>OV277864.1:55505657-56105657 GCA_922989275.2 Gari tellinella
ATTCTTTTCCATTATTTGTTTTGTTTAAGTAATGTTTTACTCCTTTCCTGAAGTTACTATGCCCTGCAAATTATTTCAATTGGAGAGGGGGGGTCCAAATTTGATGGCGTAAAAAATTGGACCCCCCCCCCCCTTTTCAACACCCAACCATAAGTCATTTGATTTACACATCAATTTTCAATCTTTTCCATTAGTTGTTTTGTTTAAGTAATGTTTTACTCCTTTCCTGAAGTAACTATGCTCTGCAAATTATTTTGGTTGGAGAAGGGGGGGGGGTCCAAATTTGATGGCGTAAAAATTGGACCCCCCCCCCCCTCCCTTTTCAACAGCCAACTATAAGTCATTTGATTTACACATCATCTTTAATTCCTTTCCATTACTTGTTTAAATTTTAGTGATGTTTTTTCTCCTATCCTGAGGTTACTATTCTCTGCAAATTATTCCAGTCGGAGAGGGGGGTCCAAATTTGATGGCGTAAAAATTGGACCCCCCTCCCTCCCATTTCAGCACCCAACAATAAGTCATTTGATTTACACATCAATTTTAATTATTTTCCATTATTTGTTTTGTTTAAGTAATGTTTTACTCCTTTCCTGATGTTACTATGCCCTGCAAATTATTTTGGTTGGAGAAGAGGGGGGGGGGGGGGGTCCAAATTTGATGGCGTAAAAAATGGACCCCCCCCCCCCTTTTCAACACCCAACCATAAGTCATTTGATTTACACATGGTTGGGTGTTGAAATGGTAGGGGGGTCCAATTTTTACGCCATCAAATTTGGACCCCCCTCTCCAATTGAAATAATTTGCAGGGCATAGTAACCTCAAATTAGGAGAAAAACATCACTTAAACTTAACAAGTAATGGAAAAGAATTAAAGTTGATGTGTAAATCAAATGACTTATGGTTGGGTGTTGAAAAGGGGAGGGGGGGTCCATTTTTTACGCCATCAAATTTGGACCCCCCCCCCCCTTCTCCAACCAAAATAATTTGCAGGGCATAGTAACATCAGGAAAGGAGTAAAACATTACTTAAACAAAACAAATAATGGAAAATAATTAAAATTGATGTGTAAATCAAATGACTTATTGTTGGGTGCTGAAATGGGAGGGAGGGGGGGGTCCAATTTTTACGCCATCAAATTTGGACCCCCCTCTCCAATTGAAATAATTTGCAGGGCATAGTAACCTCAAATTAGGAGAAAAACATAACTAAAACTTAACAACTAATGGAAAATAATTAAAATTGATGTGTAAATCAAATGACTTATGGTTGGGTGTTGAAAATGGTAGGGGGGTCCAATTTTTACGCCATCAAATTTGGACCCCCCCTCTCCAATTGAAATAATTTGCAGGGCATAGTAACCTCAAATTAGGAGAAAAACATCACTTAAACTTAACAAGTAATGGAAAAGAATTAAAGTTGATGTGTAAATCAAATGACTTATGGTTGGGTGTTGAAAAGGGGGAGGGGGGGGTCCATTTTTTTACGCCATCAAATTTGGACACCCCCCCCCCCCCCCCCACCCCCCCCCCCCGCCCCCCTTCTCCAACCAAAATAATTTGCAGGGCATAGTAACATCAGGAAAGGAGTAAAACATTACTTAAACAAAACAAATAATGGAAAATAATTAAAATTGATGTGTAAATCAAATGACTTATTGTTGGGTGCTGAAATGGGAGGGAGGGGGGTCCAATTTTTACGCCATCAAATTTGGACCCCCCTCTCCAATTGAAATAATTTGCAGGGCATAGTAACCTCAAATTAGGAGAAAAACATCACTTAAACTTAACAAGTAATGGAAAAGAATTAAAGTTGATGTGTAAATCAAATAACTTATGGTTGGGTGTTGAAAAGGGGGGGGGGGGGGGGGCCCATTTTTTTACGCCATCAAATTTGGACCACCCCCCCCCCCCCCCCCCCCTTCTCCAACCAAAATAATTTGCAGGGCATAGTAACTTCAGGAAAGGAGTAAAACATTACTTAAACAAAACAAATAATGGAAAATAATTAAAATTGATGTGTAAATCAAATGACTTATTGTTGGGTGCTGAAATGGGAGGGAGGGGGGGTCCAATTTTTACGCTATCAAATTTGGACCCCCCTCTCCAATTGAAATAATTTGCAGGGCATAGTAACCTCAAATTAGGAGAAAAACATCACTTAAACTTAACAAGTAATGGAAAAGAATTAAAGTTGATGTGTAAATCAAATGACTTATGGTTGGGTGTTAAAAAGGGGGGGGGGGGGTCCATTTTTTACGCCATCAAATTTGGACCCCCCCCCCCCTTCCTCCAACCAAAATAATTTGCAGGGCATAGTAACTTAAGGAAAGGAGTAAAACATTACTTAAACAAAACAACTAATGGAAAAGAATTAAAGTTGATGTGAAAATCAAATGACTTAAGGTTGGGTGTTGCCAAGCGAGGGGGGGGTCCAATTTTTATGCCATCAAATTTGGACCCCCTCTCCAACAATTTTTTTTTTTTTTTTTTTTTTTTTTTTTATTTAATTTTTTTTATGGGCATAACAACCTCAAGATAGGAGTTATCAATATTTTGCATTAGGGAGAAGCATTACCAACTTTTTTTGGGGGGGGGTCCAAAATTTACAGGGGGGGGTCCATATTTCGCTATCAAAAATGGACCCGCGGGTCCATTTTTTACGGGGGTCCAAATTTGATCTGACACCGGGAAAAGAATAACACTTTTACCGTCAAGGCAGTCATTAGTACAGACATAAGCACACACCTTCCAGGCAAGATTGCTGACAGAGCCTTAGGATAGGCAAGAGTTTCAGAGCAAACATGTGCAGCTTCAACTCCAAGATTTCAGACACTAAGAACCTTAGAATAGGCAAAAATTTCAAAGCACACAGCTTCAACTCCTAGATTGGCGACAGAACATAGGATAGACAAGATTTGAAAAGTACACACCTTCCTTTGCAAGATTGCCGACAGAACCTTAGGATAGTGAAATTTTTCAAAGCACCTTCTATTCCAAGACTGACAGAACTAAGAATAAGGCATGAGTTTCAACTGACAATCATGTTCATTGTATTAATCTATTGTCAAACCTGTGTTAATCCATTTCTGCCTATTGGAATCTTCCATGCTTATATATTGGATTAGTCCGTTTTTTATATACCGGGTGCTTTGTCTAAATTTACATTTTTGCTGTTTTATATTGAAAATCTTAGCAAAAAACAGAGCAGACTCAGATCTGATCCCACAGTTCTGATCTACACTGTTTACCCATTTCCTTTCTATAGGATGCCAGGCACAAATTGGTTAAAATGAACATTCATGGAAGAAGCAGGCATGTCTCTGATAGGAGGGCAATGCAAGACAAAAATAAAGCAGGAAGTTCCTTAACTCTTTCCTTCCTAAAACTTTAAATGGACAATTCCAGTTTCCATTTAAGTCTAGTCCATTTCTGACTTTTAAGGGTTGTTTTTGTCAATGTTTGGCATTATGACAAACAGTGAAGACCCTGATCAGAGGGCTCCTTTTGGAGCCCTCTGATCTGGGTCTTCACTGTTTGCACAGAACAAGTGTATTTTTCATGTGTACACTGTTTAAAAAGGACGCCAATATGCGGGACTAGGGTCCAAAGGGTTAAGGAGCTTTCTGCATTATTTTTTTTGGTCCTGCATTAAAATGTTCAATAACCTACTTTAGCAATGAAGTCCAGTTCATTTTGGCTATTTATATTGCTTTACAATTTGATACACAGTGTAGACCCTGATCAGAGGGATGCTATGGTTTGCATAGGACAAGTGAATTCTTCATAAGTACACGGTTTGTAAAGTAGTATTATTATTTTATCTGCTCTTTCACTGCCAAGTTTGATCTTCTGCTTTAACCCTGAGACTCACCACCAAAATATCGTCTGCATTAATAATGTCGTCTGCAACATCTTTTAAAGTCAGGTTTAGGACGTTTCAATTGAAGAAATATCGATACGATTGTCAAAGAGTTTGGATTCTGATCAGACGCCGCGTAATGCGGTGTCTGAACTGTTAGGATCCAAACTATTTTGCAAAGTCGCCTTTTGGCGTCATTAGCATAGAAAGAGATAATGGAACAACTCCGCCAAACAATGTCGTTCCACAATCTGAAATAACTAATGAAGATTTATGCAATTCCTTGATGTAGAACATAATTCATACGGATAGCCTAAAGACCTAGGCACTATCGGTATAGGCGAACTGGCTGCTTGGGACATTCATCATTGTCTGGTGACAGAACAGAATTGCAGGGCTCCAGATAAGAGGGGGTTTACTGGGCAAATAAAACATTCATTCATTTCAGCACCCAATCCTATGGTGTTACTACTCATTAGAATCATCTCTTCCAGACGGTTCTAATGAGTAGTGACACCATAGGGTTTAATGAAGAAATAAAGATTTTAGTTTTTGAAATACTCACTTATCAGGAGCCCTGGAATTACCAGCAACAATAGTAGGGAACCCACATATACATAAGGAGAGTTTCCTCAGCAAACTTTGGCTGTTATATTGGCTTTTGTTGATTAAAACTTTTCTGCCCATTTTAGCATAAAATCCAATGGTGTTACTACTCATTAGAATCGTTTCTTCGAGACGATTCTAAAGAGTAGTGACACCATATGGTTTAATGCAGAAATAAAGATTTTAGTTTTTTAAATTCTTATTTATCTGGAGCCCTGGAATTGCCAGCAACAATAGTAGGGAACCCTGATATAAGGAGAGTTTTCTCGGCCAGCAGTTGCTGTAATATTGGCTTTTGTTGATAAAAAACTTTTCTACCGACAATCTGAGAGTTTGAACTTCACCAATAATTGGGCTGTGCTAGTGAGATATTACCCCTATTATGCAAGCAATTAAAAAAGCTTAACAAAGTTTTTATGTTAACCCTTAAATTCATCCACAGAGCGTCAATTACCTTATCTTCCACATAAGAGCCACTAGAGATTATTCAATCCTGGTGTTGAATACAGATTATATATAGCTTTAAAGCGAGAGAAATGTAAAGCAGAAAGTTCCTTAACTCATTTCCCCATAAGTACGCCTTTTTACAACTTTTATTTATTCCTTTACTGAAGAAAATAATTTGAATTTATACGTTCATGATTATGAACCATAAGAAATATTTTTTATTTCTTAGCAGATTATAGCTTAAAGCTGGCTGAAAGTAAAGCAGAATGCGCCATAAGGCGCATTCTGCTTTACTTTCAACCTGCTTTAAGTGGTCACATGTCTTGAAAACTAGAAACCAGGCTATGGGGTAATGGGTTAAGGGTTATCCTCCTGGAAACACTGTTGATTAAAGGTGATTTGCACCAATGCCTATGGAGGAAGGGTGTAATATACGTAGTCTGAAAAGGAATTTTTATGTCTCAAGTCTGCAGTGAAAACTGTGTCATGTCAAATAAACTCTGTCGATCGACGTCTGCCTCTATCTCACTAAAACTACAGTGGTAAAAACAGAATTCTCCTTCCCCCCAAATAACTGTTTTTGCGCTAACATATTTATTTCCATTGCAAACCGTTAACAGCCAGATCAGTAATCCAGTGTCTGATCAGGCCCCAAACTGTGTGCCACTCAGATTAAAATAAATAGTCATAACTTTCAAGGATTCAATTCTACACTTTATTGCATTGTATTGCATCAGGGCTCCAGATAAGAGGGAATAAACTGAACAAATCCAACATTTTCTCACTCATTTCAGCACCAAATCCTTTAGTGTTACTACTCATTAGAATCGTCTCTTCGAGACGATTCTAATGAGAAGCAACACCATAGGGTTTAAAGCAGAAATAAAGATTTTAGTTTTTGAAATACTCCCCTTATCAGGAGCTCTGTTGCCCTGTAATGTGAAAGAGTAAAGTCTTTCTTGTATTATGTGTATATAAACCCAGATATAAACCAACCATCTTTGCGTTCCATTGGATTCTATAAGTTTCAACACTTTCCACGACAGCAGTGTTCAAATAAACTCTCAAGAATGTTCACTAATGGTGGCAAATTAAAGTAAAATGAAACTAGAAATTTAATGTTAACCTTTCCCTTTCTTTAATCAACTTTCAGTCTTAACCCTAACTTGCAGTCTTACCCCACAACTCCACAAATATGCCTTTTTTATGCCTTTAAACTATTCCCACCTTAAAGAAAATTAAAGTTCCATTAATCTATAAAGTCATATTAAACAAGCACCGTAAGAAATATTTTCTATATCCTAGCAGATGGTAGCTTACAGCAGGCTGAAAGTAAAGCAGAATGCGCCTGTGGTCACATTATCTCCAATACTAGAAATAGGCTACTGTGGTAAAAGGTACAACAAATACGTTTCTGCATGCTATAGTCAGACTTAAGTTATATACACTTTATTCAGTCAAAAGGGCTTCAGTCCTTCTTAGTTCAACTCACATGAAAAATATGTCACGCACATCTGCACTGCATTATTAATGTATGCGCAAAGTTTGATGTCAATAAGTAAAGAAATGTAGCAGTTTGCGTCACAAGATCTGTTGTGCAACGGACAGACAGACAGACAGATAGACAGACAGACAGACAGACAGACAGACAGACAGACAGACAGACAGACAGACAGACAGACAGACAGACAGACAGACCAACCAACCAACCGATCAAGTAACACCGATTCCTATATACTCCCTCTCAAAATTTGTTTGAGGGGTATACTCATCGATGCCTGGTAAAAGGCATTTCTGACAGCGGACATTAGTGCATACTAATTAGGGAGACCTTATGACAAGTTGTTCAATCTGCATACAATTTTCTGTGTGTCCTTGAATCACCTTTGCTGTAGATCTTGACATTTGGAAGTGCAGTATGGTGATAATCAATATTCATTTCTAATGGTTCCCAATTTACACTATATGACCGAACAGAGATTGTACAAACTTGTATTTAACCCATTACCCCATAAATATACCTTTTTACGCCTCTTATTTATTTCTCCACTGAAGAAAATATTTCCAATTTATACAGTCATGAATAAGTATGATAATAAATATTTTCTATATCCTAGCAGATGGTAGCTTAAAACAGACTGAAAGTAAAGCAGAATGCGCCTCAAGGCGCATTCTGCTTTACTTTCAATCTGTTTTAAGTGGTCACATGTCTTCAAAACTAGAAACAGGCTATGGGGGTAATGGGTTAACTTTTTTTAAAACAAATCTTCCACATCAGTCACTAAGACATTTGGAGGCTTACTGCAGGATAAAAGTAATGCATTCATGTCCTTTAGGAGCTGTTTGCATTACTTTATTCCTGTATCAAGCAGACACATCTTTATAGAAATCTTTATTCAGCTTCATTGGCTGGTCATATAGTACAGACAAAACTGTGAAACTCATTCACCTCATAGATACGCCTTTTACTTATTCCTCCAATGAAGAAAATGGTTCCATTTTTTAAAAGTCATGAACATGTAAAAATAAAATATATTTTCTATATCCTAGCAGATTGTGGCTTAAAGCAGGCTGAAAGAAAAGCAGAATGCGCCTTATGGCGCATTCTGCTTTTCTTTCAACCTGCTTTAACCCTTTGAACCCTAGTCCCACATATAGGCGTTATTTCCAAACAGTGTATATATAAACAGTACACTTGTCCTGAGCAAACAGTGAAGACCCAGATCAGAGGGCTCCTAGGAGCCCTCTGATCAGGGTCTTCACTGTTTGTCACAATGCCAAACATTGACAAAAACAACCCTTAAAAGTCAGAAATGGACTAGACTAAAATGGAAACTGGAATTGTCCATTTAAAGTTTCAGGGAGGAAAGAGTTAAGTAGTCAAATGTCTTCAAAACTTAAACAGATTATGGGTTAAAGGGTTAACAGTACTAGATTACTGCCCTGTTAAGAGGTATGTTCCTGGCTTCATCAACTCGCGGTAATGACAACTCTCATTTCCTCGAGAGACCCATGAGAGGCTTGTTGATTGTAGATATTTAATTGTGCCATTTCGGTCCCAATACCGGACAAAGCTAAGCATAAAACATAGCCATTTATGACATTGCCTAGTGTTGATATGCATAAAATCTGGGTTCTGTATTCTAAATAAGTACAAACAGTAGATTACCATTATATGATTTTTGTTTATGATACATCGGCAGCTGCGATATGTGACAGGAATTCTTCTAATTATTCAGAAGGTCAATAAGGGACAGATGAGATTTGTTGAATGTCTGTTTAGCTAAGATTAACTTGTTAAAACCTAATTCTTTCGACACCATAGACCTGTTTGAAAATATACTCATTACATTTGCAAACAGTGTAGAGGAGCCCTCTGATCAGGGTCTGCATTATTTGCCAATTTAGGTTGCTATAATCCATTGAAAACTGTAGTCGCTAGTATGTAAACACTGTCAAATAAGGCATGGTCATATACTTTCTGAGTGAGTTTGAGAAAGATTGGATAAAAATAAACACTAAGGCTTAAAGCTGAGCATTCAAATATCACAAGCTTTGCTCAGGTGAGCTTGAAATGTGCATGCCTTATTCCTGACCCATCCCTGTGAGTAGTTTGGCACATAAAACCTTTCTATGTTCTATTACTGGTAAGGAAATAAATTTATCCTTCAGTATCGAAATGAACATTATACAGTTGAGAATGTGTTATTCTTTCCCAATAAACATGTTACCCTAAAACTATTATCTCCAGTGCAAAAAGTTTGGAGCCAGATCAGACGCCGGGTAACCCGGCGTCTGATCAGGCTCCAAACTGTTTGCCACTCAGATTTAAATAAATAGTCAGAATTGTCAACAATTTTCCCCTTTCTACATTTTACTGCAATGCGTTTACGTTTCGTTTACATTTAAACAACAACGAATAGTCTTCTCCAATGTAACAGGCTCAATGTATATGCACATGAATGAGTCTTTAATTGGCTATGAAGAAGACATGAATATTCATTGAGCACTAAACATGACATAAAGCAGACCAAAGCAATCCCTCATCAGTATCATTTAATCAAAAATCAATCTCAGCTCAAAAACTTCTTCCTCAATTCATTAACTTCTCGCATAATGAACAAAACTGCCTGTAAATTTATATGCAGAAGTCGGGACCTAATTCTCAAAAGTGTTGCAGCAAAATAGGTCTAGGTTAACCCATTTAATGATTACCCCATAGCCTGTTTCTTGTTTTGAAAATAGGTGACTACTTAAAGCAGGTTGAAAGTAAAGCAGAATGTGCCTTAAGGCACATTCTGCTTTACTTTCAGCCTACTTTAAGCTACCAACTACTAGAATAAAGAAAATATTCCTTCTGATACATATTCATGACTGTTTAAAATGGAATTATTTTCCACAAGGGGGGGGGGGGGGGGGGGAATAAAACTGAATGGGCTAAAAGGTGTTTCTATTAGGTAAAGTGTTAAAATATAAGAATATAAGATCATGATGAGACGGCAAACCAAGTATATGCTGCTTGGCCTCCATTGAAAATATTTGTCAGAATGCAGATTGTATCTTAACTCTTTGCATGCTGGGTAGTTTTTTCATCTGCAACAATTGCTGTCTGCTGATTTCTAAAATTACAATTTTCTAATTTACTTTTCAAAACATGAGTTTCAAACACATAGGATCCTGATAAAACGCTATGTTACAAAGAATTCCCTATTGAATTGTGCCTTTGTCTGTTGTTTATCAAATGCCCAATGCTTGCCATATCTATTATTAAAACTTTAGTTATTAAACATTCCATTAAAAACATTACCTCATAGCCTGTTTCTAGTTCTGGAGATAGGTGACCATTTAAAGCAGGTTGAAATTAAAGCAGAATGCGCCTTAAGGCGCATTCTACTTTACTTTCAACCTGCTTTAAGCTACCATCTGATAGAATATTGAAAATATTACTTATAATATGTATTTATCACTGTATAAATTGGAACTATTTTCTTCAGTGGAGGAATAAATTAAAGGTGTAAAGGGCGTATTTATGGGGTGAAGGATTAAAAACACCAGCAAAGGCCTTATCTTGATACAAACCTAAAGTTTGCAGAAGCTTGACAGGATTTTTTGTTGTTTTTATGAATTCCATCAATGATTCAGCCTAAATAATAAACTGTTGTACAACTAATGTTATATAACATCCAGCAGCAAATATGGCTTAATTATATCAGCGGAGTCATAAGAAAATGGGCCGTCAAACATTCCAATAATTAAAGAACCTGATCAGTGGCTGAGTTATAAGTCATGCCTGATCAGAGTTTTAACCCATAAATACGCCTTTAATATATTCCTCCACTGAAGAAAAAAGATCCACTTCATACAGTCATGAATATGTGCTATAAGAAATAGTTTCTGTATTCTAGCAGATGAGTGCTTATGAGTAATAGGTTAATAAAGGCTAGAATAGCCATGGGTCTACTGGATCCCGTAATGAGTCCCTGGCATACTCATATGAGTATAGGACACGGGATGCACAGGTAAAATTATCATTGAATGGGAGCAAGGGTGTTTCATGGTGCTGTACTAACCAGTTCCTTTTTCTTGACACACAGCATAAGCTCTATGAAGAGTTTCTCGGCTTGCTCTTGTGTATACTGGAATGTTCGCTGTATAGTCAGAATCAGCTGGTCACGTAGGCTCTCCGGCATCGTCCTGCAATATACAGTGTAGAAGATGTTACTCTTGCCCAATAAATTGTATTTCCATTGCAAACAGTTTGGAGCCAGATCAGACACTGGGTAACCCAGTGTCTGATCAGGCTCAAAACTGTTTTCCACTCTTATAACAAGACCGTGTTCAATAAACACATATGCCCCCAGTGGCATCCTTGACAATATCTTCTGAATTTTTTCTAAGTGCAAATAAGGTCAAGGTCAAATTGATGTTGGGCAATATGCCTAACTTTGTTATGGTCCAAGGTAACAACTGTATAAGTATTAAAGCATTGTAGTCAGTTGTGTTGACGCTAGACCAAACGGTAAAATCTAGTTAACCAAGAAATAGCCAATTCACAATATTCTAAGTCCAAATTAGGTTAAGCATAATAAAAATAGTTAGAGGGCATATGAGTGTCAAAATGTTGTAATTTACGCCATTTTATAGTGTAATAGAGACTGGAAGCTAAAATCTTAAAGATAGCGATTCCTAAAATCAGGTTTGAAAATTTGGAAATTTTTATTAGCAAAAATTATGGCAGCCCTGTTTTTGCATGCAATAGCAGGGGAAGTGTGTTGACTCAGCAGCAGCTGATGTTTCCGTCATCGGAAGATCTGATTGACCCTGATGGGCTCATACATTTCTGTACATAATGTTTTGTCTGAGTACATCTCTGGGACAACATTATAAAATCTATCCATTACCTTGTCTAGACACAAGAATCCAAACTAGCATATCATATTTTCTACATATGGCTCTTTTTACATGGTGGCTGAGAAATGGTTGTGACACTTATTTACAGTCTTGAAATGATGCTGAGAAAATGGTACAGAATGTTACCCTTTACTCAATAGCCTGTTTCTAGATTTGAAGACAGGTAACCACTTAAAGCAGGGTGAAAGCAAAGCAGAATGTGCCTTAAGGCACATTCTGCTTTACTTTCAGCCTGCTTTAAGCTACCATCTGGCATTATATAGAATATATATTTTTATGAGGCATATTCGTGACTATAAATTAGAACTATTTTCTGCAGTGGAGAAAATGGGTTAATAGGTTAAAACAGGTTGAGAGCAAAGCAGAATATGCCCTAAGGTGCATTCTGCTTTAATTTCAGCCTGCTTTAAACTATAATTATAATCTGTCAGCAAATAATTATTATTTCTTATGGTACATGCTCATGACTATTTAAATTGGAAGTATTTTCTTTATTGGCAAATAAATTAAATGGGCTAAAATATACTATTATGAAGGAAAAGGGATAAGCAAGTCTCCTAATCTGGTTCTTTAGTGTGTGTCACTTAGACTGTGTATAACATAACCTCTCAGGAGAACACTTGGTATGGCCAGAATAATCAATGACAAAAACTGAGCATGCAAAGCCTCAATAAACCACCTTCTGTTCTGTCACTCAATAGCGCATTGAACTACGCTCCCAATTTTTCAGCAGCATATTGTCCAACAAAGTTAACCTGTTACTCCATAAATATGCCTTTTTTTACCCTTTTAATTTATTCCTACAATACAGAAAATAGTTCCATTTTATAAAGTCATGAATATGCATATAAAGAATTATTTTTTATATCCTAGAAGATGATGGCTTAATTTGCTGGTTGAAAGTACAGCAGAATGTGCCTTATGACACATTCTGCTTTACTTTCAACCTGCTTAAAGTGGTCACCTGTCTTCCAAACAAGAAACAGGCAAGGGACATGGGTTAATCTTTTGAATTACCGTCAAAACTCAATACTATGAACTCCGTTTAATCTACCTTACCAGTATTTCATATGTTTAATTTCGATAAACCAATCTCACTAAGCCAAGTTTTAAAGGGACTCGCAACGGATGGTGTACTTGTCAAAATAAAATAAAATACTCAAATAAAAGCAAATTTGTGGCATTATTTGGCTTCTGACATTAAAAAAATATGATCAGTCCAAAAAAAGTCTCAAGAATCGTCACCGAATCTTAGTTTTTTTTAGATATTTTCCATCGTTTTTCTATAGCGTCAGCTGACGGTATAGTTGTTGTTGTTGCTTCTCTACACGGGCTCAGACATAAACCCGAGCCGAATTTGTATAAATCAATCGCTACCAGTGAAGTACGTTAATTCGCTACTATATAGATAGAGAGCCCCAGTAGCCGCGTGGTTAAGGTGTTTGCCTTTGTTTTCATGTTCGAATCCCACCAGAGCTTCTTCCTTCTTTTTTTTTAAAATGCATTTTTTAACAGAATTTATTATCCAAAACTAAATCTTACCCATTTATATAAGCATTTGACATATATTACAAATTACTATTTTTAATGCTAAATCCGGTTGCGAGCCTCTTTAACTTTGAAATATGCTTATTTTTTAACTAGAGCAAATTTGACTTATTGAGTTTGGACTCTAAGCTCCAAGTTCAAATCTCAAAATGCAAAGATAATTACATACCCATCGTCCTGGCAGTACTTGTGTGTGAAGGCAATGAGGTCTGCGGCCCGTCCACTACCATCACAGACGACCACAGGTACAGGGGGCGTGTCTGTCACATACTCCAGCACAGATCGTATAGTGTTAGCTCCACCCTCTAGTACCACACAGATCACTGGCACACCCCTCCCCTTTACTCCACTCGCTGTAAATAGAAAACAATAGCAGTGCTTATTTAACAAGTTAACAGTAGGAGTTTGTATACAACTTTTGTTCCATGCTGTCATCTGGGGTTTTCTTCGAGACAGTTTGGCTTGGATTGCAACATAGCACTTGATATTTGACATATATGCCACATATATGATTCCATTGTATATTTAAGAAATAATCTATATTCTATCGTTGTTAAGCTATTTAACAACAGTTGAGAGTTATGCATGAGCATGCACAGGAATTGGCCAACGGTAGAACATAGATTATTTTTATTCTGACATTACAAATAAGGGTCTAACCAGGTCTACACTGGTTCCTTTTAAGTAATAAAGGGTAACAATTGCATTGGACTATTTTCACAATGAGTATCTACAAGTAGTAGGAACCCCCTTCTATTCCTGTTCCATTCTACCAATTCATGTCATGTTAGAATTCTTCATAAACAATCTTTGAATCAATTTGCATTCAAAATCATTTTGTCTTGTAATGAGCATTTCTTAATTATAATTATCAGCATCAAACAAAAATAGTTATGAG
This sequence comes from Gari tellinella, assembly GCA_922989275.2. Taxonomy (NCBI): domain Eukaryota; kingdom Metazoa; phylum Mollusca; class Bivalvia; order Cardiida; family Psammobiidae; genus Gari; species Gari tellinella. The sequence goes on from OV277864.1 coordinate 55,519,429, forward strand.
AATGAAATTATTTCATCAAATTATAAAGTTGCTCTAATTTAATAGTCCGACCCCCATAGGCTTTTATCACAGAACATCATGTTGCTTTGCCATCAAAAACATCAACATTCTCATAAGTCAACAGTGATCCAATTTTTCATGAACTCTATAATGTTACTCAGGGCTCCAGATAAGGGGAGTTTTTCAAAACAAAGATCTTTATTTCTGCATTAAACCCTATGGTGACAGTACTCATTTGAATCATGTCTCTTCGAGACGATTCTAATGAGTAGTAACACCATAGGATTTGGTTCTATAATGAGTGAGAAAATGTTGGCTTTGTTCAGTTTACTCACTTTTATCTGGAGCCCTTAATTGTTACTGTGACATGAAATAAACATTATCCTCTTTGATTATGTCTGAATGTTTGTGCTTGGATATGATTTTCTTTGATAAAAACCAATAGAGGTTGAAATATTAGAATTGAGCAATTTTGAAAATATGTGACTAATTAAAGCAGGTTGAAAGTAAAGCAGAATGCGCCTTGAGGTGCATTCTGCTTTACTTTCAGCCTGCTTTAACCCTTTACCGTATAGAAGCGCCTTTTAGCGCATTCCGTTTAGTCCTCCGCAGAAGATAATTCCAATCTATACAGTCATCAATATGTATCAGAAGGAATAGCTTCTTAATTCTAGCAGGTGGTAACTTAAAGCAGGCTGAAAGGAAAGCAGAATGTGCCTTAGGGCGCATTCTGCTTTACTTTCAACCTGCTTTAAGTAGTCACCTATTTTCAAAACTAGAAACAGGCTATGGGGTAAAGGTTTATCTACCATCTGATAGAATAAAGAAAATATTTCATATCATACAAAGTCATATCCATGACTGTAAAAAAATTGGAACCATTTTCTTCAATGTAGGAATAAACTGAATGTGCTAAAAGGTGCTTCTATGGGGGAAAGGGTTAAGTCAACATATTGTTCCAAGTTTACATTAAATCAGTCATCCCTACTTAAGTTTTCATCTGAAAACCAAAACATTGGGCTGAATATCTATTCCAGTAACAATGACCATCATAATTGACTTTTTGACCCCAAATACAAATCAAAATATACTATTAAGCTAATAATCTGTATCAAATTTCAATTAAATCTGCTATCCTTTGCTAGCCCAATACCAACTGCATTGAAATGGTAATCTGCACATTTTTTTTTTCGAATTCAGATACCTATGCATTTTTAAAGTAAAGAAACCTTAAAGGACTTTTGTCACACGGTTTGGATTCAGATCAGAGGCAGAATTATGCTGAATCTGATTTGGACCAAGTTTCAGCCAAGCCATGATCAACAGGCAAAGGCATAATTAACTTACATGTAACTTTGATACAGATACAGATACATCCATGCTTTTATGAGAATCCAAATATTACCTTTTTTAGTGTGTGGGATCAAGACATGAAATTTAAATCATTTTAGATGAATCAGTGCCTTAAATCTTTGTTTTTCTATTAAATGAAAGCTAACATAATTGAGACTGACGTGAATAAAAACATGAAAACAAAATCCAATCTCGGCTATCTTTTTATGTTAGATGACAAAGCAACAGGCTCATGCGTCTATCCAGTAAATATCTCCTGATAACTTGGCCATCAGACTTTTTCCTTCCTACAGATAGGTCGGTGCTTAAAGCAGGCTGAAAGTAAAGCAGACATCTCCCACAGGGAGATGTCTGCTTTACTTTCAGCCTGCTTTAAGCAGTCATTTGTTTTTAAATATTTCAAATAAGGTATACGGAAAGGGTTAATAGATAATCTTAAAATAATCGAGACCCATGGGCAATGTCATACAAGCTGTTGCTATTTTTAGTCAATGTAATCACACCTCTTTTTCTCCCATTATAACAAATGAGTCCCAAGGCGCTTAGACAAACTTAGGGGGGAAAAAACTATCAATTTTAAGCTTCTATCAAGAAATTCAGGAATTTCCTTCAGTGCACTCCCAGTCTCCGCAAAATCATATTTGTTATGGGAGACACAAATTGTGTGCGTTGTTCGGAGGGAGTCTTTAAAGGCAGGGAATTGGCTTACATTAGCAAACAGCTTGAATCCAGATCAGACTCCGCTCAACGTAGCGCCTATTCCGGATTCAAGCTGTTTGTTAACTCGTCATTACGTTTTTCTGTCCAAATGTCCATTATGTAATTTTGAGAAAAGCAGAAGACGAAAATTTTAATCAGACGATATTGCAGCAGTATAAAGCGTTTGACATAATTATCCTGTTTAAGGAATTGCGGTAAGGGTCGTTGTAAGAAGGGAGTCATTGTTGAGAGGGCTGTTTTATAGAGCAAACAGTGTAGTTTTTTCCTTGGCATGCAAAAATAGTGTCAAACCGATATTGAGCATCTCATCCAGACACAAACTGCAGTTTTTTGGCAAGAGGGCGGATCGATTAACTCTTTGAACCCTAATCGCGCATATAGGCGTCTTTTAAAACAGTGTACATGTGAATAGTACTCTTGTCCTGTGCAAACAGTGAAGACCCAGATCAGAGGGCTCCGAAAGGAGCCCTCTAATCAGGGTCTTCATTTTTTGTCAAAATGCCAAACATTGACAAAAACAACCCTTAAAAGTCAGAAATGGACTAGACTAAAATGGAAACTGGAATTGTCCATTTAAAGTTTCAGGGAGGAAAGAGATAAACTCTGAGACAAATGCCATGAGAAAACATGCGTTGTTGCATTGCAAACAGTGTAGATCAAGGCCAGCCGCCGCTCTTTGGCGTAGATGTATTATATAATTATGGTATTTAGCAAACTCAGAAACAGAGCCTGTGGTGACAACAATTTGCTTGGTCTGTATAACCCTTTCCCTCATAGCCTGTTTCTTGTTTAGAAGACAGGTGACCACTTAAAAGCAGGTTGAAAGTAAAGCAGAATGTGCCTTAAGGCACATTCTGCTTTACTTTCAGCCTGCTTTAAGCTAAAATCTGCTAGGCTATATAAAATATTTGTAATGGTAATTGTTCATGAGGGTATAAACTGGAACTATTTTCTTCAGCGGAGGAATAAATCATATCCGCTAAAAGTCGCTTCTATGGGGGAAAGGGTTAATGTTGCAATGCAAAAAGGTTTGTTTTGTCATGGCACAGCTCAATTGTATTACTTTCAACTAAATTTCAGCTGGTATTAGATATTTATATTAAATGAAATTTCTATACCACATTAATCTGAAATCTCTACAAATCTTTGATAACTGAACAAATTTCAAAGTTCAAATATAGTGGTAGTTGCTCAAAAACAATCTAACTTGGGTGCATAAAAGTAGAGCAGAAAGCTTCTGAAAGGACTTATTCTTCTTTACTTTAATCCTGCTTGAAACTGCCCCCTTTGTTTATACCATCAATGAAAGTTATTTTAACAGCAGATTTGACATGTACCTTTAACTCTTTTCCTTACACACTATTACTAGTTTTGAAGACAAGCGATCACTAAAAGCAGGTTGAAAATAAAGCAGAATGCACCTTGTAACAATGCATTCTGCTTTACTTTCACCCTGCTTTATTTATAGTTTCCATCTCTTAGAATATAGAAATTACTTCTAATCTTATGATACATGTTCATGACTGTATAAAATGAAACTATTTTCTTCAGTGGAGGTCTAGAGGAATAAATTAGAGGCGTAAAAAGGCGTATTTCAGAAACTTTGATCTCATTTCAGATTATTTTTTCTTCAAATTTAAATTTGTCCAATCCAATACAGTTCAATCAAGTTCTAAGCTTACTACATTGATTAGTTTTAAACTTGCGTTTGAGCCTGTGAGCTATTTGCAAATAAATTGAAACACTGGCTTGGAAATCTGGTATAAATTTCAAATAAACAAACTAAGGTGTGAAACGGCTTCAAGATTTAACTGTCAACATGGGATTCAGAATCATTCCAAAATGCTGTTGGCAATCTGGCTGACTTACATATTTACCACTTCCATAGCTAAATAGTGTATATATATTGGGAATTTTGCAGGGCTTCAGATGAAAGATAGGGAGGAAACTAAACATATCCAACAATATTGGTCTACACATTATAAACAAAAACTAAAATCTTTATCTCAGCACCAAATCCTATAGTGTTACTACTCATTAGAATCCTCTCATCCATCCAATTCTAATGAGTAGTGACACCATAGGGTTTAATGCATAAATAACGATTTTAGTTTTTGAAGTACTCCCCTTATCTGAAGAGCTGGTGTAGATCCAGATCTGAAGCTCATACAGGAACGGTCTAATTAGAGTCTCCAATGTTTTTTTACAGGTATCAGGCAGGAGTCTGCACTCGATCTTTCCTAAGCAAACTTTTCATTATTTTACTAGCCAATGTAATAGTTCAGATTATAGTTAATCACTGTTGTCAGAGTTTATTATCATGAGTATCAACAGTTTTTGAAATGTGTAGTACAGTAAAAACCTCTCTACTACGACTACTAAAACTAAGGCTAATCAATTGTATGAAAGAGTGACAGGTTATACAAAGCAAGGCGACAGTAATACAGAAAGCTCCTAAAGGAGCTTTCTGTTTTACTGCCACCTTGCTTTCAGCCATCACTTGCTATAAACACCTAATAATGAACCCTTTTCCCAATAGAAGCGACTTTTAGCGTATTCAATCTATTCCTCCGCTGAAGAAAATAATTTTAGTTTATACCCACATCGACAATTACCATAACAACTTTTTTATATAGCCTAACAGATGGTAGTTTAAAGCAGGCTGAAAGTAAAGCAGAATGTGCCTTAAGGCACATTCTGCTTTACTTTTAACCTGCTTTAAGTGATCACCTGTATTTAATGTTATAATGGGGTTATTGGGTAAAGGGTTAACACAATTTAGGGGTCGTAATAGAGAGGTTTTATTATAATATAGTATATCAACTCTATGTAGCATAATGTTGCAGGTGTCTACAATATGCTGGTAGTGCTGTAATACAATGCTCCCTCTCTACAACAGCACCAAATGGGATGTAAAGACTGTCTGTGTTAATTGTTGTCGAGAGTCCTTATAGGAGGGAAATGTAAAGAGCTGAGCACGTCTTGGTTTACATTTGCAAACAGCTTGAATCAAGATCTAAATATATAAGTCATGTGTTAACCCAGTGTCTATTATCTGGATTCAAACTGATTGCCCCTCATGTGTCAAAATGTCCAATATGGAGTGCTTGAATGTTTCTTTCCCATGTTACTAATGATCTTGTCATAGAATTTTTGTTAGATGTTTTACATGTATTTACTTACTGTGCTGGCGGTCTTTTTGATTGTGAGGTTGTGGAACAGGGCTTATATTTTATGTACACTGTTCGTCTTTATAGGTGAATATAGGAGATAAGAGTGAGGTTGGGTGCCCCTAAACCCAGGTTTAACCCCCCAGTGCTGGTTAATGGTTAATTTATAATTAATTATTGATTGCTGCTGACCGTACCAAGGTGGGCTCCTATATTCACTTTGCTTTATGTTTGTCTTGCGTGTTGTTTTCTATTTAGTGTGTAGATGAAGGAATGGGATTGTGCGTGTGCGTGTGTTTGTTATGGTAATTGACTGTGTGCGTGTGTACTGCTTGAGAGGTGGGTGTATTGTTTGTGTTGCGTTTCCTGCTTGAGTCTTTCGTATTTATTTGTGAGAAAAACAGCAGACAGTATTGCAGCATTGAGAACTGGATAGACATAATTTTCTTGTTTGGGGGAACAGCAGCAAGCAAAACTGTAAGAAGGAAACCGTTGTTCGAAGGGTGGTTGTAGGGAGGGAGTACTGTTTGTCAACTAGCACCTGACACCAGGAAAGATAAACCCTATTAAATCAAGCCTCAATTTCTAACCCATTGATTTTCAATCACATTTACATAATTGGTAAATAATGCCCCCAGACTTACTGTTGGATGGAACAGGACACTTGTCCATTGGAGGAGAAATAAATGTTAACCTTCCTTGTAGAATATTATCTCTTTGAACCCTAATAATATAGGCGTCTTTTAAAACAGTGTACATGTAAATAGTACTCTTGTCCTGTGCAAACAGTGAAGACCCAGATCAGAGGGCTCCGAAAGGAGCCCTCTGATCAGGGTCTTCACTGTTTGTCAGTAATGCCAAAAACGACAAAAACAACTCTTAAAAGCCAGAAATGGACTAGACAAAAATCGAAACTGGAATTGTTCATTTAAAGTTTTAGGGAGGAAAGAGTTATACAGTGAAAACTGAATTTTTCTGAAATCTTTGGATTTTTATTCATTTTACTGGACCTACGGATTTTAATTTCCTGAATCTTTGGATCTTTGATAATTTTTCCGGATACAGGGATTTTTTCTAAAATCTTCAATTTTAAAAATTTTGCATTGTACAGTATAAACTCGGAAAACCGGAGTCCCAGAAATCCGGAATCCTCGGAATACCGAACTTTCTGTCCGGTCCCGATTGTTTTCCTTCTTATTTTAACCAAAAGTAAGTCTCAGAAAACCGGAACCTCAGAATTCCGAAAACCAAACGATTTTCTCGGCCCAAAATGTTCAGATGCACATAAAATTACCTAGGAAAACCGAACATCCACTGTATTATCACCTCCCGTCTGCGATCATGGAAAATTAAGTCAACCGAGTCGACCGTCAAACACATCTGGGACACTTAGCGTTGTGTGTTAAGATTGCGTAATGGGTGGGGTGTTTATTGGAGATGACACGGGTATTTCACGGTTGCGACACTTGATTGCTTATTAAAATAAGGCTCGGATCTGACAATGCAAAATGCGTTCCATTGTTCGTAGTTTGTTTCGAAGTACGTCGGTACACTTTACTGTTTAGAATTCAAATTTATAAAAGTTCAGTAAGGCATTCTGAAGACAGAGAGAAAGGAAATAACTCAGTTATATTTCATAATTATTGTTTGCAATTGCGTACTGAATGAGTGTGTTGTAGAAGCAAAGTCTTACTGTATAAACAACCGCTCAATTAGGTCATCTAATAAACTACGCAAAACGAAAACACTGACACTCGATTTGCACAGCAAAATTTCCTTTAGCGACCTATTCGCACTTGATTATATTGAATCTACGAACTTCCATAGAATAATGTGCTGCTCGAAATGCGAATAAAGTTAGCCCACCAAAAGTTAAAAGTATGGCGGTTGTTTCGTTTTATAACGGTTGCGACAATCTAAAAATTAAAGTGTTTATTCAAAACACAGATGCTTCTAAACCTATGGGAATACGTTTATATCCTGTGATTTAACCCTAAAAATACAGAGTATACACGAGTGCACATTATACACGGTAAATAATTATTGAGCTATTGTTAATAAATGCTCTGTCGTAATTAAAGTGTATTCTCATTCTTGATCATTCTATCAAATAGTTTTGATCTAGATGAGAATTCACTGTTACGTTCATGTTATTGAGTTATAGGTCTGGTCAGTGAAGATGCCTCAGCCTGAATGTTAGCACGGATTCATGAAAAACTCAGAAAACCGAACACCTCAGAAAACCGAACTTTTTACCTGGTCCGGAGGGTGTTCGGTTTTCCGAGGTTTTACTGTATTCATTTTTTTACTAGGGAAATATTGGTACGGGTGCCAATTTGCCAAACAGTTAATATCCAGATCAGACGATATGACTGATCTGGATACAAACTCTTTGCATTATTATGTTAGTGTTATCGAGCATGGCAGTGAAAGGGTTAAAGGTATGATTCCTAAATCGCACTTGAAAACGTGAAAATCTTAGGACTGTTTTGAGCCACTTAACCCTGTAACCACTTGTAGTGCTAGAACGAAATAATTATATCCATCCTATGATAATTGTTTTGACTCAGATAAGAGGGTCTCTTAACCCATTACCCCATAAATACACCTTTTAACGCCTTTAATTTATTTCTGAACTGAAGAAAATAGTTCTAATTTATACAGTTATGAATATATATCATAAGAAATAATTTCTATTTTCTAGAAGATGATAGCTTAAAGCAGGTTGAAAGTAAAGCAGAATGTGCCTTAAGGCACACTCTGCTTTACTTTCAATCTGCTTTAAGTGGTCATCTATCTTCAATATAAGAAACAGGCTATCGGGTAACGGGTTAAGAGTCTGCAATGCTTTTCTTGCAATACAATATTCTAGAGACAAATCCCTTGATCCATAGTCAAATGTAAACTCAAACTAATCATCTAAGTTTTCTTACACAAGATCAGTGAAGTTTGACTGTATTTAAAGCTACTCTAATAGTATTCAAGAAAGCGCTGATGCTGACCTCATAGATATAAAGTCAGTGACAACACTACAAAGTATAGGAGAACTTAAACATTGCTGAGTTTGCATTTTCCACTTTCAAAAAGAGTTACGAGTATTATATGTAATCAATGACATTTGAAAAATGAGACACGAAGCCTCAAGCTGAACGACCCCACTAGTCACCATAGAAACAAACATATGGCTACAGCTTAAATCACTTTATTTCAATATTTTATACTCATTTATACTTCAAGTGATCTTTCCACACAAATAAAATTATTTAACCCGTTTACCTCATAGAAGCGCCTTTTAGCGCATAAATTCATTCCTCCATTAATTTTAAGAAAATAGTTCCAATTTAGACAGTTATAAACATGTACCAAAACAAATAATTTCTATATACAAGCAGATGGTAGCTTGAATCAGGCTGAACGTAAAGTAGAATGTGCCTTAGGTGCAGACAATGTTTGAACATTTTTCTGTTTTAAGCTAGCTATAGACTTGCTGCCATATCTTGTTCAGTGGTGTGAATCAACAGCTTTTACTAAATTTTTAAGAGAACCATATTGGATAAATGTATCTTACTTATGCACATCCTGCTTTACTGTCAGTCTGCTTTAAGCTACCACTTTCTAGGGCATAGAAACTAACTCATTAGCAGTGTTTAGGTTCGGCCGCGTTTTTGCGCCATTGACGCCGATTTTTTGAAAATTGCGCATGAAAAATAAAATTAAAGGGTCATTTTGGCGCATCGTATATCGGCCCAAAAAATGGCCGAAGTCCGCATCTTAGATCCGTGTTTTAGCCCAATGTTTCCTGAAGTCGATTCCGGTACCTCAGGCGCTTGATTTTAAGCCAGATTCTTAACAATACAGCGCCCAGAGGATAACGAACCAAGCTTGTTTACGAGTCGGTGCGGGGCAGTGAATCAAAACGTCTCTAAATCGTCGTAACTTGAAAATGTCTGCTGAAAAACAGCAAAAGTCTATTCTTTCCCTTTTCGCTACCGGAGAATCGGCAGCAAAGAAACAAAAACAAGTGACCACCCCTCTAAAGTGAGAATCTTAGAAAATTTCAGCAGAAATAGCTCCCTATCAATCCAATTTGGCTTACTTACGATGATAAAAGAAATCATATGTTCTGTAAATTGTGCATCAGCACAAAGAAATTTAATGAATTTGCACTGGGAACAGACCATTTTCGTTCAAGTTTATCTTAGTTTAGTTTAAACAGTATTTATTTCAAAGTTTTTACACACAATGACACATTGTGTCATATTTACAGAACATAATGTCAAGAAACATTAATTTTAAATATGGATTGGAAAACAAGTTACTAAAAACGTATGTGAATTTATCTTGACCCCTAGATTTTGAAAATGACCTACTGTTTTGAGCGGTAATTGGTCAAAATGACCCATAAAGTTAGGATTCTAGCCTAAACACTGCATTAGTATAAAGTTGAACTATTTTCTTTAGTAGGGAATCATTAATTTTAAAGGCATAATTATTTAAAGAGTAACGAGTCTAACTATAACCCATTTTTCCAGCCTCTCATTTTAAACCATTTGTCATTGACTATGGAATTGACTTTAAGTGCTAAACATTGTTCAGGACACTTATAAAGCCTGACATGGTTTATCATAACAACCAAGTACTATATGGCCTTTCATTAAACTATAAATAATTTTTCCAATCCCTCATTTTAAACCATTTACATTCAAACTGCATCCTGTTTTCCACCTTCAAACATTTTTTCCCCATTAGTATGTGAAAAGCAAGCCATGCATATTCCTATATCTAAGCCCAGTCACATAACTGTTTTTGACAATGATCAGTATTTAAAGTTATCTTTCTAGGCTTTGGAAAACATGCCATGTTCAATAAAAGCAGCGAAACATTTGACAAATATGGACTTATGTAACAGTAAAGATGATTAAACATTTTTTCATCTTTCTGAATGTCTCCTTCAAAATCAAATTATACTTCCAATGCTCCAGATAAGAGTATTTCAAAAACTTAAAATCTTTATTTCTGCAATAAACCCTATGGTGTTACTACTCATTAGAATTGTCTCAAAGAGGCGATTCTAATGAGTAGTAACACCATACGATTTGGAGCTGGAATGAGTGAGACAATGTTTGATTTATTCAGTTTACTCCCTCTTATCTGGAACCCTGAATTACTTCAAAATGAGTTTCTGATCCGATATAAATTTCAATCTAACATCTTTGAAATCTGGTTAGTATCAAGTATCACAGCTCACTAATATGATTTCCCAGAATAAAAGACAAAATATGTCAGATGAAATGTTACTTAGTTCATATCGGAATAAAGTCACGCTCAAGAGATATTTTTTTAATGTTCTTCAAATTTGGTTCTTCAAAAACAACTTAGATCAATGTAGATAGCAAATTAAAGCAGGCTGAAAGTAAAAAGGCCTAGCCTATCCAGGGGCCTCTATTACAGAAAATACGGTATCTGGAGTCCTGTGGTAAAGCGCTGATCTGTCATTCATTTAGAAATTTAAAACTATCTAAAAGACTTTTCCTCAGTCTATTGATGGACTACTCCCCCATTGTATTGATAGGTGTCAAATTTAACTCTCAAAGCACGCAGCACATGCTATACCAATCTCAATTTACCTGGTGAGGCCCAGATTATACTCATGCTCTAGTGCTTTTCAATGGTTATTTCTAACCAAACTATCAAATATAAAGGTTGGGTCTCACACGAGAAGTTTAAATGGTTCTTTGCTACCGACATGTCCATAAGATCCATGAATTGCAAGGAAATTGTCTGGCAAGGCGTTAAACTTATGATTGAAAGGTTGTCAGGAGATGTCTTTAATGTCAAAAATGTTTAGATCCTGGTGAGATGCAAAGTTACTTGGTGTCTCATCTGGATCTACAGTGTTTGCAACAGTTATCACAATTTCATTCATAACCAGCTGCCTGGCATGAAGGTCAAGCAAGCAGACACTAAATCTTCAACAGCTTCTTCATTTCTATTTCACAAATATCAAATTAAAACTGCACAATTTTGTAATTCCATCAGCTTTTTGCCTATTAATTGCTTCAGGCATAAAGCTTTTCCAAAAGGAAATATATCAAATTGGAGTTGGCAGTTTTCAGTGAAAAATCGATGATTATTACTAGTATTCTTAAAGAACATTGCAGTGCCCATATTCTTCTATGCCCGTATAAATACTGAATTGTAAAAGACTAATAATTAAACCTCTCTATAATGATCACTGAATTGTGTTAATTAATAAGTGTGTAAGACAGGTGACTGCTTATAGCAAGGTTACAGTAAAACAGAAAGCTCCTAAAGGAGCTTTCTGTTTTACTGTCACCTTGCTTTAAGCTGTCACCTGACTTTCATTCAATCAAATAATCTTCTTTTTAGTGGTTGTAATAAAGGAGTTTGACTGTATAACCTCAGAATTAAAAGGAGGGAATATTAAATGAAAATTCAATTAGAGAGCAGCTAGTGTATAACCCCATTATTACATTTTTTATCCCATTTTTTTTTTTATCTTATTTTTACATTTTTCTCATAATCGTCGCCTTTTTTTTTCTTTTACATAATTTTTGTCCAGCATTTGAAGCTGCAGCTTGTATTAAAGACAGGCTCTTAAACTTTAACAAAAGTTTGACTTGAAGTAAAGTTTACATTTTAATTTCAACAGTGCAGAAACCCAAGTTCCCCAGGGAATACCTTAAGATTACAAAATCTACCACATAAGTCTATTTGTGGCAATACAAATGTGTAGATAATAAGATACTAACAAATTGGAATTCAAATGACAAAGACGAATCTTAACCCATTACATCATAGTTACACTTTTTAGGCATTTAATTTATTCCTGCACTGAAGAAAATAATTCCTATTTATACAGTACTGTAAGGCGCATTCTGTTTTACTTTCAGCCTGCTTAACTCTTTCCTCCCTGACACTTTAAATGGACAATTCCAGTTTCCATTTTAGTCTAGTCCATTTCTGACTGTTAAGGGTTGTTTTTGTCAATGTTTGACATTATGACAAACAGTGAAGACCCTGATCATAGGGCTCCTTTGGAGCCCTCTGATCTGGGTTTTCACTGTTTGCACAGGACAAGTGTACTATTCGCATGTACACTGTTTGAAAAGGAGGCCTATATGCGGGACTAGGGTTCAAAGGGTTAAGCTACCATCTGCTTAAATAAAGAAAATTTTGCTTATGATGCACATTCATGACTATAAAATTGAACTATTTTCTTCAGTGGAGGAATGAATTAAATGTGTATTAAAGTGTATCTATGGAGTAATGAGTTCAACAGTCATAGGAATCTTTTCCCACATCCTGACTGGTGGTCAACTTGTTAACACCTCTAAATATAGTAGGCTTACATAGCCAAGAAATTCTGGAAATAAGTATTTAGCCAAGAAGTTTTGGAATGCACTAAATATAGATATATGTAGCCAAGAAGTTCTGGAAAAACACTTAATATATAGAAGTACTTAGCCAAGAAGTTCTGGAAATGCACTAAGTATAGAAGTATTTAGCCAAGAAGTTCTGGAAATGCACTAAATATAGAAGTATTTAGCCAAGAAGTTCTGGAAATGCACTAAGTATAGAAGTATTTAGCCAAGAAGTTCTGGAAATGCACTAAATATAGAAGTATTTAGCCAAGAAGTTCTGGAAATGCACTAAATATAGAAGTATTTAGCCAAGAAGTTCTGGAAATGCACTAAGTATAGAAGTATTTAGCCAAGAAGTTCTGGAAATGCACTAAGTATAGAAGTATTTAGCCAAGAAGTTCTGGAAATGCACTAAGTATAGAAGTATTTAGCCAAGAAGTTCTGGAAATGCACTAAGTATAGAAGTATTTAGCCAACAAGTTCTGGAAATACATTTAATGTAGTAGATTTAGTCCAAAGCTAAGAAGTTCTGGAATGAATTAAGTCATGGGTGGAAATTCAAGCATTTTCCAGGTAGAAGTTTAAAGAATATTAAAAGTAAAGCAGAATGCTCCTTTAAGCATATACTCTTATATCATTATTTTCAACCTGCTTTGATAATTGTATCTATCTTCAAAACTGGAAACAGGCAATGGAGGAAAGAATTAAGCAGGAAGAAAGTACAGCAGAAAGCTCCTGCAGGAGCTTTCTGCTGTACTTTCATCATGCTTTACTTTCATCCTGCTTTAATCAGTCACTTGTCATAAACACTGAACATCAGCTATAAAAGAATGAGAGAGACATGACAGATTTGATTGTAGTTTATGTTATTTTTTCTGTTTGTTGGTTTTTCCGAAAAGATGTTGACTCATGGAAAACTGAAGAGAAATGTGGTAAAAGTCATCAAATATGCAGTGAGCCACTAAAATCCTGTGTATCCTTGTATCTTGTTCCTGAAGTGGTGTGAAATCCCATTGTAATGTTATATATATAATGTACAGAAAAACCTTGGGAAATGGCAACTCAAAACGTCAATATGAACTCTAGTTTTATGCAAGATGTAGCAGTAAAATCTAAATAATCAAGAAATAGCCCATTTACAATATTAAATGTAAATGTGAGTAGTATTGGCGCAAGATGAAACAGTAGAATCTTGTTAACCAAGAAAAAGGTCATTTACAATATCATATTTGCAATTTAGGTCAAGGACATGGTCAAAATGAAGATTGGGAGATATTGGTGGATTGGGAATTGTCTAAGGCAACAACTGCATAAGTATCCAAGCATTTGAGTAAGCTAGACAAAATGGTAAAATCTAGTTAATGTTGATGTATTAAAACCATTAACAGTCAACTTACTGTTCAATACGTCTCATTGCCAGTTACATCAATAAACTTCTGAAAAGTTACTCTTTGCATGCTGGGTAATTTTTTCGTCTGCTATCGTTCGTAACCCTTTACCTTATAGAAGCGCCTTTTAGCCCATTCCGTTTAATCCTCCGCGGAAGAAAATAATTCCTATCTATACAGTCATGAATGTGTATCAGTAGGAATATTTTCTCAATTCTAGCAGGTGGTAATTTAAAGCAGGCTGAATGTAAAGCAGAATGTGCCTTAGGGCGTATTCTGCTTTACTTTCAACCTGCTTTAAGTAGTCACCTATTTTCAAAACTAGAAAGAGGTTATGGGGTAAAGGGTTAAATAAGAATTTTCAAAATTTCTTTTAAATTCAGAGTCAGAATGGCAAACAGATTGGATCCTGATGAGAAGCCGCGTTACGCGGCGTCTCATCTGGATCCAATCTGTTTGCAGAGATAATCACCTGAAGGTGCATTCTGCTTTACTTTTAGCCAGCTTAAAGTTACCATCTGTTAGAATGTAGAAAATATTTCTTATGCTACATATTTATGACTGTATAAATTGGAACTATTTCTTTCAATAGAGAAATAAATTAAGGACGTAATAAAGGTTAAATAGTACAGGAATGTCTCCATCTCTTCAAGCAGATAGTTATCCTCTAACCAAGATGACACAAAAATGCTCTCATTTCCTATGCCATCCCAAAAATCCGATTTATAACATTGATGTGCAGGAACTGAAATTACTCGGCATGTTTTCCCCTATGGTATTAAAGAATTCATCATATGTTCCAAAGATAATACAGTAAAACCTCTCTATTACGATCACTAACTTGTGTTAATTATTAGGTATGTGTAACGATAGGTGACAGCATAATTAAAGCAAGGTGACAGTAAAACAGAAAGCTCCTTTAGGAGCTTTCTGTTTTACTGTCACCTTGCTTTAAAGACATCTCCTGACGACCTTTCGATCATAACGCTTTGCCAGACAATTTCCTTGCAAAAATCATGGATCTTATGGACATATCGGTAGCAAAGAACCATTGAAGCTTCTTGTGTAAGACCCAACCTTTATATTTGATAGTTTGGTTAGAAATAACTATTGAAAATCTCTAGAGCATGCGTATAATCTGGGCCTTACCAGGTAAATTGTGCATGTGCTGCATGCTTTGAAAGTTACATTGACACCTATCGAGACAATGGGGGGGGGGGGGGTTTTTTTTTTAGTCCATCAATGGACTGAGGAAAAGTCTTTAAGCTGTTCAAAAACTAAAATCTTTATTTCTGAATTAAACCCTATGGTGTCACTACTCATTAGAATAGTCTCTTCGAGACGATTCTAATGAGTAGTAACACCATACGATTTGGGGCTAAAATTAGTGAGAAAATGTTGGATTTGTTGAAAAAACTACCTCTTATCTGGAGCCCTGCATGCAATTAACCTCCTTTTCAGTGGTGGTTAGAGAGAGGTTTTACTGTAAACAAAATTTTGTTCCAAAGGTATAAACAGAATTTTGCTCAGCTCCTAAACAGAACATGAGAGTCTAGAGCATATCTCGAGGGAGAGATATGTGCCTTGAAAATCTAACTTGTATTTAGTTGCCAATAACAGGAGAACAAATTGGCATTTAAAAGCAGGTCATAGCTGAACGCAGGACAAATATAAAGCAAAAAGCTCCTACAGGAGCTTACTACTTCACTTTTTACTGCATTAGGCAGTTGTACTTATTGAATAAATCTCTATGTTTCTACGATGAAAGACAGCTACCGAAAGTGTCATAGGTACACTTAGCTTAAGTGTGTAATTATAAATGATCTGTTTTTTTCCCTGAATAAAAGAAGTCTAGGTCTATTTTTAATACTCTAATGCGAGTCATTGACTTTCTCTGAAACAAAAGAAGACAATTTCAATTTCCAGTTTGAGATGTGTCATTCAACATTAAATCCATTGTGCATGCAGTCAATAAGCTCAGAAACTTCCATCAATGGAGAATTAAAATTGTTGAAGCAACTACAGCCAAACCTCTAAACCCCGAACTCATTTAATCCATTATCTTCAACAGCCTGTTTCAAGTTTTGAAGACAGGTGACCACTTAAAACAGGTTGAAAGTAAAACAGTATGCTCCTTAAGCCTGCTTTAAGCTACCATCTGTTAGGATATAGAAACCTTATCTTCATATTCATGACTGTATAAAATGGACATATTGTTTTTAGTGAAGGAATAAAGATGTAAAGTGTAAAGATGGCCTACTTTAAAATAGATATCAATAGACTTTGAAGAAGCCTCCTGCTTTTAAACTGACATTAAACCTGCTTCAAGCAACTAATTTTATACCATCCTATAAACGCTGAAAACAAGTTGTGGAGGAATTAAATGCCTGGTTAATATGGAGCCCTCTGATCAGGGTCTACACTGTTTTGCTAATTTAGACTAATATTTGTTAAACTACCCAGAAGTCCAAGTAGACTGGTTCATATTTTGGTAACTAAAATTATCCACAAGGGAAATTAATAACCCACAAGAGTTACTTAGTGTTGAAAGAGTATCTGCAGTACATGCTCTGTATCCAGTAGTCCCATCATCTGTCTAAAACTGTAAACTATATTTACCACCTCCTTTCATCTCTGGCAAATATCCCAATACTTCTCAAATGACAAACCTTACCAGAAAATTATCAAATCTTTGCCAAATAGGAGCTGATCACGCACTTGGAATTGAGGTTGAGAGAGATTTGGGATGACAATCGACCTAATCTAGCCAAAAAACCTCAAGATTACATGAGTATTTCAAATATAAACTCTTTCAACACTAAATAAATATTATGGGTTTTTAGGTTCGCTTATGGATCTTTTTAGTTACCAAAACATGAACCAGTCTTTACTTGAAATTCTGGGTAGTTTAATAAATACTGGTCTTAATAAGCAAACAGTGTAGACTCTGATCAGAGGGCTCCTATCTGGATCTCCTATGTTTGTGAATGTCATGAGTATATTTGTAACAGTTCCATGGTGTTGAAAGAGTTAAATCTTTTCTGCTGAGAAAACAATTATGTAAAACTCCACCCATTATGAGCATTCATCATGGCTTATAAAATAAGGCAAAAGTTTCCCTAGTAAACAGTTTGCAAAGTTGATTGTTGCTGACTATTGCTGCAAAAGGGGTATTGGGATAAATTGATAATGTGCTCAAAGTTTAAACAATTTAAGTCATTAATTCCACAGCAGTCATCTAATAAGAAAATATTTTGACGAGAAATCCAACAATTAATTTGTAAGAGCAATTATATTTGCTTTGCATGTTTGACAGTCTAAATTGAAAACAAGACATTCAAATCACTCTTGATCAATAATAAGATTTAAAGATTCAAACTGTAATCAATCCATACAGTATCTTAAATTAACATTATTGTACTTGTATGATGAAATTTTGGTTAACTGAATGATTTTACATTAAGAAGTTATAATCTTATCCCCTACAGAATCTACTCATTATAAACACTTCCCTCATCTGGAGCCCTGAGTGAGTGATGAGTGTTGAGAACTGTTGCAAACAGTTTGACAGAGGCCTGATTAAGATCCAAACTGTGCGTCAATCTAAAACATTTTTTACAATATTAAAAATATAGAGTTAAAGGTAGAATTTCTGCAAGCAACATTTTGTGCAGATGACATTTCAACGCAACATCTCAGAAATCTGTAAATGAATGCTGACTCTAAGGTTTCCAAGCCATTTTTTATTTTCTCCCAATACACATACAGTAAAACCTCTCTATTATGACCATGACTATTACGGCTAATTGACTGCATACAGTATAGAACTGATGCCAGCTTAAAACAAGATGAATGTGAAACAGAAAGCCCCCGTTTTACTTCCACCTTGCTTTAAGCAGTCACTTGTCTTAAACATCTGATAATTAAAACCATTTAGTTGTCGTAATACAGGGCTCCAGAAAAGAGGGAGTAAGCTGAGCCAATCCATCATTTTCTCACTCATTTTCTCACCAAATCCTATGGTGTTACAACTCATTAGAATCGTCTCTTCGAGACGATTCTAATGAGTAGTGACACCATAGGGTTAAATGCAGAAATAAAGATTTCAGTTTTTGTAATACTTCCCTTATCTGGAGCTCTGGTTATAGAGAGATTTTACTGTAATAGGTGTCAATGTTCGAGATGATATTTATATAAGCGAGAAAAATATATTACATATAAGGTAAAGGTCAGCGGTAAGTTATAACTATAAAATGTACTGTTGACATTTGTATTTGAAAGATCTAAGTATACCCAGCTTGATACGTCTACAGCATCGACAAAGGTCAATTATATTAGATATAGAAACACAAATAACCAATATCTACAGCAAAATAGTTCAACTCCATACCAACAAACAGTAGACTCTCATTGTCTTGCCACTGATACAGTGGTAAATACGCTATTCCTACCCATTTACGTGTTAATCTATGCGTAAGAAATGCATAGTGAACGGTTAACGAACAGTTAACGCCTAACGATTTTAACGCATTTATACCAATGCAGTCCGGGCTAAGGGGTCCGTCGGCTAAGTGATGGCCCTTTCATCTGGGCTCTTTTAAACGCATAAAGAAACGCTTAAAGAAATGGCTAGGAAACGCGTTTAACGAAACTGAAATAAAACGCATAAGAAACACGTTAAGTGGGTAGGAATAGCGTATTTACCACTGTAACAACAAACAGTTGAATAAATGTGTATCTATGGAGTAATGGGTTAAAATAGTGGTCATATCTGTGTTCATGAGCACTAAACAGGGCTTGAACTTTAGATTTTTTCCCACTTGCATTTTTTTGCAAGTGCCCATATTTTCTACTTGCAAAACCAGGTTCCAACTTGCTTTTTCAATACGATTATCTACAAATTGACGTTTCACATCATTTTGATCAAAATTATAAGATAAAGTTCATAAACATTACTTTGTTGAACTTTCATTCTGTATCTCATTCTGTGCTAGATTACTCATGTAAATAAAGTTTCAAAAATAATAACTAGTGTGTGTCTTTTTGTGTATAAACTGTACAGTTACTTACTATTCTTAACTCTAAATAACTCTTTATTTGCAGTCCATCCCATATAGTCAATTTTCATTCAAAACAGCAAGGTTCGCAGATTAATTAATTATTAAACACAGACTATAGCTGAAACTTTGTAACTGGGTCGTTTTGTCAAGGGGGCGAAAGGCTTGTGTTATACTTTCAGAGTTCGATGTTTATGGATGATTTTTTTTATCTTTGGTGAAGACAGTCAGCAGACAGTTCACTATATTTCGAAAACGCTTTCACTATAGTCCATAATATTATGTTCGAGAAAGATGCGCATTTCTTTCTACCATTTTAGGACAGATTTTAGCGACGCCGTGGTTCGTCCCATTTTCGCACAAAGCAATAAAACCCAATTACTTCGTGAGTTTCGTAACTTGGTTTGGGCTAGCTTTCAGTCTGTTTTCGGCTGTTCTTCCTTAAATGTCTCGTCAGCCTTCCGTTTATAAACCCTAGAAGGACGAGTCGACTGGAAAACGTTGTAAATTAGTTTAATTTACATCAACATTCGCAGTTTGCGGTCACTAGCTAATAGACTGGTTCCCCTTTTTCTAATGCTGATTCGGCATTGGTACGTATGAAGCCGGGCTATCAATCATGCGCATGCGTTAAGCGCTGGGTTTCCCGAAGTTATAAATAGCCGAGATATGAAAAGAACAAGATGGGCGAACAGCGATAATTATTTAAATTACTGCAAGATTAGAAGGGTTAGACAGTATTCGTCTTTACCATTATAACCTTACATTTTGGAAAGTCTGAACATGAAAATATACACTCGCAATTTTTTTCAAGTGCTGAAATTTTCAGCTCGCATTTTCAAAATTCCACTCGCATTTTGCGAGTTCGCAAGAGCGAAGTTCGAGCCCTGACTAAAATTCATGGCAAATACAAACTTTACCATTTTCCTCATAGAAATGCCATTGAATGCCTTTACCTATCAACCTTGAGTAGATCAAGCTCAACACTGTTTGCCAATCAAATTAAAATCAGTCATAGTTATTTCCCAAAACCTGTGACTTTTTTTTATTTTAGTGCATTGCATTTGTGTTTCATTTAACTCATTACTCCATCAATATGCCTTTCAGTATTCCTCCAATTGGTAGCCTAAAGTTGTCCAAAAATAAAGCAAAATGCGCCTTAACCCTTTCCTCCCTGAAACCTCAAATGGACAGTTCTAGCTTTCAATTTAGTCTAGTCCATTTTTGACTTTTATGGGTAGATTTTTACAATATAATTATGTCAAAATAACAAACAGTGTAGACCCTGATCAGAGGGCTCCATAAGGAGCCCTCTGATCAGGGCCTACACTATTTGCATAGGAAAAGTGAACTCCTCACAGGTACACTGTTTGCAAATGACGCATATTTATATGCTTGACTAGGGTTCAAAGAGTTAAGGTGCATTCTGCTTTACTTTCAGCCTGCTGTCTTCAAAACTAGAAATAGGCCATGGTAATAGGTTAAACAGCAAAGAATACCATCTTCTCCACTGTTGCAACAATGCCATCAAATTAGTGTAACAAGACCCCTGGAGCATTTCAAAGGTAGCCTATGACATCAGGAAAGCTGCTAATCTTCTGAGATACAATACTGGCTAATTATATTACAAGGTTGTCCAGTCGCCAAACCTTTACATTTAATGGACTTGCATGTTTCATAATTCCATAATCAGCTGACTGCACACACATTATTTGCTTGACAGAATATCTTTCCAATTTGCTTGAGAACAGAAAATCCAATAATTGCTGTTTTATGATCAGACAAGTCAACCAAAATTCAAGAGTTTCCGTGCAATATATATAATATGCCATTACCAGAAGGACAATATACCGCCATAAATAGACAGTATATAATTATGATTTTATCAAATCGCTGTAACTTGAACTTGCACATTAAACCTGTAGTAGAACATATTCCCTTTAACCCTTAGCCCGCCAAATAAATTGTTGTCTGCTATATTTCTCGTCTGCTTCAAGTTTCAAAGTGCTTCAAAGTTGCTCAAAATTGCTGAAAATGATGTCCGAGTGTCAAACAGCTTGGATCCGGATGAGACGCCGAGTTACTCAGCGTCTCATCCGGATCCAAGCTGTTTGCAAATGGAGCTATAGTCGTGAGTGGCAGGCTAAGGGTTAATCAAACATACTCACATTTCAAAAATAAAATGTCTCTAAACTACATTTTCACTATATAAAACAGGTATGTATAACTAAACCTTTTACATCATAGCATGTTTCTAGTTTTAAAGACAAGTTACCACTTAAAGCAGGTTGAAAGTAAAGCAGAATGTGCCTTAACTCATTACCACATAACCTTTTTCAAGTATTGAAGATAGGTGATCACTTAAACATGTTGAAAGCAAAGCAGAATGCAGCTAAAGGCACATTATGCTTTACTTTCAGTATGCTTTAAGCTACAATCTGCAAGGATATAGAAAATATTTCTTTGGGTACATGTTCATTATGTCTAAATTGAAATTATTTTCTTCAGTGGATTACCGGGTATTAAATTAAATGTCCTAAAAGGCGCTTCTATGGAGTAAAGGATTAAAGTACATTTTACCTTACGTCCGGTCTGCTTTAAGCTACCACCTGCTAGTATTAACAAAATATTTCTTGTGATACATATTCCTGACTGTTTAAATTGAAACTATTTTCATCAGTTGATGAAGAATTAAATGCCCATTGCGCTTTACTTTCAGGCTGCTTTACCGTCATTTCCCGAGTATTGTGCGCATCCGTGTATAACACGCACCCTTATTTTCAGGGTTAAATGTCTGGAAAAAAACTTTTCCCAAGGTTTTGGTCAGCCGTCGTACGCACGATTTCTCCTGCTGAACCCAGTTGTTTTTAAAAGAAGAGAGTTCCGTAGGCATATTTTAGGACCAAGAAAATCCGTTAAATATGTGATAATTACAAGTATTCTGATAGTCAGGGGTGAAATACGCCCTTCGAAGTTCCAAAAAATAAGATGCGACTGTGTTTAAAATGCTGGAAACGAAACCAGACATTATTATTTTTATGGGCATACTTAATTTTCATTTCTAGCGTCACATGAGAACAGGAACGAAATATGTTCCTGATTAGAATCACCCCGCATTATTCTGTGTAAGTTTGTAGATGCGTTTATTAGGATTAAAATCTATAAATACTAAACGTTTATTGTATCGAATTATTTCATCACTAGCATTTATTGAATTATGAAAAAATACGGTAGAATACGAATGTTCCGAAAAAGTTACAAAAAGTTTCGCTCTGAAAATCGAGTGCCGCAAATCAAAGAATAATCCGGAAATAGTAAATTCTATTATGCGCAGTTCGGGCCCGGAAATGGCGGGTGTTTATACAGTGACGCTTTGTTTCTACGATGCAACCAGAGCTAAGTTTACTACCCTTTGAGCGATTTCACGCAATAATTATGAATAACAACTTGTTTATTTACTTTATTTCTCTCTTGGTTCAAAATGCCTTACCGAT
This sequence comes from Gari tellinella, assembly GCA_922989275.2. Classification (NCBI taxonomy): domain Eukaryota; kingdom Metazoa; phylum Mollusca; class Bivalvia; order Cardiida; family Psammobiidae; genus Gari; species Gari tellinella. The sequence goes on from OV277864.1 coordinate 55,541,996, forward strand.
TTAGATTGTATTAGATACTGTACGTAACGACTAACGTGCTCCCTCGAAAGAAGCTTCAAATAATCGAGGGCTTGCATTCTCAGATCGGAGACTAATTTTAATAACTTATAAGCAATCAAGTGTCATAACATCAACAGTTTACACCCGGACAATCACAACTGATTATAATTGGGGTCACTAGCGTGTAATCTCCAATAAACAGCCCTAATCCGCGGCTATCATGTATGGGAGGTGTCAATTAAAGCCCTGCAGCGTATTGCGCAATCTTAACACATCGGCCTACGGGCGCTAACCGTTGGTCAAGGTAGGCTTTAGAGTCTTGTTCCCCTGTATTGTACGCACCCCCAAATTGCAGAAAAAAGATTTTATGATAAAAGTGCGCACAATACATAGCTAAAGACGGTAAGCTACCATCAGTCTGCTACAAACTATTTTCTTCATTAATGAAGAAATTGAATGTGCTAAAAGGTGCTTCTATGGCCTAAAGGCACATTCTGTTTTACTTTCAACCTGCTTTAGTTGGTCACCTGTCTCAAAAACAAGAAACAGGCTATGGGGTAAAGGGTTTGGCAGCTACCTACTTTTGGCTATGGAGGTACCTGTAAATCCAACTACAGTTTTATAATTCTGTCTTCTTGTATAATGTCTGAAATTGTTGTAATTTCTAACCTTCCCTTGTTGGATGGCACTTAACCCATTTTATGCAGGATACACTTTTAGGTGTATCACTAGGCAAACAGTTTTGATCTCAGATGAGGCCCCACATCGTGGGGCCTCATCTGAGATCAAAACTGTTTGCAGCTAAGTCAATATTCTATCAGAAACTGCTAAAATCTTTTTCTAATATTTGAGATATGCCAGCTGCAGACAACATTTTAAAATGGCCGCCAAATATTACCCAGCATGCAATGGGTTAAAATAAGATTAACTGCTAATTGTTTATCAATTATGACCTCCACAATGTTTGTAAAATGTCATTTGTAAGCAAATTGTTTTAACTCTTTGCATGCTAGCAGCGTAACCAGGACTACCGTTGCAAACAGTTTTGATCCTGATAAGATGCCGCAGGATGCAGCATCTCATCAGGATCCAAATCGTTTGATACTTTGGTCCAATTTTTAAAAGAAATTTCGAGAAAATTATTTTAGAATGTTAGTAGTAACAGTGGACAAGATTTACAGACAGCAGTATCACCCAGCATGTAAGTGTTCATTACAATAAATTCCCCACTGCTAAAACAAAGACTGTGTCTAGGAGGCACAGTAAAACTCAGGGATGCCATAAATTGATCATAAAAATCCTAAGATTTCATATTTTCAATTTTTCAGACGCAATTTTACTAATCGTACCTTTACCCCATAGTCTATTTCTTGTTATGAAGACACATGACTGCTTAAAACAGGTTGAAAGTAAAGCAGAATGCGCCTGCTTTACTTTCAACTCGTTTTAAGCTACGATCTGCTAGGATAAAAAAATCCAAAGACTTAGGAAAAATCCGGTGAAATGGCAGCCCTGTTAAACTCTTATCCAGACACTCATGAATACAGGGCTCCAGATAAGACGGAAGTAAACTGAACAAAAATCCAACATTTTCTCACTCATGTCAGCACCAAATCCTATGGTGTTACAATTACTCATTAAAATTGTCTGTCTCAAAGAGATAATTCTAATGAGTAGTAACGACATAGGGTTTAATGCAGAAATAAAGACTAGCTTTTGAAACACTCCCCTTTTCTGTAGCCCTGTCAGAACTCAGAATAAGCATGATAATCTCTTCACCCTTTACCCTTTAACATGTTTCAAGCTTTAAGAGAGGGGATGACTTAAATCAGGTTGAAAGTAAAGCAGAATGTGCCTTTTGCTTTACTTTCAGCCTGTTTTAGCTACAATGGTACAAGACGGGTCATGACGGTATAAATTGGAATTGTTTTCTTTGGTGGAGGAATAAATTATATGCCCTGTAAAAAAGAGCTTCTATGGGGGAAGGGGTCTTTTTTATTTGATATCTAATCTAATTTACTTACTTATGCATATCTTCTGACTGGTAATGTACTTCTCCAGCCTCTTTCTGAAGATGACCTCTCCGCCATATTTACCCACAGTTCCATTGTCCACCAACAGGAAGTAGGAGTGGTTGTTGTTAAGAACTGAGTAGTTGGTCTTCGGTGAGGAGACACAATGGTATGGCACTATCACCTACAAATATATCAACTCTAATTAAACCTCTTCACTGTCATTACATCATCATTCTGCTGTTAACCCTTTCCCCAATAGAAGCGCCTTTTAGCGAATATTATTTATTCCTCCGCTGAAGAAAATAGTTCCAATTTAATCGGTCATGAATATATATCATAGGGAATATTTTCTATATTCTAGCACATTAAAGATTAAAGCAGGCTGAAAGTAAAGCAGAATGCGCCTTTAGGCGCATTCTGCTTTACTTTCAACCTGCTTTAAGTAGTCACCTATCTTAAATACTAGAAACAGGCTATCAGGTAAAGGGTTAACAAAGTATATTTATAGTAAAATTCAACCAGAATTTGATGTTTTTCCTTCATAGCTTACCGTAGCTTAAGCATAGATATTAGGGTGTTGTCTAACCCTCTGTCTCCTAATAGCACATTTACTTTTTCCTCAAAGATAAATCTACCATTCCCTCTTAACCTTTTTCACTGCTATGCCTCATCTGTTTTATCTGGGTAGTCTGTGTCGGGAATGGGTAATGCTGAGAGACGTCGTGGCACGACCGCCAAGACGTCACACGTCCTTACGTCATGTACGTCGAAAGAACAGAAAATTCGGAAGAAGCTTCCTGAATAACTTGTGTTCTGCATTAAGCATAGCCCACCCTCTGAAAAACGACCCATGCATCCTCTGTTTAATCATCACTTCACACAAAGTTTGACAGTATTTCATAATAACTACTGACATAGATGACACTTGCTAACCTTTAAAATGTGTGGTATTTGAGGAAACATGAGACGTATCCATGAAGGTTTCTGTAACCATTTCCAGGAGGAAAATCCCTTGTGGATTTCAATATTCAATTGAAAGTTCCATTAACAAGAACTGTCAGAGAGACAACAAAGTTCACCATTTCAAAACTCTGAAGTAGAGTCTGAGGTCAAGGTCACAGGGGTCAAATTTTTGTTGCATAGAAAGGTCTTGTTGATATACACATGCATACCTGACATGAAACAATACCTCAAGAAACACAGGAGTTATAAGCCTTTTTCCAAACCTAAACGCAGATTTTAAAACTTAAACATGGACCTTGAGTTCAAGGTCAAGGTCACAGGGATCAAATTTGTTGTGTGCATGGAAAGGTTTTGTCTATATACAAATGCATATCAAATATCAAAGCAATACCTCAAAGAACATAGGAGTTATAAGCCTTGTCACAACCTAAACTCAGATTTCGAAACCTAAACCCATGCCCTTACTTCAAGGTCAAGGTCAGAGGGGTCAAAACTTTGCCTGCATGGAAAGGTCTAGTGGATATATATACACATGCACATCAAATATGAAAGTAATACCTCAAGGAACATATGGAGTTACAAGCATTTTTCAAAACCTAAACACAGATTCCGTAACCTAGACACTAACATGGAAGTCAAGATCACAGCAAAGGGGTCAAACTTTTTGTTTTCATGGAAATATCTTATCCATATACTAATGCGTATCAAACATAAAATCAATATCTCAAGGAACATAGAAGTTATGAGCATTTTCTTAAAGCTGTTTACGTCGTTCAAAACGATGGCCACAACAACAACTATACCTTGGGTATACTATAAGCTTGTCTTGAAGCAGGCTGAAAGTAAAGCAGAATGGGCCTGAAGGCCAATTCTGATTTACTTTCAACTTGCTTCAAATAGCCATCTGTCCTCAAAATTAGATACAGTTTATAGTATAAATGATTAGTAGATTTTTATCTCAAACGAGAACATTATATCAGATCCACTACAGTATATATGTGAACCTAGTTAACAGGTCTGAGCTTGACAATATTATTTCTTGGCCACTGTAAACTTCCCTAAGAGACCCATAAAATAATCCTAGCACACTGCCAGTTGTCCAAGACGTCTATCTTCATCTGTTAACGCTTATCCTATAAATCCAAAATTGATCCCTATCAGCAAACAGGTATGATCTGGATCAGATGCTGAGAAACTTGGCATATGATCTTGATCCAAAGCTTTGACACTCGATCAACGCTAAGCTGTTTTATAGGAGCATGTGGGAAAATAACAATTTTTTTTACTGACAACAGTTTTTAGGCAGATGACCTTACAACAGGAAAAGTATTTAGCGCATAGCATGCTTGCGGCAGAATCATTATAATCTGTGCAAACTTTTGGGATCCTGATGAGAGGCCTCGTTAACGCAGGGTCTCATCAGCATCCAAACTGTTTGACACTTTAACCTATTGCCCCATAAATACGCCTTTTTACACCTTTCATGTATTCCTCCACTGAAGAAAATAGTTCCAATTTATATAGTTATGAGTTTTTATCATAAGAAATAGTTTCTACATTCTAGCAGTTGGTAGCTTAAAGCAGGCTAAAGTAAAGCAAAATGCGCGTTTAGGCGCATTCCGCTTTTCTTTCAACCAGCTTTAAGTGGTCACCTATTTTCAGTACCAAAAACAGTCTATGGGGTAATGGTTCAATCTGAATTAATCTGGTTAATTTCAAGAAGAAATTTTGAAAATTCTATATTTAAAACAGAAGCAGACAACAAATGGTGCAAACGGAAAACAATTCCCAGCATGCACAGGGTTAAAGACTAAATAGGGCGAGATCTGTAATCACCAGCAGTAAGTAAAGATCACTGAGGCCTTATTCTTTCGCTGGAGAACAAAGACTTCTCGGAGAAATATTTGCATTCAGGGTGGACACAGACAAGCTGGGATGTCTGATACAGATAAATGATCTGTCAAACGATATATTATATCATTACAACCAACAGATGCGGCTGACGTTATAGAATAATTGGTACACTTCCTTACTTCAGTTAACCCTTTCACCTTAGAAGCGCCTTTTAACGCATTTGATTTATTCCTCCAATGAAGAAAATAGTTTGTTCAGAAATATATTCTATAACCTAGCAGACCATGGTAGCTTAAAGCAAGCTGAAAGTAAACCATTACCCCATAACTTGTTTCTAGTATGGAAGATAGCTGACCAATTAAAGCAGGTTGAAAGTAAAGCAGAATGTGCCTTAAGGCACATTCCTCTTTACTTTCAACCTGCTTTAAGTTATCATTTACTAAAATATAGAAAATATTTCTGATGATACATATTCATGAATGTTTAAAGTGGAACTGTTTTCTTCAGTGTAGGAATAAATCAAAGGCGTAAAAAGGCCTATTTATGGTGTAATGGGTTAAGTACTAACCTATCTCCAAAACTAGAAACAAGCTTTGGGGTAAAGGGTTAAGTTTTCAAGAGACATTCATTTCTATTTTTATCTTTTAAATTACACAAAGAAAGAACATAGAAACAGACCATAAATAAAGACAAATTCTAAACCAAAATCATATCTCTATACTAAAATCCTTACAAAAGCATTAACAGGTGAAACTCGTAAATTTCAATAACTGTGATTGGCCTTTGAGTCTTTGACAAGCAATGATTACTCTTTTCAACAATCATTCAGCTTTTAGTAGAAATCAATTTACAATGCCAATCCACTTTACTCCATGCTGTTGCAAGAACATTACACAGTTGGCATTTCCTATCAATTCTACAAAAGAATAACTGCTTTTATGTATTGCTATATAAGCATTAAACAGAGCTCCAGATAAGAGGGAGTAAATTAGATAATAATTTCAACAGTTTCTCCCTTATATTCAAACCAAACCCTATGATGTCACTACTCATTAGAATCGTCTCGAAGAGACGATTCTAATTTCGAGACGATTCTAATGAGTAGTGACACCAAAGGGTTTAATGCAGAAATAACAGATTTTATTTTTTGAAATAACCCCATATCTGGAGCTTTAAACAATAAAACCACTCAAAACCATTTGATAAGTAGCACATCAATGGTATTATAAAATAGTGATAGCTTAAAGCATGGTGAATGCAAAGCAGAAAGCTCCTACAGGAGCTTTCTGCTTTACTTTCATCCTGCTTTAAGCAGCTAACTGGTGTGAACATAAATGGCAAGAATTTAGATAGTTTGTAGGCCTAGAGAGGTGTAGTGGTATATCTCTTAAATCAATGACAAACATGGTTGGTTCCCATTAAGAAGTGCATTACAAGCAAATCAGATTTCATCTCATGCTTTTAAAGGTTGGGCCTGTTTTTCTCAAGACTCTTGTCTTTGATAGATTCGATATAACCATGAGAATCACCTACTATTTCTCTTTTTCAAAAAAACAGAAACTGACAAATTTCGCTGAATGATTTATGTCATACAAACAATGGCCCATTACAGTAACTGTTAGTGCAAGTCGTAAGAAAGATGTTATTCTTCATGTCTCAACGATAAATAGCAAATGCAATAAGATTAAGAAAATTGCAGGATCTTAAAATTGCTGATGCTTTCTTTAGATCTGAGAGGGGCAAAGGAGGTTGGAGCCTGTTAAGATTAGCCAAATTACTCTGAGTCTGATCACACTCCTAGCTCAAGTGACCCTTCAATACAATGCCTGTAAGCAGCCTCATATACAGTTTGCTGCTAAATGCAGGGTAAAATTAATGCAGAAAGCTCCTGCATGAAAATAATTATGCTTCCAACATGTTCTGTTTAAGCCAACAGGCAACTTTAACAGTATCCTCACAGGTGGATGCTGAGAGTAAAGCAAAAAGCTCTGTCAGCTTGCTATAAGCAACCAGCTGTTTGCAATAGACTTTGCTGAGGCAGATCAGCTTATATTTGAAGTGACCAGAATTTGAACTTCGTGTTGATTCTTATTAAATTAGAATCAAATCCATAATACCTTTAATGTATGTATATGAACCTTCTCCACAGTGTGTTCTTGTTGCATTGTTATTTAATTCAGTGTCATACTGTCAGACAAAATATTACATTATCAGTTGTCCTCGTGGATTTTAAAGTCCTTCGAAATTATTTGAATAAAACTTGAAACTTGTCCTAAACCTTTACTCCATGACCTGCTTTTAGTTTTGAAAGGAGATGACCACTCATAGCAGGTTCGTTTTGCTGTATAGCTACCAATGATGCTAGAATTCTTAAATGTTCATGACTGTATAAATTGGAACTATTTTTTTCAGTGGAAGGATAAACCGATGGCGAAAAGAAAAGGTAAATGTACATAATTATGGAGAAATGGATTTTAGTTGGTGATAAAATTTGGCAGTGAAAGCGAGTGAACAGGCTTGGATCATTTATTTTCCAATTTCACCACTCGATACTCACATCTTTCCCTATCAAATCATCCTTGTTCTCTACGATTCCCCATGGCGCGATTCCTATTGCGATGATCTTGTTTTTTGCCTTTAGCGTCCTGTCACTAATAGCATCACCAACGTGCCTTGTTACCCCTGAAACAGAATTAAAGTCAGAGCACCAGATAAGGGTAGTTTTTCAAAAACTAAAATCTTTATTTCTGTATTAAACCCTATGGTGTCACCACTCATTAGAATCGTCTCTTCTAGACGATTCTAATGAATAGTAACACCATAGGATTTGGTGCTAAAATGAGTGAGAAAATGTTTGATTTGTTGAAATAACTCCCTCTTATCTGGAGCCCTGTAAAGTGCAAGCTATTACTGGTTTTTTCTCTATTGTTTTGGCAATGCTGTAATTCAAAAGGGGTGAAAGGCCTCGTCTCTTTTACACGATCAATTAAGATCGCTGACATGTCATGCACATTTTACAATTCATCAATGATATGACTAGCAGTCGACTTAACCCTTAACAGTGTAAAATTCCTTTTTCTGATCAATGACCACCAGGGCTGACAAGATAAAAGTATACTGAACAAATTCAACAATTTCTCACTTATTTCAAAACCAAATCCTATGATGTTACTACTCATTAGAATTGTCTCGAAGAGACAATTCTAATGAGTAGTGACACCATAGGGTTTAATGAAAAAATGAAATACTCCACTTATTTGGAGCTCTGGGTTGATCACCAGTTTACAGTGAATCTCATGGCATTTGTTCTAAAAATATTTAAAAGTATATGACAAAATGTGTAGCCCTCTGATCTGGGTCTACACTTCTTGCAAAGGAAGTTTATACTATGTCATTGTGCTGTAATGAGTGAAAGATCTAATAGCATCACCAACGTGCCTTGTTACCCCTGAAACACAATTAAAGTGCAAGCTATTACTGGTTTCTTCTCCATTGTTTTGGCAATGCTGTAATTCAAAAGGGGTGAAAGGCCTCGTCTCTTTTACACGATCAATTAAGATCGCTGACATGTCATGCACATTTTTACAATTCATCAATGATATGACTAGCTGCAGTCTTAACTTTTCCAGTGCGAAATTCCATTTTTCTGATCAATGACCAGCAGAGCTTCAGATAAAAGGGAGTAAACTGGAAAAAAAATCAGTTTCTCACTTATTTCAGAACCAAATCCAATGGTGTTACAATTCATTAAGATTCTAATGATTTGTGACACCATAGGGTTTAATGCAATAATGAAATACTCCACTTATCTGAAGCTCTGGGCCACCAGTTTACAGTGAATCTCATTGCATTTGTTCAAAATGTATTTAAAAGTATGACAAAATGTGTAGACGTTTATCAAAGGGCTCCTAAAGGAGACCTCTGATCTAGCAGTGGGTCTACACTTCTTGCAAAGGGTGTTTATATTGTGTCCTTGTACTGTAAGTATTGATCAAAGTAAAAATAAGACATAATTCAATCTGGAAGAGGAAAATGGGTTTGTTAAGGCAACAGGGGGAAAAACTATAGAAAGCTGCAATCTTCATTTTACTCTTTCAACCATCATGGTAACATCACTAGTATTTGTCAACAGTTTGGATTCAGATCAGATACAGATATCGACTTTTTTACAGTTGAGCGAAAAGGGTAAACACAGGTTTGACAGTATTAAAGTTTCTCCTAGTTTAGCAATCATTTACAAGTATAATAATCTAAGTGGTCAAAAAACAGCTCTCGGACATTGGTCTACCCCTATGAACAAACAATTTACAAATCATCTGCCCCAGACAGTCGATGCTTCAACTCGTAATCTAACTTCTCCATATTTACAGACAAGCAATCTTCATGACACACAATTTAGATGCTTATACAGGACTCAAGATAAGATGGAGTAAACTGAATAAATATAAATACTGTATAGCATTTTCTCCTTCATACCAGCACAAAATCCTATGGTGTTACTTTTCATTAGAATTGTTTTGAAGAGACAATTCTAATGAAAAGTAACGCCATAGCATTAAATGCAGACATTAAGGTTTTAGTTTTGAAATACTTTCCTTATCTGAGGCCCTGTTACACCATATTTTAACCCATTACCTTATAGCTTATTTCTAGTTCTGAAGACAGGTGATCACTTAAAGCAGCTTGAAAGTAAAGCAAAATGCACCTTATGGCGCTTTCTGTTTTTCTTTCAGCCTGCTTTAAGCTACCATTTGCTACGATATAGAAAATATTTCTTATGGTGCATATTCATGACTACACTATTGACTAATAAGTGAAACTGTTTTTTTCATTGGAGGAATTAAATTAAAGACGTAAAAAGGCCTATTTATGGGGTCAATACAGTCGAACTTCAATATCTCAAAGTCAGTTTATCGAACATACTGGTATTTCAAAGTTAAACGTGGCTTAGCCACGTTTTAACTTTGAAATATGGGTATGATCGTCTTAACCTAGCATGAACAAAAGCAGTTCATATGTCGAACTATCGGATAGTTCGAGTTAAACGAGTTCGAGATATCGAAGTTCAACTGTAAATGGGTTAAATAACTATATATGACTTAAAGGCCAATACATAGTGATATCCAATGTATTATATATACATATAAACAGCTGTTTCTTTCTGGTATTTACCCATAAATACTTAATGTTGAAGGTTGTAAGATTTGTGAAAGGATTTCAAGGGAAATTAAAGTTGCATGGCTCTAAGTCTGGCCTGAAATGTCAACTACAGCCTCTGTGATAGCTGGGGTATTGAATAATTCAATTTATGATGTTCAGAACTGTTAACTTTATTCATGAAACATACTTAACCCTTTACCTGATAGCCCGGTTACAGTATTGAAGATAGGTGACTACTTCAAGCAGGTTGAAAGTAAAGCAGAATGGGCCCAAAGGCGTAGGGATAAATCATATTCGCTAAAAGGCGCTGCTATGGGGAAAAGGGTTAACCCTTACTGGTATATGTGTTTTTTGGAAGAAAAATGAGTAGACTTACATTTTCTTGATGAGATGTGTTTGTGAAACACTACGCCCCCTGATGTGACCATGATTTCTGAATGACCTTGACTTTTTCTGACATGACCAAACTTGTACTGAGCTCAAGAGCTTCTTGAGTTGAGTACAAATGACAAATATGAAGTCTCTTTCAGATGTAGTTCCAGGGTTTTGTCTGATGTTAAGTTGACCCTATTTAACCTCTAAATGACCTTGACCTTTGTCAGACATAACCCAAGTTGTACTAAGCTGTAGAGTTTGTTGGGTTGAGTATACATGAACAAGAGGGCCTGAAGGCCCTGATATCGCTCACCATTTGTAATGAAGCCCGATAGCTTTACCTTTGAATTTCACCTGTTTTATTCTAAATCCTTTCAAGTTTGTCGACCTACTGTAGTATAGTAGAGTACATCAAAGGCAAATAACTAGAGCCTAAACAATACTGATCGAAATGAAGCCTTTTTCTAGCATTTCAAAGTATATCAAGGGCAGGTAACTATTGCCACAATGATTACATTTCAACAATAATTGCACTCCTTAGAGAACGTATAGCTACATCCTTTGTGTACAAGTATAATCAAAATCCATTGAAAACTGGTTGCAAGAGTGTAAACGCTGTAAAATATGGCATTTTCAGCAATTCAAAGGTAGATATCTCTTGATCTATTTGTCCGATTCCAACCATAATCACTCTTTTATGAACTCTTATGGTCATATACAATCTGCGCAAGTTTGAGAGAGCTGGGATAAATATTGTGGCCTCTAGAGCGTAAACACTGTTAATTTTCAGCAATTCAAAGGTAGATAACTCTTGACCTATTGATCCGATTACAACCATAATTAAACTCATCTGAAGTCTTATGGTAATATACAATCTGAGTAAGTTTAAGAAAGATTAGATAAAATTTGTGGCCTCTAGAGTGTAAATATCGTTAAATATGGAATTTTCAGCAATTCAAAGGTAGATAACTATCGACCTATAAATCTGATATCAACCATAATCCAACTCATCTGAACTCTTATCGTCATATACAATCTGGGCAAGTTTTAGAAAGATTGGATAAATACTGTGGCCTCTAGAGTGTAAACATCGTTAAATATGGCATTTTCAGCAATTCAAAGGTAGATAACTCTTGATCTATTTACCCGATTTCAACCAAAATTGAACTCTTCCGAACTCTTATGGTAATATACAATCTGGACAAGTTTTAGAAAGATTTGATAAATACTGTGGCCTCTAGAGTGTAAACACTGTTAAATATGGCATTTTCAGCAATTCAAAGGTAGATAACTCATGACCAATTTGTCCGATTTCAACCATAATCGAACTCATCCGAGCTCTTATGGCAATATACCATCTGAGCAAGTTTGAGAAAGATTGGATAAATATTGTGGCCTCTAGAGTGTAAACACTAAAATTGTTGACGACGGACGACGGACATTCAAGGATTGCAAAAGCTCACCCTGAGCTAGCTCAGGTGAGCTAAAAATAAGAGCCTTTATCACAATGCAGTTAGAAAATTATGGCCAATATTAAATTAATCCTATTTGACCTCTAAATGGCCTTGGCCTTTGTCGAACATGCCTCATGTTGTACTGAGCTCAAGATCCTGGTACATGAGTTGAGTACAAATGCCAAATAGACGATTCCAATGAGTAAGTAACACCATAGTGTTTAACCCTTTCCCCCATGTAAGCGCCATTTAGCGATTATGATGTATTCCTCCGCTGAAGAAAATAGTTCCAATTTAATCAGTCATAAATATATATTATAGATAATATTTTCTACATTCTAGAACATGATAACTTAAAACAGGCTGAAAGTAAAGCATTCTGCTTTACTTTCAACCTATTTTAATTAGTCACCTATTTTCAATATTAGAAATAGGCTATCAGGTAAAGGGTTAATGCAGAAATAAAGATCTTAAAAACTTTGAAATACTTCCCTTATCTTGATCCCTGTCAAAGAAGCAGATTACTACCTAGAACTATCAACAACTGAAGAGTGTAGATCAGGCTGAGGCAAGTGACAGGAATCAAATGAGCTAATGAGCATGGATAATTGAACAAAAATCCCCTGGTCAACTTATAATGAACATTTCACACTGGTCATAATGGAAGCATACATTGAATGTGATAATGATTGTCAGTTCTAACACTGCCAGGGATAACTTACAATGCCTTACTCACACTTATACTCTCCCAACCAGCACAGTATTGACCCTTTACTCCATAGATATATGCCTTTTACAGGGCTGCCATAAGTTGATTTTCAATTTTCAATTTTTTAGACGCAATTTTACTAATCATACCTTTACCCCATATTCTGTTTCTTGTTTTGAAGACCCTTGACTGCTTAAAACAGGTTGAAAGTAAAGCAGAATGCGCCTTAAGGCGCATTCTGCTTTACTTTCAGCCTGTTTTAAGCTACCATCTGCAAAAGGATAAAAATCCGAAGACTTAGGAAAAATCGGGAGAAATGGCAGCTCTGCTTTTAGTCTAGAACATTAAATTTATTACTCTGTTAAAATGCGCTTCTATGGGGGAAATATTTAATTCAACAATGCTTCAATTGACCTGAATGAACTTGTATTTACAAATAGTTTGTATTCTCATCAGAAGTTGAGACACTTCTCCTTTAAACCATAACCCAATAAATATGCCTTTTTACGCTTTTCATTTAAGCCTCCACTGAAGAAGAGTTCCATTTTATACAGTTATGAAAATGTTTTAAAAAATGTTTCTAGTTGATGGTAGCTTAAAGCAGGCTGACAGTAAAGCAGAATGCGCCTTAAGTGGTTTCTGCTTTAAGTGGTTACCTTACTTCAAAACTAGAAATAGGGTAATGGGTTACTCAGCATCCTTTTTGACACTATATCAATGTTTCTTTGGTGTAATTCAGAGAATCTTAATTTGAGATATAAAGTGAGAACTTATCTTAAGAACCATATATATGGGCAGTTAAAGAACCATATATCTGGCCAGTCAAAGTTTATTTTAAGCTCAATGTATTGGAGTGATTAAGAACTGCTTGGCAACTTTGTGCATTTTGAACTGATATTTTAGAATGAGATGAACAAAGTCATTTATCTTTGACAATTTAAACCCTTAATTGCACTTTGCTTTCTGAATATAACCAAACTTGGATTAAATTTTTGTTAGGAACCATAGAGAAGATTCAATTATAGTCTTTTATACTACAGCTCTCCCTCTCTTCAACGACATCCAATGGGCGACAACAACTATGTGCATTGTTCGGAGTTATAGGGAAGGAAATTTGTTACATTTGTAAACAGCTTGAATCCAGATCAGAAGCCACGTAATGCTGCATCTGATCTGGATTCAAGCTGTTTGTCACTTGTCTTTAATTTTTTTATCTGTCAAAATATCCATTATGTAACTTGAGAAAAACAGCAGAAAACAAATTTAAGCAAACAATATCGTGAGACATAATTGTCTTTGATAGGGAACTGCGGCAAAGGTCATTGTAAGGAGGGAGTCATTGCTATAGGAGGGTCGTTGTAGGGAAGGAACACTGTAATAAAACGGTGGCAGTTTAATCCCTGGAACCCAGACGGGTTTGAAAGTTCAGGGGTAAATTAGTAGTGCTACAGATAAATCCATTGTCAGTAAATATGAAGTGATTTTATTTTCGACACTAACCCATTACCCCATAGCCTGTTTCAAGTATCAAAATAGGTTACCATTTAAAGCAGGTTGAAAGTAAGACACATTCTGCTTTACTTTCAGCCTGCTTTAAGCTATACCACCAACAAGAATATAGAAAATAGTTCTTATTATACATATTCCTGATTGTATAAATTAGAACTATTTTCCTCAGTGGCGGAATAAATGAAAGACGTAAAAAGTCATATTTATGGGAGAATGGGTTAAAGCAGGGTGAAAGTAAAGCAGAATGCTTTAAGTGGTTACCTTACTTCAAAACTAGAAATAGGCTGAAGCAATGGGTTAATCAGCATCCTAACTGTTTGACATTTATTTCAATGTTTCTTTGTCCCAATTCAGAGAATCTTAATTTGAGATATAAAGCGAGAACATTTTTAGCTCGCCTGTTCATAGAACAGCAGAGCTAATGTCATACCCCCGGCGTGAATGTGCATGAGCGTGAGCATGAGCGTGGCCAAGGTTAAAGTTTTTTGGACGGGTTGTTTTAAAGCTTAATACTTGTGCTAGGGTGCTGAAATTTTGTATGGAGGTTTATTAAACATTGATGTTATGAAGTTATAATTTAAAAATAATTCTAAATTTTGTCAGTATTTGACATGTTTTGGACTTAGGTATTTTACTACAAAAGACCAGGTTTAAGTTTTTTGGACGGGTTGTTTTAAAGTTTAATACATGTGCTAGGGGGCTGATATTTTGTATGGAGGTTCATTGGGGGTCAAACATTGATGTTATGATGTTTATAGTTAAAAATGATTTTAATATTTGTCAATATTTGACATGTTTTGACTTAGGTTTTGTTACTACAAATCACCAGGATAAAGTTTTTTGGACGGGTTGTTTTAAAGTTTAATACATGACTGTGCTAGGGTGCTGAAATTTTGTATGAAGCTTCATTTGGTGTCAAACATTGATGTTATGAAGTTGGAATTTAAAAACAATTTTGATAGTTGTCAATTTTTGACATGTTTTCGACTAAGGTTTTGTTACTACAAATCACCAGGTTAAAGTTTTTTGGACGGATTCTTTTTTAAAGTTTAATACATATGCTAGGGTGCTGAATTTTTTTATGGAGCTTCATTTGGGAACAAACACTGAGGCTATGAAGTTTCGAATTAAAAATTATTTTAATTTATTTCAATTTTTGACATGTTTTGGACTTAGTTGTTTTGACTTTAAATCACCAGGTTGTTTTAAAGTTTAATACATGTGCTAAGTTTTATGGGTTGTACAAGTTTTATATAACTAGATTGAGACTCATCATTCTTTTAATAATCTTTCTAAACTTAAAATTGATTTGTTTTGGATACAAGATGTTTTTAGACTTAAAGTTCAAGCAGGCGAGCACCAGGTGGCTTTGACACCCATTTCTGGTTTAAGAACCCATTATCTTGGCAGTTTAACTTTATTTTAAGCTCAATGTATTGGAAAAAACTTTGTGCATTTTGATCTGACATTTTAGATTGAGATAAACGAGGTAATTTACCTTGACAATTTAACCCTTAATTGCACTATGCCAAACTTGGATTGAAAATTTTTGTTAGAAACCGTAGAAGATTCAATTATAGTCTTAAATCCTAATAAAAAGTTAAAGCCATAGAACTCTGAAGGGTTTGAAAGTTCAGGGGGTAAATGAGTGAAAAGTGCTACAGATAAATCTGGTGGCAGTAAATCCATAGCCTTTTTCAAGTATCAAATATAGGTAACCATTTAAAGCAGGTTGAAAATAAAGCAAAGTAATGCTTTACTTTCAGCCTACTTTAAGCTATACCACCAACTAGAATATAGAAAATATTTCTGATTATACATATTCCTGATTGTATAAATTAGAACTATTTTCCCAGGGCTGCCATAAGTTGACATGAAAAATCCTAAGACTTCCAAATTTGCATTTTTCAAGTGCGATTTTACGAATCGTACCTTTACCCCATAGCCCTTTTCTTGTTTTGTTGACATGAGACTACTTAAAGCAGGCTGTAAGTAAAGCAGAATGCGCCTGAGGGCGCATTCTGCATGACTTTCAGCCTGCTTTAAGCTACCATGTACTGGGAAAAAATCCAGAGATTTAGGAAAATTCCGGAGAAATGGCAGCCCTGTTTTCCTCGGTGGAGGAATAAATGAAAGACGTAAAAAGTCCTATTTATGGAGTAACGGGTTAATTGGTATAATGTCTACACATAATGAACTGCTCTTAGGCAGCACTGTCATCATAACTTGAACCCTCTCAGGTTAAGATGGCACTTGTGTGATCTACCCTTTGATGCTACATGATGTCACACAATTTTTAAGATGTTTGTTCTCTAACAGCAGAAACATTTATTTTGAAGTGTCACTTAATTAAAGTTATGTCATGCTCGGTAATAAATTTACGGATGTGTTTCAGACACATTTCAACCTTTCAACGGCAATACCGTATGGTATTCATATATACAGATTCAAGTTTAACCATTTCCTTCAAAACCCTTTCAGTATAACCACTAACTAATTATACAATCACTACCTAATTATACAATCTGAGCAAGTTTGAGAAAGATTGGATTAAAATTGTGACTTCTAGAGAGTAAACACTAAAATTGTTGACGTCAAACATTCAATTTAAGTGTTACAAAAGCTCAGACTATCTTGCATTCTGCTTTACTTTCATCCTGCTTTAAAAAGCTACCATCTGCTAGGATATAGAAAATATCTTTCTGTAAGTATTCAAGATTCAATTAAATGGAAATATTTTCTTGAGTGGATGAATAATTTAAAGGCGTAAAAGGCATACTTATGGAGTAATGGATTCAATGTGTACCAGTATGCTGTAGATAACCTACCTGTATTGGTACCTCCTGTAATGATCCAGGCCCCGGTAGTTTTGGCTGCCTTCAGTAACCCTTTCCTGAATACCCGCTTCAGTTTTGGCTGGAGATCAAAGTTGAGAATGCCCCCATGGACTGTAATGAGAAGCTTGGGTAGATCTAGACCCCAGTGGTTCTGTAGGAGTTGTAGAACTTGGTCAGCCTTGGTGTCGTAACTACTTAGCCTCACGTACTGAAACACAAAACAAACACATTCTATCACCAATGTATAAGTCATAGACAAACAAGATGAAATATTTGTAAAACATATTACATACAATACTCCTGCTTAACCGGGGCATTACTCCATAAATATGCCTTTTGAAGTCTTTAATTCATTCCTCCATGGAAGAAAATAATTTCAATTTGTACAGTCATGAATAACGAGCAATATAAATATTTTCTATATTCTAACAGACGGTAGCTTAAAGCAGGCTGAAAGTAAATCTATACTTTCAACCTGCTTTAACTCATTGCCCCATAAATACACCTTTTTATGCCTATAACTTATTCCTCCAGGGAAGATTTTTTTTACCTTTTATACATTATTGAATATGTATCATAATAAATAGTTTCTATATCCTATTAGATAATACATGTAGCTTCAAACGGGCCAATTAGTTTTTATTCAGTTTGAGAAAGTTTAGGAGAGATTCAAGTCAAATGTCTTCTGGGGAAAGTTGCAGGGCTGCCATTTCTCCGGATTTTTCCTAAATCTTCGGATTTTTTTTTCAGTACATGGTAGCTTAAAGCAGGCTGCTTTACTTACAGCCTGCTTTAAGTAGTCACATGTCAATAAAACTAGAAACAGGCTATGGGGTAAAGATACGATTTGTAAAATTGCACTTGAAAAATGCAAATTCGGAAATCTTAGGATTTTTCATGTCAACTTATGGCAGCCCTGAAATTGGAGGTAAAATTGGCCATGTGTTTTTCGGAGATGTTTGACTGACAAAGGAACTATGGCAATCACATTAGCTGTAGTAAGATATAAATGTCGAGTTTCATTTAAAACATTATATCAGAGAGAAACATTACACAGAGCATCAGAGATCTATGTCATGGGAAATAAGATCAATAAGATACATCGCCTAAACTGATTATCTAACAACATCATTCTATAATTGTACTACTTTTTTTAACCAACTATAACTCCATAAATACTCTTTTTTACACATTTTACTCATTACCCTATAGCCTGATTCTAGTTTTGAAGATATGTGACCACTTAAAGCAGGTTGAAAGTAAAGCAGAATGCGCCTTAAGGTGCATTCTGCTTTACTTTCAGCCTGCTTTAAGCTACCGTATCTGCTAGAATATAGAAAATATTTCTAATGATAAATATTCATAACTGTATAAATTCAAACTATTTTCTTCAGTGAAGAAGTAAATTAGGTGTAAAAAGGTGTATATATTCCTCCACTGAAGAAAATATACAGATCGACGCTAAAGGAGTCAAAACCGAAGTGTTATAAGAGATTCTGATCAAATCAAAAGCTAAGAAAATTGTGTTAATTAAAGGAATTACAGCAAAAAAGGGCAATACTAATACTGGTAATTGAACCAGCAAACAATATTTTATAAGAATAGGATGGAGAAAGGGTGATGGGGTGAATATTTGTCCAGTGTATCTTAGTGCACCTTTTTCACTTACAAGTCTACAGTTAAACCCATGTACAGCAGCCTCAATAAAATTAGCCATAACATTCTATGAAGACAGGTCACTGCTAAATGCAGGACAGAAGTAATGCAGAAAGCTCCTTTAGGAGCTTTCTGCATTACTTTTGTCCTGCATTAAGCTGCCATCTTTAAATACAGCTAATAAATTGACATATTTCTTCAGTAACTGTACAGAAATTGTACTTTACAAAACATCAAGTCATTGGTTAACTATGACCTGTCTAGAGGACTGGACAGCTGAGACTTAGTCAGGTCCACTGTGAGTATATCACCCTGACTGTCAGCCTTAAACCAATGAGCAACAATTAGCAGTCCTATTATCATAATATACCTGTCACATATGTCTACAAGTGAGAGGTGTAATTGACAAATGGGCCACACTAAAACCAGAGACTGTCAACCTCACTAACACCTTGGAAGATAAATATCAACAGTTTACTCTAAAGTTTAGCTACTCTGTATGAGGTGTCCCCAGATCATACTGCCATAAGTCATCTGGTTGTAGTCAAACACCAACAGTCTCTAACCCTTTTCCCCAATAGTTTTTTAACCCATTACCATGCATAGCCTGTTTTAAGTATTAAAGAAAGAAGATCACATAAAGCAGGTTGAAAGTAAAGCAGAATGTGCCTTAAGGAACATTCTGCTTTACTTTCAGCCTGCTTTACGCTGTTATCTGCTTGGATATAGAAAATATTTCTTATCTACATATTCATGACTGTATTAAAGGGAACCCATTATCCAACAAGCACCTTAGAGCTGATATCCCCTGCCGCAGTGATTGTCCAGAAGAAAGTGGCAAACTTTATTGTGGGAGGAAGGGGCAAATGGTGATCACCTGTCTTTAAAGATCAACATTCAAAAGCTTTTTACAAAGTTTTATAAAAATCCATTCAATTTTGTACATTTTAAAGCCTAAACAATACAAAAAATAAAGCCGTTTGTAGCATTATAAATCTAAGTATGACAGGGGCAGGTAACTCTTGATTCAAATTCAACAGTAATTAAACACTTTCAAGAACTTATAATTGTGTGCAAGTATTATTAAAAAAAATTCAGAACTGTAGAATTTACTAGAGTGTAAACACATTTTCAACTCATCAAGGGCAGAGTATTCTTGACTAATTTGCACATTTTCGATAATAATTGAACTCATTCTATAAATAATAGCCATATATGATTTAATTTTTTTTTCAAAATCCATTCACATTTGTACACAATAGCATGTAAACAATAAAGCCATGTTGAGCATTACTAAGTACATAAAGGGCAGATAACTCTTGCCACAAAGTATCCTATTTTGACAATAATTGCTACCCTTATGTTTATATACATCATGCGTAAGTTAAATCAAAATCCATTAAAGACTGTAGTTTCTAGATGGTAAAAACTGTTAAATATGGTTTTTTTTACTCATCAAGGGCAGATAACTGTTGACTAGCTTCTCCATTTTCAAAAATGATAACAATTATTTGAAAACTAATAGCCATACATAGTTTAAGAATTTGTTTTATCAAAATTCATGCATATTTATAGATACTAGGATGTAAACAATTTTAAAATAAAGCATTTTCTATCATTTCAAAGTACATCAAGGGCAGATAACTATTGCCACAAGTATCCTTTTTTGACAATAATTGCACACCTTCAAGAACTTTTACTTATAGACATCGTGTGCAAGTATCATTTAAATCCATTCATAATTGTAGTTGCCAGAGAGTAAAAACAGTTAAATATGGCTTTTTTTACTTATCAAGGGCAGATAACTCATGACTAATTTCTCCGTTTTCAACAATAATCAAATTCATTTGAAAACTAATAGCCATACATAATTCAAGAAAGTTTTTTCAAAAATCCATGCATATTTATAGGCTCTAGTATGTAAACAATACCAAAATAAAGCATTTTCTAAGTACATCAAGGGCAGATAACTCTTGTCACAAGTATCCTTTTTTTACAATAATTGCACACCTGCAAGAACTTGTACTTATAGACAATGTGTGCAAGTATAAACAAAATATGTTGAATACTGTAGTTGCTAGAGTGTAAAAACTGTTAAATATGGCATTTTTAACACAAAAAGGGCAGATAACTCATAAATTCCTAAAATTTTCTGAAAATTTTTTGATTTCCCACGGTGCTCCTATGATGACAAATAAGTATACCAAGTTTAATCCAAATCTGTTTATAGGTTTCGGAGATACAGTTGCGGACGGAAAACGTGACGGACGCACGGACAGCATTTTTAACACAAAAAGGGCAGATAACTCATAAATTCCTAAAATTTTCTGAAAAAAATTTGATTTCCCACGGTGCTCTTATGATGACAAATAAGAATACCAAGTTTAATCCAAATCTGTTAATAGGTTTCGGAGATACAGTTGCGGACGGAAAACGCACGCACGCACGCACGGACAGCCGGACGGACAGACCTAAAACAGTATCCCTCTGCCTTTCGGCAGGGGATAATAAATATGCCCATCCATTTATGCCTTAAATTCATTTCTTCAATGTAGAAGATAGTTCCATTTGTTTTTACTTACACAGTCATGAATATGTATCACAAGGAATATTTCATATATTCTAGTAGATGGTAGCTTAAAGCATGCAGAAAGTAAAGCAGAATTCTAATGAAAAGTAAATCCATAGGATTTGTTGCTGCAATGAGTGAAAAATGTTGGATTCTTCGTATCTGGAGCCCTGTATTGTGTAAAGGGTTAAAGCTTTGCTTAAAAGAGAGCAGCAATGTCCATAAAGGAGTACTTGCTTTACTTTCAGCCTGTTTTAAAGCTGCGACTTGCCTTTAACACTGAAAATAATTTCTTTAACACCTTGTAAAAGAGGCACCCTAAAGTAATTAATACAAGGTGTTAAAGAAATTAAGCTAAAAACGAAGCTCTTTGAAAAACAAAATTCACTCTTTTTTTCTTACTGATTGTTACTTAACATTATTTTAATTTATATCACACCATTGACATTCTCTTGCTAGCCTAAATCATGTTTAACATATACCCCAAAGTCTGTTTCTAGTTTTGAAAACAGGTGATCACTTAAAGCAAGTTGAAAGTAAAGCAGAATGGGCCTTGAGGCCCATTCTGCTTAACTTTCAGCCTGCTTTAAGCTAACATCTGCTAGAATATGAAAAATATTTCTTTTGATACATATTCATGACTATATAAAATTTAACTATATTCTTTGGTAGAGGAAGGAATGGGGCCCTACCGAATTACAGAGTTATCCCAATTTTCATCACGAGTTAACTCCCCTGATAAGGAAAAGGTTGTTTCCGGTTTAGTTAACGCATCATTGAGACGGTGTCGATAATGGTCATAAACGATTCGGAAAAGAATAGATTGAATGCGGTTTATTAGTTTGATACCTATATCTATATGCAGTCAAGCTCCCGTTTATCCCTATGCATTTTAATGTATTAATTTTGTTTAATGTCAAATGCGACGGTTATTTATTTCATCGTTTTTAGCAAACCGAAAGTAGCACTGATCATACTTTTTCTATATAACAAAGAAGCTGACTTTTAACATACTTAACAGACACGGGTTTTCACCTCGGTAAAAGAACGTTAACATGGATTAAAAGTAGATCCCGATCAGATGGTTACTATATAGGAACAGTCTCTATCATCAATGACTGTCCTCTCTGGTTCTTAAATGACATTATAGGTCTATAAATGCTGCCTATTACAGGTGAAAAAGGGGATATTTATTAAGACATTACCGGTATTAAACATAAACTTTGTATTATTCAGTTATTAATAATGACATGAATATTCATTAGGCAAAGGGTTAAACTGATCTTTTAAAATATGTTGAATGGTAAACAGTTTCTTCAAAAATGTATATTTTGTTTGTTCATTATATACCAGCAGATTTTAGTTGACAGAAATTTCATAGAAATAGTTCTGCCTGTCATGCTCATAGCGCACATGGAGTTCACCTCTCAAGGCTTCTGCCCAGGGGCCATAAAGCGCAAAGCATCATCACAACTAACAACAGGAAGTAACCAATTAGCTAGAAATCGAATTGTAAACTGACCCCCCACTGGGGTGCACCTCTGTCCCATAAGCGTCATCTCTGCTATGACAAGCCATAAAACGGAAGCTTAAGTCTTGGGTACACAGGCTGGAATCAAAACACACCAAACTATTTTATTTTATATAGGATCCACATTGTTATTCATGTGGGGAATAAATTTTAATCTCCTATACCATGCACTCCTTCATGTGCAAAAGCTTAACCCATTACCCCCATCATTATGCCTTTGACTCCTTTAATGAATTCCACCTTCATAAGCAACTAAATCCTCTTCATGCACTAAGCAGTCATAATTATGAAACATAGGTGATATTTTATGTCGTAGTGGGTGGTGCCTTAAAGCAGGATTAAAGTAAAGCAGGGTGCACCTTAAGGCGCATTATGTTTTACTTTCAACCTGCTTTAAAAGGTGACCTATATTCAATACTCAACACGGGCTGTGGGGTAATTGGTTTAGGTAATGGGTAAACCCATTACCCGATCGCCTGTTCCTACCTGTCCATTAAAGGTATATTGAAAAGTACATGCTACTTTACTTTCAGCTTGCTTTAAGCTACCATCTGCTAGGATATTCAATGTTTTTAATGTTGCACATTCATGCTAATAAAAACTTTGAATTAGAACTCTTTCCTTCAATGGAGGCATAAACCAAAGGCGTATTTAAAGGGTTAATAGGAAATACATACCACATAAATACTTTAGAACCCCTCTCCTATCATTAAATGTGTACTCTATTGAAAACTCAATGTTGAAAGTAAAGCATGTATTCCATCGTTTTAGTAGATTAAAATTTTATTTCTGTTGATCTTTTACCAGTTCACTAATTATAATAGGCTTAAAACACTATCATTTATAAAAAGTTTGGAACCAGATAAGATGCAGAATATATACTAACAGGCTGATCAGGGGTAGAACTGTTTCACACTCATATATGTTCTAAGTCAAAATTGATATATCATGTTTTCAACTTTTATCAAGAAAGTAGGCAGTATTTTTTTTTAATATTAACCCTTAGCATGCTATTAGCATAATTGATCATTCCTACGGTATTTTTCCTTATTTTTAAAATCAGCTAAAGTAATAAATTAAATGATAGGTATTCATAGCGGGTAGGGTTTATGGTTGATTAACAGCAACCAGAATGTGCTATGACACATCCATGTAACGGGGTTTAACCGTGTTAGTTTTGAAGATAGGTGACCCCTTAAGGCAGGTTAAGGTACATTCTGCTTTAAGCTATCATCTGCTGGGAGGTATAACACATTTATTGAGGTGCAGATTGATGACTTATTTTAATAAACATATGAATAAATGATATGCATAGAACGGTATATCTATGCACGGAATTATACAAAACGGAATAGCAACTAAGCGAAATTGAATAGGCGAGTACCTGAGCTCTCGCGGCGGTTGAATTGTGCGAGATTATGTGTCACGTGACAACATCTTCACTTTTTTGCCTCGTTGTCTGCGATTTCTGGCGTGAAATTTACCGACTCGAGTGGTTTTATTGACATTTTATAGAATTTAAACGACTATGTGGACATTCCTATCAATTCACGGGAATAAAAACCCGTGAACAATGCTTCGAAAATACATATTTATCATATTGACTACCGATAGACAGTCTCTTATCAAGTCTCGCGAATCTCGTATCCGCCGCACGAGATTTACGATATAGCGCGAGGTTTCGATTCCGTCAGTGTATAATTCTGTTATCTATGGAAGTTTTTGTAAGTTTTATTGTAGGTAAAGTAAATGCATGTCTTAATTCTATTTTTGAACAATATGAGAGATTATATAGCCAGGTTCTACTGTATAGAATATAAGCTCTACACTAACAAGCAGACGATCTCCTCAAATTTGTGTTTGAGGATAAAGGATTTTCGATACTATGTGTACTTCACTATTGAACCGGAAACAACCGCTCATTAAGGGGGCGCTACTCTTATCACACTTTCCATGCGGGGTAACTCTGTATATCGGTAGGGCCCAATTACATGGGCAAAAGGGGGCTTCTATGGGGGAAAGGGTTAATGATGACTTCTGTTTGGATCCAGATAAGGCCTAAAAAAAAAATATGTGTTTCTGGTTTCACCCTCCCAAAATTTTAGGGTAGGTCGGTAGGAAAAAGTTTTTATTTTTTAAAAAGTTTTTATATAGGGCATATATGCGGATTTTTTTTACAATCAAAGGATGGGTTTATATGACAAATAATGACTTTGCTCTTGTTGTATTCAACATTGAAAGTGTCTGAAATGATTTATCTTGATTTGCAAGTTTAAATTGTAAGGTATTTCATAATATAATTATGTGAAATAGTTCTTGTTTCAATCTGAAAACCATTGCATCAAATAAATATTATATTTAAACAAGAGGGCCATGTCCCTAAATTCGCTCACCTGAGGACATTGAAGTTTGTACCTAAGTTGACTGGGCAAGACAACATTTTAATGTAACTATAAATGGAGTTATCTTCCAGACAAGAAAACATGACAAAAGTGAATTTTGTTGCCAAGCTTATGACCCTTATCCATGACACATCCTCTTATCAAGCTATTTCCATTTCCAATAAATGATAATTATTTCACTAGCGTCAGCAGAACTGGAATTATTTTCCTGACAATAAAATATGACAAAGGGGAAAAACTAAATATTGCTGCCCTTGTGCATGGCATTTTCTCTCATCAGTTTCTTTCCATACATAAAATTTCATTACAATAGCATCAGTAGAACTGAAGTTGTCTTCTTGACAAGAAAATATCACAAAGGGAAATAACTCAAAAAACAATGATGTCAGAGTTATGGCCTTTGCAAATGGCACTTCCTCTCATCATGCAGGCTCTTTCCAAATACAGTCGAATACCGTTACCTCGAAGTTGAACGGACCGTGAAAAAATATCGACGTAGCCGAAGTTCGAGCTAATGGGAGTTTCTCATTTGAGATCTGTATCGTCATATCGAAGTTTGAACGTTATTCTTGATCCTAGTGTTTATTGACAGTTGATTGGTAATTGAAAATAAATGCGTAGGAAAGTAAAATCTGACAAAATCTTCAACTCATAATTTTCAAATTGATGAAGGTTGTCAGTATTTTTAAAAGTAGAGAATCTACGCGTCTATTAGATATGATATGCGGGAGCGAGTAAACAATTTTCGTATTTTAATACATTTGGTAGATCTACCTGATTTCATCAGCATAAACATCCAGCGCATAGGTGCTAACACAATTTTTATAACATAAAATTAGGTTTACACATTTCATCACACCAACACAGTGAACTGTTTACACTTCCGGTGACGCTCTGGAAGCGTACGTTAGCTGTTTACATGTTTAATTTTCAAAAGGGTGTGTCCGACTTCGAAACGCCGGCGAATTATTTCGGCGTTTCAAACAAAAGCGGCGTGTTTGAACTGACTTAGATAAAAAATAAATCAGAAATGAAATGTAACTTTTGTTTGATCTCACTACACTTATTCGCCGTGCGGCACCTTCAGTCTGCACTACAAAGAATTCTGTAGTCTGATTTAAACAGCGCGGCTATAATTGTCCCAGGTTTGACAGAATCGTCATCGAAAATATTTACGCAAACTTCGTAACCAAAGTTATTCGGGAATTCATTAATAATATTGATCCAGTGCAATTAAGATGGGATTATCTTTCGTGCTGATTTTCGGACATGTTCACTCATTTGGTGCTACAATCAGTCACGGTGGCCGAGCGCATTTTTCGCACCTCCATCCAATGTTTGCCGAATGTGCGATATGCGGTCACGGTGAAGCAGATATCGACGTAAGGATGAGAAAAATTCTCTGGTTCTGAAAAATTACATCGACGTAACCGATAATATCGAGGAAACAATATCGAGCAAATGAGGGATTTACTATATAGATAAAGAAGGAATTTGCCGGGACCCGTGAAAAATATCGACGTAAGCGGAGTATAGACGTATCGAATATCGAGGTAACGGTATTCGACTGTAGGCATTTTCATTTTACCCATTACCCCATAGCATGTTTCTAGTTTTGAAAATAGGTGGCCACCTAAAGCAGGTTGAAAGTAAAGCAGAATGTGTCTTAACCCTTAGCCTGCCACTCACGACTATAGCTTTATATGCAAACAGCTTGGATCCGGATTAGACGCCGAGTAACTCGGCGTCTCATCCGGATCCAAGCTGTTTGATACTCGGACAACATTTTCAGCAATTTTGAGCAACTTTGAAGCACTTTGAAACTTGAAGCAGACGAGAAATATAGCAGACGACAATTTATTTGGCGGGCTAAGGGTTAATGCACACTTTGCTTTACTTTTGCATCTTACATTTTCATAACTGTTTAAAGTGGAATTATTTTCTTAAGTAGAGGAATAAATCAAAGGCCTAAAAATGCACATTTATGGGGTAATGGGTTAACAAACGTCAGTATATGGGGTGAAAGGGTTGAATCCTGGACAAGAAAAAATGAAAAGACATTCAGATAACTCTGACAAAACCAATATTAAACATATGTATAAATATGGCATAAGACATAATTACATAACTGTCAGTGGATCACTTCCAGATCCTGTTTCTCTAAGTATGAATCAGACTGAACCATATCTAAACTTTAGCAGACAACATACTCGGCGTCTCATCCGGATCCAAGCTGTTTGACACTCGGACAACATTTTCAGCAATTTTGAGCAACTTTGAAGCACTTTGAAACTTGAAGCAGACGAGAAATATAGCAGACGACAATTTATTTGGCGGGCTAAGGGTTAATGCACACTTTGCTTTACTTTTGCATCTTACATTTTCATGACTGTTTAAAGTGGAATTATTTTCTTAAGTAGAGGAATAAATCAAAGGCCTAAAAATGCACATTTATGGGGTAATGGGTTAACAAACGTCAGTATATGGGGTGAAAGGGTTGAATCCTGGACAAGAAAAAATGAAAAGACATTCAGACAACTCTGACAAAACCAATATTAAATATATGTATAAATATGGCATAAGACATAATTACATAACTGTCAGTGGATCACTTCCAGATCCTGTTTCTCTAAGTATGAATCAGACTGAACCATATCTAAACTTTAGCAGACAACATGTTCAGCTGATCATGACCAGTTCTATGATACTCCCTACCAGTTCAGAGTTGCATAATATTTGACCTCAGTGGCTAGAACTCTGGGGGCTTACCCTTACCAGACTGAAATGATGTCTGCTTAAAACCTACTGTATGTGAAAAGTGTACAAAAAAACAATTTAGAAAATGTTAAGTTGGTAAATGAGTGGCAAATAGGTTGTATCCAGATTAGATGTAGCATTATGATTATGTTGCATCTGATCTGGATCCAAAATGTTTGCAAATATTGGCTATTTGCCCTTAGTATATTAAGAGTAACTCAGGTAAAATACAGTTCTACTTCTGCTTCATCAAAAATACTGTGAAACCTGCCTAGAGCAGCAGTTAAACTGCGCAGGGTGCATGGCGTCAAGTGTGACCCTAGGGATTTCATTTTAACAAACTATAGAGGGATCGACCAGGAGATTCTACTGTAAAAATATCAAAGCTTAGGGCCTAGTAGTTTTTAGCAAGAAGATTTTTTAATTTTTTTTGCTTTTTTGCTTTTTCAAGCAGAGTTTTTGCTTTTTCTCTTTCATTTGAACAACTTCTGTAGAGAAGCATCCAAGGAACATCATGAGCAGTTTGAATCAGCCCTACGATCCGCGGGTTCAGAGGAGATGTCGTTTGAAGTAAAAGTGAACGGACAGACGTACTACGGACGGTGAGCGGTCACAATAGCTCACCTTGAGCCTTTGGCTCAGGTGAGCTAAAAAATGTGGTGTTTGCTTTTAATACAAGGCTTTTTTCTTCTGTAACGGGCGCCGAATAACGGCCCCTTCCCCTCCCATATCTTTTTCCCCTCACCAAAAAAAATTTCCTTAAAAAAAAAAAGAAATATATATATTTTTTTTAATTTTTTTTTTTTTAATTTTTCTTTAAAAACTTCAGGGTCGGGGGTTAAAAATAGGGTCGGTCGGGAAACCGGAAACACACATCTTTTTTTTTTTAGGCCTAAGATGCTGAGTAGTTTGGTGAGTGATCAGTACCACTGGTAACAAATTATGTACATGTACATTTAAAACCTGTCGTTTTCATTGCATTTGTGCTAATTTTTGTTTAAACATGTTTCCAACAGTAATGTATGGGACTTAAAATCTCCATAAATTTGTAAGGCAACTCAGGCCTAGATATAACTACATCAATTATTAATGCTACAATGGAACAAATGGTGTTATTTCCCATTTAAAACATAACTTATCATAAGTTATGTTTTAAATGGGAAATAACACCATTTCTTGAGATAATATCTCAATTGCAATGCAATAAAATGTAGAAACGGACAGAATTTCTGTTCTCATGCTGAGAGTTACCAGTTAACATTGACTCTCGTCCGTGATTGTCCACAAACAGCACTTTAACTCATTGCATGCTAGCGGCCACTACTAGCTGCCACAGGCATAACCTTTGCAAATAGTTTGGATCCTGATGAGACGCTGTGTAACGCGGCGTCTCATCGGGATCTAAACTGTTTGCAATTTAGACATTGAATTTAAAAGAAATTTGGAAAAATTCTAATTTTAGAACAATAGCAGACGACAAATGTTGCAGAGGAAAAAAATTACCCAGCATGTAAAGAGTTTAACTGTGTGAGTGCAGACCCTCATCAGAGGGTTCCTAAATGCTCCCTTGGATCAAGATCTGCACGATTTACTTTTCTTTCTTCTCTTCAGAAATATTTTCTTTAAACAACCCTAAAATAATGAACATATTAAACTGGTATTTCCCCAAAAGTTGAATAGTCCCAGGGCGCCAGATAAGAGTGTGTAAATCACTTATTTCCATCAGGGCTGCCATTTCTATGGATTTTTCCAAAATCTTGGGATTTGTATCGTAGCAGATTGTGGCTTAAAGCAGATTGAAAGTAAAACAGAATGTGCACATTCTGCTTTACTTTCAACCTGCTATAAGTAATCTCGCTTTGACAATAGAAAATTTGAAAATCTTAGGAATTTTCAAAATCAACTTATGGCAGCCCTGTTCCATTGTTTTCTCTGCCCAATCCTATGTTGCGCCTCATGAAAATCATCTCAAAGCAACAATTCTATGGAACAGCCACATCATCTGGTATGGTGGCACTAGAATTTCAGTTTTTGAAATAATTTAGTGCTCCCTTTATACAACAGCGTCCAATGGGAGGCAAAGATAGTGTATGTTGTTAGAAGGGAGTTGTTATTTGGCAGGAAAATTGGTATAGATTTGCAAACAGCTTCAATCCAGACTGCAGAGGAGACAGTGCATTTTGCTTTACTTTTAGCCTACTTTAAGCCATGATCTGCTAGGATATAGAAAATATTTCTGATATTGTACATTTAAACTATTACTCTATATATTCAAATTATTTTCTTCAGTGGAGGAAATTATGAATGCAATGAATTAATTGGTTAAACTGAAATTCCTCTTTGTCTTCAATATTTTCTGCAAAGTTTCTACAGACTCATATCTCTCCTGTCATTGAGAGCTATAAATAATATCGAAAAACCTTTTCAAAGTTATTTCAGAATTCTCTAAGGAACAAAGAAAGTTGACATATAAGAAACAAAAATAAAGATTATTGGAAATGATAAATGGTCCCAAAAGAACCGGAGTACATTTACCTCTTACAACACTAAGTAACTCCAGTGGGTTATTGTGTTCCCTGTGGATCATTTTAGTTACCGAAACATGTACCAGTCTACTTGGAATTCTGGGTATTTTTTGCTTGGAATGCATCTAATAGAGAAATACAGTCATTCTTGTACCAAGCTATGATTTTACCATTTCCTCAATAAAACTCCACTTTCCAATTTAGCCTACAATTTTCACTATTTTTGGTTAAATTGTTTTAAACGGTTACTGCAAAATGACAATCAGGGCAAACCCTGATCCTTTTAAGGAGCTGATCTCTTGTCTGGGTGTATACTGGTTGTATTGGACAAATGCACTGTTTACTAGTACACTGTAAAGAACTTTGTTGCTAAGATTCAACTGGATTCAAGATAATGGGAGTACAGTAGAACTTCGATGTGTCGAACTTCGAAGAGTCGAGTTTCTCGATGTGTCGATCTTTTTTTAAAGTCCCAACTTTTCTCCCTATATAACCTTATTTAAAATCTGCGTTTGACTCGAGTTTTTATAAGTCGAGTTTTTCGCTATATCGACTTTTTTTCTCGGTCCGTACGTACTGTTTCACTCAAAATTCACTACTAATGTGTCGATGTTCGACTGTACGATGGACCGGAATTTTGCGTGTCGAGTTTTTCACACCTCCGTGACCATCTTTACTCGATTGATTGTCGTGAATGAAAATTACCTGACTGCCCAATTATCCAGGACAAACGGCCCTGTGTAATTCTTGATTCATCTACTCTTTTCCATATTTTATTCCTCACGGACGTTATCGTAGCGCCCTTATTCAGTTTCGTGTAAAGTCAAATATAAACCGCATATTCGTAGATCGGTCGATGTGTTTTATGCCGGAAGAGAAATGTGTGTGTAAAAGACAAAGAACAACTCACGCGGAACCCATCCCGAAATGTGTAGCATCAATAGTTATGCAATTATCCCTCTAAGGAGATATTGTTACTATTTTAAGAAAAGGGTTTCCCCTGAATTTGGTTCCAGCGTTTCGAGAAAATGTATATGCTGGACTGGGTAAAAGAACCGGTGCGCAGATAAAAAGCGACTTCCGTTCATACCGCTGTGTTGTTATTTTCTGAAAATCGAGTTACGGCAAACGTATTTTCGCCTGACGATTCGTTTCAAGTTGAAGTTTTTGTAAAATGAGTAAATATGCAACCAGTTTGGATGCGATACGAGCGTTACATAATTGCATTTTAATGTTTTTAATTTGAAATCATCGATATCAACAAGTAACATACGGACATGTCGGCTATATGGAGATCGAGTATTTTTGAAAAAAAATCGAGGGAGCATAAGGTAAAACATGAGTCGAGGCTTCGATGTGTCGAGTTTTTTCTGATGGTCCCTTCAAACTCGACACATCGAAGTTCTATTGTATTTCAAAACTAAAACTTCATTTCTGCACAAAACCCCCATGATGTCACTAGTCATTAGAATCATCTATTTTGGTGCTGAAATGAGTGAGAAAATGTAGAATTTGTTTTTACTTCAGTTTACTCCCTCTTATCTGGAGCCCTGGTTCAATGGGTAAAGCTAAGTTGAAGTTTGAGCTATTGAAGTTTGAGTTCGAGTTATTGGGACACAACTGTCTTAGACTCCAATAAATTAATTGCTTTTTAACAACAACTAACAAAGTGATTTATAGACAAATTCCTCCTATTAAAACTAATTAAAGAGTTACAGTTTCTATCAGTGTTAACCCTTTACCCAACAGCCTATTTCTAGTTTTAAAGACAGGTGAACAGTTAAAGCAGGTTGAATGTAAAGTAGAAAGTGCCTGAAGGCACATTCTGCTTTACTTTCAACCTGCTTAAAGCTAGCATCTACTAAGATACAGAACATATTTCTTTTGATACATGTTTTTTAATGTATAAATTCAGACTTTTTTCTTCAGGGAAGGAATAAATTAAATGCTCTAAAATGTACTTCTTTGGAGGTAGGGTTAACTGTAGGTGGCTCAGTATAACTATAATGCATGATGAAAGTAAAGCAGAAAGCTCCTTCAGGACTTCTCTGCTTTATTTTCATCCTGCTTTAAGCTACCATGTGTCTTTTACACCACCAAAGAGCATGCGTTTGAAATGTCATACAAGCAGATTTTTACAGTGTCAAGAAATCTCTAAATTGACTAGAATGGCTACAGTTTAATGCATGATAATAGTGTTTATGGGGGAAACTATTGCTTGTAATGTGATTAACAATGAACTAGCACTAAAACAAGGTGACATTTAGTCTGCCAAATTGACCTTATGATGTTATATTAAGGCTCCAGGGCTCAAGATAAGTGGAGTAATTCAAAAAGTAAAATCTTTATTTCTGGATTAAACCCTATGGTGTTACTACTAATTAGAATTGTCTCTTCGAGACTATTCTAATGAGTAGTTACACCAAAATATTCAGTGCTGAAATATGAGTGTGAAAATGTTGGGATTTTTTTCAGTTAAAAATGTACTCCCTCTTATCTGGAGCCCTGTATAGTATAATGGAATTCGATAATGGCTAAATGGTGACTATCTTTGAAAACTGTTTGAATCCTGACGAAATGCTGAGTTACTTGGTGTCTCATCAGGATCCAAACTGATTGACAATCTGACCTGACTTCAGAACAGTATAAATCTATTAACCCTTAGCCCGCCAAATAAATTGTCGTCTGCTATATTTCTCGTCTGCTTCAAGTTTCAAAGTGCTTCAAAGTTGCTCAAAATTGCTGAAAATGTTATCCGAGTGTCAAACAGCTTGGATCCGGATGAGACGCCGAGTTACTCAGCGTCTCATCCGGATCCAAGCTGTTTGCATATGGAGCTATAGTCGTGAGTGGCAGGCTAAGGGTTAAGCAATACTCATTTTGACTCATTGCACAATAGCCTCATGCATACTGACTCATTTTGACACACTTTAATCAACTAGCTTGTATTGAGATAAGCATGGTTAACTGTTTATCGCTTATGAGTTAATGTGTTATGAAAAATACAACAACTTAACATTTAAAGAGTAAATTATGTAAAGAAATTAATCACGCTTGCTGTTTATATTCATTCAGGTTGTTAATTATGCCATGACATTCTAAATTATTCATTTCTGAAAATGTACAGAAAATTCCCATTGACAAATATTAATCATTTACCCCATAGCCTGTTTCTATTATTGAATCAGCTTGAAAGTAAAGCAGAATGCCCCTTATGGCACATTCTGCTACTCTGACACTCAGTTTTGAAAAGAAATTTAGAATATTAGAATCTAGAAAACATTGATTTTAGAACACTTAGTAGAAGACAACCTCTCTAAAACCCCTCTTTTAACCCTAAGCCCGCCAAATAAATTGTCATCTGCTATATTTCTTGTCTGTTTCAAGTTTCAAAGTGCTTCAAAGTTGCTCAAAATTGCTGAAAATGTTGTCCGAGTGTCAAACAGCTTGGATCCGGATGAGACGCCAAGTTACTCGGCGTCTCATCCGGATCCAAGCTGTTTGCATATGGAGCTATAGTCGTGAGTGGCAGGCTAAGGGTTAAGACCACTAAATTGTGAGAATAACACACATTAGGTGTTTAAGACAGGCGATTGCTTAAAACACGGTGACAGTACAACAAAATCTCCTTTAGGAGCTTTCTGTTTCAATGACACCTTGCTTTAAGCTGTCATCCATCTTTAATACAATCAATTGACCTTTTTTGGTGGTTGTAATAATAAGAGAAGTTTTATTGTATTTTCCATTTATGTTTCACATCTTTAATAATATTTTAATGTTCATTCCTTGACAAGTTTTTCCCTAGCTTCATACATCTCAGAGAGCTTCAGTGCTCCAGATAAGAGTGAGTAAACTGAACAAAGTCAACAGTTTCTCACTTATTTCAACACTGAATCCTATGGTGTTACTACTTATTAGAATCGTCTCGAAGAGACGATTCTAATGAGTAGTGACGCCATAGGGTTTAAAGCAAAAATAAAGATTTCAGTTTTTGAAAAACTCCCCTTATCTGGAGCCCTGGAGTGTCTCAGATTTCCCATACAATATCTCAGGATATTTGCACCATTAATTCTGTTATTTATATTGTCATATATACCAGAATTCGATTAGAAAAAAATTACGTTTTATTCTTTATCATCAGTGGGTAGGTCATTACTAGATATATCATCCTCCACCCTTCCAACACTTAACGGCTGGTCAATTATTTACAACTATATATTAACTGGTACCGTAGCTAAAAAGCCATCAATACTAGATATTTAACCCTTCCATTGTAGAAACATCAATTCATACCATAACCTACAGTAAAACCTCTCTATAACAGCCACTAAAACGAAATCTAATTGATTGTATAAATGTCAGGTGACAGCTTAAATCAAGGTGACAGTAAAACAGAAAGCTCCTAAAGGAGCTTTCTGTTTTTATTGTCACCATGCTTTAAGCAGTCACCTGTCGATTACGACCACTAAATTGTGTTATTTATAGGGGGTTTGCAACAGGTGATTGCTTTATGATCACCTTGCTTTAAGTTGTCATCTGTCTCTTATCAATCAATTTGCTTTCATTTTCGTGGTCGAAATAGAGAGGTTTTACTATACATTCAAAATACAAATCCATTTTACACAATTCTACTATGTCGTGATGAACAAGTCATAAGAAACTTATCCTACATTATTATGTGTGTGTCTGCGAGTGTATCTAAGAAGATTTTAAGTCCCCCAAAGGCATCATTTACCCATTATATTGCATACCCAATATTTTGAATACCCTAGCAGATAATAGCTTAACTCTTTGTGCCCTAGTCCCGCATATAGGCGTGCTTTTCAAACAGTGTACATGTGAATAGTACACTTGTCCTATGCAAACAGTGAAGACCCTGATCAGAGGGCTCCGAAAGGAGCCCTCTGATCAGGTTCTTCACTGTTTGTCACAATGCCAAACATTGACAAAAACAACCCTTAAAAGTCAGAAATGGACTAGACTAAAATGGAATCTGGAATTTTCCATTTAAAGTTTCAGGGTGGAAAGGGTTAAAACAAGCTGGAAAAATAAAGCAGAGTGTGCTTATGGAATATTTTGCTTGACAATACTTTCAACATGTTTTAAGTAGTCACCTGTCTTCCAACTATAAACAGGCGATGGAGTAAAGGCGTTCAAATGTGATTCTATGGAGTAAAGGGTGTGTGTTTACCTGAGCCTTGCTAGGATGTGGTGCTCCCTGGAACTCTAGGCAGCCATAGGCATCAGTGGGCTTGGCCTCTGTGTGTCTGTATGGGTGCCAGCGCTCCTCACACTGCAAGCCCGATGCCTGGGGCACATGTCCCTGCCAACTCTCCGCTCGCCCACAACAGCATCTGCAATCAAAGCGATAAAAAATTAAACATAATATGGAGAAATACAGTTTGATACTTCGAACTCGGAGACCTTCTTTTAACCCATTACCCCATAGCTTGTTTCTAGTATTGAAAATAGGTGACCACTTAAAGCAGGTTGAAAGTAAAGCAGAATGTGCCTTCAGGCACATTATGCTTTACCTTCAGCCTGGTTTAAACTAGCATCTACTAGGATATAAACAAATTTCTTTCAGTTCATATTAACCCTTTAACTGATAGCCTAATTATAATATTGAAGATAGGTGACTACTTAAAGCAGGTTGAAAGTAAAGCAGAATGCGCCCTAAGGCACATTCTGCTTTACTTTCAGCCTGCTTTAAGCTATCATGTTCTAGAATATAGAAACTATTCCCTGTAATATATATTCATGACTGATAAAATTGGAACTATTTTCTTCAGCGGAGGAATAAATCATATTCGCTAAAAGGCGCTTCTATTGGGGAAAGGGTTAATGGCTGCTAAAAGTGAATTTATTTGCTTCAGTGGATGAATAAATTAAAGGCGTAAAAATGTGTTTTTGTGGGGTAATGGGTTAAATCCACGTTTTAACTTTGAATATTGGTTCTCACTGTTCGAACTCATAATAGTGAGTTCGAATTATCATGTTTCGCCTGTATGTGCAAAGACACTATGTCTTTCTGTCAGTTTCTGCTTATGAGACCATGTGTCTGAAACTGCTCAAACCTTGTTATAACAATTAGCTAGTTAATTGAACAAATTCGTGCATTTGACAGTTTTTAACGTTTAATCATTCAAAGCTTTATAAGGGCTGTCAATTTCACAGAGTGCCAACAGCTCAAAATTTCTTCGTTCCAATTTTCCACTAAAAAGCAATTTAAATTTCAAAGACTCAATATTACTGTCAGACAGCTAAGCCTAATCTAAGCTTTCTTGGAAAATTTGCTGATTTTAATGAAAGCATTTCAGAGAAACGCACTATTGCATGCAATTTTAACAAACCGAATTGGGAAACGTTTCAGTAACTGTAAAACTCCATTCGTTCAAATCAAATGAATGTGTACTCAAAGAAAGGATGACCATTTTACATGTTACTAAGTTTCCAGCTGCTTGGATTATAGTGAATTACCCATTTACTCCATAGCTTGTTTCTGGTTTTGAAAACAGGACAAGTTTACCCTTTACCCCATAGCCTGTTTCTAGTTTAGGAGACAGGAGACCACTTAACCCTTTCCTCCCTGAAACCTCAAATGGACTATACTAGTTTTCAATTTAGTCTAGTCCATTTTTGACATTTTAGGGTTGATTTTCACAATATATTTCAAAATGACAAACAGTGTAGACCCTGATCAGAGGGCTCCTTAAAGAGCCCTCTGATCAGGGGCTACACTGTTTGCATAGGACAAGTGTATTCCTCACAGGTACACGGTTTGCAAAACACGCATATATGCGTGACTAGGGTTCAAAGAGTTAAAGCAGGTTGAAAGTGGTGCCTTATGGCACACTCTGCATTACTTTCAACCTGCTTTAAGCTACCATTTGCTATAATATAGAATAATATCTTATGATGCATATTTATGGCTGTATAAAATTGAACAATTTTAGTCAGTGTGAGTATAAATTAATGGCGTAAAAGGGCGTATTTATGGGGTTATGGGTTAAAGCATGTTGAAAGTAAACAGAAAATATTTTGTAGGGTACATATCCATGACTGCATAAATTGGATCTATCTTCAGTTGAGGAATAAATTGAATGTGTCAAAATGCATATCTATTGAATAATGGGTTAAAAGCAGCTGATTTGTACATGATAATTTAGGAACACTCTGCTTTACTTCAATCTGGATTTAACCCTTAGCCTGCCACTCACGACTATAGCTCCATATGCAAACAGCTTGGGTCCGGATGAGACGCCGAGTAACTCGGCGTCTCATCCGGATCCAAGCTGTTTGACACTCAGACAACATTTTCAGCAATTTTGAGCAACTTTGAAGCACTTTGAAACTTGAAGCAGACGAGAAATATAGCAGACGACAATTTATTTGGCGGGCTAAGGGTTAAATAAGATGATGCTAGATAGAAGCAGGACTTATAGCACATGGGTCTACTTCTATTGTGTGGTCGCTTAACCCCTATACCAATAAATATGCCTTTTTACGCCTTTAATTTATTCCTCAACTGAAGAAAGTAGTTCCAATTTTTACAGTCATAAATATTTCTGATATTTTTTTATATATTTTATAAGATATAATCTTAAAGCAGGCTGAAAGTAAAGCAGAATGTGCCTTAGGCACATTCTACTTTACTTTCAACCTGATTTAAGTGATCACCTATTTTCAAAACTACAATTCCAAACAGTCTATGGGGTAATACAGGATTGACTATTTATTGAGATTGGGATGGACAAGTGACTGTCTTTACTTACTGATATCATGAAATATCTCTATTTCTAGCCCAATGTGATAATTGCTAGAGTCCCTTAGAGACATGGCTTTGGTCAATATGATTAGTACCTTCTATATTACATTCAGACAAACACCATCTACAGACTACACAGTATCTTATTATCGTCAAAGTTCCTCCTAGCTTCAAAGAATTGCTTCAATTGCTTCAAAGAATTCAAAAGAGCTCCCTTTTTTGTAACCTCAGATCTTGAAAAGATACTGCAAATTAATGTACAGCGCTCCCTCTCTACAACAACACAAAATGGGAGACAAAGATTATGTGCGTTATTCGGAGGGAGTCTTTATAGGGAAGATTATGGGCTTACATTAGCAATCAGCTTGAATCCAGATCAGACGCGGCATAACACGGCGTCTGATCTGGATTCAAGCTGTTTGTCATTCGTCATTAATTGTTAGGAGGTCTGTTGTAGGGAGGGAGCGCTGTATAAAAATTAAGCTCTCTAAAAAAACGCCTTTTGTCGCTTGTTTGAAGTCTGACTTTTGATGTTTTGTTAATAAGTTTCTGAATATATTTCTTTATCCTGTTTAACTATATGGGAATATTTATTATTGTAACGAAGTCAACTCTAATCGAAAACACCGTTTCATCTAGGATTACTGATGGAACTTTATAACAGACTTTAATCTATCCTATATATATAAGCAAATAGGTTTAAGTATGATTCTAAAAATAACAGATAACTACCACAGAACAAAGGGTAAGTCTGTAATGTAGAACCAAATATTAAAGAAAATTATAACTGAATACCTGAGTGTTTAATTCATTATGTTTGTGAATAATATGATCTTCCAACAAAATATATCATTTTAACTCATTTCCCCATAGCCTGTTTCTAGTATTGAAGACAGATGAACACTTGAGGCAGGTTGAAAGTAAAGCAGAATGCACCTTAAGGCACATTCTGCTTTACTTTCAGCCTGCTTTTAAGCTACCACCTGCTAGGATATAGAAAAAAATACATGATTAACATTCATGACAATATAAAATGGAACTATTTTCTTCAGGGGAGGAATAAAATTGAGGCGTAAAAAGGCAAATTTATAGTGTAATTGGTTAAATATTTACTGATTTTATCTTAAATTTAATAAGCTCTGATGGACAGTAATCCTGTGTTATAGGGCCACTCAAAGAAGGTTTGATGCTTGGTAAACAAGAGTTGTCAAAGAGACAACATTCAGTCCTCCCTCAGTGCATTTCTGAGGTCAAGGTCACAGGGGTCAATTTTCGAAATCTAAACACAGATTTTGAAACCTAAACATTGACCTTAAATTCAAGGTCACATGGGTCAAACTTTTTCATGCATGGAAAGATCTTGTCCATATACACATGCATACCAAATATGAAAGTAATACCTCAAGGGACATAGAAGTTATGAGCATATTCTTTAAATTGTTTACGCAGTTCACCACAACACAGACTATGTCGAGGGTATACAATAGCTTGTCTTGTATTTTGTACAGGTTATCCGGCATGTCACAGGATGAGATGAGACTAAGAAAAATATGTACTCTGGCAAATAGTAA
The DNA here is from genome assembly GCA_922989275.2 of Gari tellinella. NCBI lineage: Eukaryota > Metazoa > Mollusca > Bivalvia > Cardiida > Psammobiidae > Gari > Gari tellinella. The sequence continues at coordinate 55,581,651 of OV277864.1, forward strand.
GTAATCTCACATCTTTTCCTATTTAATTGTCCTGAGTGCTCTAATGTCAAAGACTTCCCTATGCGGTTTGTTTACATTAATTTTGTATACAGTCAAAACAAAAAGCATTCTGTGAAAATTCATGTATCTCCCTGAAGAAAATGTAGGATAACAATTAAAGCAAAAACCTCCAATCTAAGCATTCTGCATTACTTTTTTCCATCCTGTATCTAAGAATTCTAAATCACCTTCTATTGAATGCCTACAGATGAACTTCATATCTCTAATTCACTTAACCCATTACTGCATAAACACACCTTTTTACGCCTCTAATTTATTTCTCCATTGAAGAAAATATTTCATGAATATGTACCAAATGAAATATTTTCTAAATCTTAGTAGATAATAGCTTAAAGCAGGCTGAAAGTAAAGCAGAATGCACCCTTGGGTGCATTCTGTTTAACTTTTAATCTGCTTTTCAGTGGTCACCAATCTTCTATATAAGAAACAGGCTATGGGGCAATGGGCTAAGTTTATCTTGTCTGTATTTCTTCAGATTGAAATTTCATTATCTCTAACTCCAATAAATCAGCATACCATTATATCGAAGTTAAAATGTGACCAAGTTTGACTTAAGAGAGTATGAGATGAGAAAGTTGGACTGTACTACTGACCCAGCTAGTACAAGTCGGACAGTATACTGTCAGTCTCTTGACAGGCTGCAGTGATTCAAAACAGAACATCCCTTGTAACATGTTACCAATTTCTCCACAGCCAACAGTGTAAATCATCTTTATATACATCCAACGGTGCTTATAAGGCAGGATACTGCTCAAAGCAACATGAAAGTAAAGCAGAAAGAGCCTAAAGGAGCTTTCTGCTTTAATTTCATCTTGCTTCAAGCTGCAACCAGTATCCTTTGTGGACCATATCAAAAATTGGTTTGTTTGTTTGATACCACATTACATGTTATCCACATGAAAAGACATGAAATAAAGGTATTATTATTATTATTATTCAACAGCATTTTCATTATACATCTGTGATGCTTAATTATCATTATGTGAAGTTAGGGGTAAAGGTGCCCTTTGGTACTTAACCCTTTACCTCATAGCAATAACTTCAAAGGCGTATCTGTCAGGGATATAGATAAGAGATATTGGGCTATCTATAGCCAATATCTGTCTGATAAGAGTACACACTCTCACCAATACACCTAATTGGAAATATTGGAAAATTAGCGTGAATTTGACACCTGTCATTTTCAATCCCTATTAAATGCCGTTTTGCTTAAATATTGCATAGTAGTGTAAATGTCAATTTTAGAGAAAATTTAATTCCCTTTCTAACGGTACTATTCTTATACAATTTGAACTATGAATAAGTAGAATGTCACTGGGTTAAAACGATACAAGTCAATATATTTCCAATCCTTTTTATTACTGACACTTAGATTTATGGTACCTGCTATTTTCAAGCCCTTATAACTGCTTTTTTGCTTCACAAAATCATAACAGTGTAAATGTAAAGTTTGTAGACAATTTAATGTCCTTTCTAACGGTGTAATTTTCATACAATTTTAAGTTTGAATAAGTTGCATGCAATTGGGTGAAAACGATACAAGTCAATATATTTCCAATATATTTTTACTTAGATTTATGTTACTATGGTAAGTATATATACCGCATGGAGTAACGATTTACCTGCTGTCTACAATAGAATACAATAGAATAGCATTTCAAAACAACTAAGATCCAGACAATACGCCGAGTAACTCGGGGTCCGATCCGGATCTAAGCATTGATACAGCTCAGATTCTCAGTAACTCGGAGTCTGATCTGGATAAAAGCAATGATATAGCTCAGATACTTAGTAACTCGGAGTCTGAATTGCATTTTATGAATTAAATATTCCTTTGGTATAAATTCAGACAGTTTGGATCCCGATCACAATGTTGAGTGACTCGGCGTCACAACTGTTTGATATCTATTAGAATTATTTTTCACGTAAATTCCTACGCAATCAGTTTTAATTTTGATCAGACGCCATGTAGATCGGCACTGCATCAGGATCCAAACTGTTTGACATCTTAGAGAACATTCAATTATTTTGCATTATAGTTTTACAAAAGCTATTTGGATGAAGATGAAACGCCGTGTAGCTCGCCATCTGATCAAGATCTAAACAGATTTACATTTTATGAAGAAATATTCCTTTAAAAAAAAAAACCCGGTAAATTCAGACAGTTTGGATACCGATCACAATGTTGAGTGACTCGGCGTCGTAACTGTTTGATATCTATTGGATTGTTTTTTCACGTGGATTCCTACGCAATCAGTTTGAATTTTGATCAGACGCCGTGTAGATCGGCACTGCATCAGGATCCAAACTGTTTGACATCTTAGAACACATTCAATTATTTTTTATCATAGTTTTACAAAAGCGATTTGGATGAAGATGAGACGCCGAGTAGCTCGCCATCTGATCAAGATCTAAACAGATTTACATTTTATGAAGAAATATTCCTTTGATGTAAATTCAGACAGTTTGGATCCCGATCATAATGATGAGTGACTCTGCGTCGTAACTGTTTGATATCTATTAGAATTTTTTTCTCACGTGAATTCCTACGCAATCAGTTTGAATCTTGATCAGACACCGTGTAGATCGGCTCGATCTGCATCAGGATCCAAACTGTTTGACACTTTTGCATTATTCAATTTTTACTTTCTTTCTAGTTTTACACACATTTGATGTAGATGAGACGCCGAGTAGCTTGGTTCTCATCAGGATCCAAAATGATTCACAGCTCAGTTTTTCGTTTCATTTTTACAGTTTGGATCAAGATGAGAACCCGAGTTGCGAGATGGGACAGTAAAAATTTGTCACAGACCTGCAGATGTGATTTGCTTGATTGGTTAATTAGTTGATTGATATTTCTGTCTACCGCCTTGGATTGTACTTACTTTTGAGTAGCCGAAGCTTTATTTATCCCCGAGCCGAAACTTTATTACCCCGCTTCCGGTGTGTCACGCAACGGTCAAGCGGCATCCCCCTGTGATATTTTTGTAGATAGCATGCATGTGGAGCGTGCTCTATGGAATTCCGCGATTCCATTGGTTAACTCTATTTAGATGTTGACCTCAGGAACAGTTAGAAACTTTCTGCATATTTCATAAGTTGACATAGATCGTACTTTCCGTAAAATGACGAGTAGTGCGTGCAGTATCATATGCACGTCTTACGGAGATCACCGATCCACAATAGGTCACACCTAATGACCTAAGCCTCGTTTTATGAAAATATTTGTGTAGCAACCCTATAATTAGATTTGGGATTTCGGAAGATATTTGAACACACTTTAAATGTGTAGACACACGGACAGTAAACTTTCAGTAGAAGAATGAGATTTTAGCCGCTAAATAGAGGACTCGCTCTAACCCGCTCTCATCAGGTAATTGATAACCCGGGGAAAGCCGCGCTTATCAGGGAATAGATAAAGTCACGCTTTTACGGGCTGATAAGGTAATAATGAAACACGCGCTGACACGCGCGCATAAGGGAAAGGGTTAATATGAAGAGGATTTAAAGGTTAACAGCAGGTTACTGATTCATGCATAACAAAAGTACCGTAATGCTGAAAACTCAATACTCCTACATGATGCTTTCTGCATTTCTTTTGTCCTGCATGAAGCTGTCATCTGTCTATTTATTACGATACTTTTCTATTCTTTACATATCTTTCCATACTACAAATCTGGTTTGACTGCATTAAATTTTGTGCTATTGGGTATCCCACTAAGCTGAATGCAAAGAGTGTTTGTGACAGTTCGTGCTTACAGAATAATGAGGACAAAAAATTATCTAACAGAAAACTTCAGTTGGCTGCTTGTAGAGAGACAATTAGACTGACCCATAAAACTTATAAGATAATTTTTCTATATTATAACAGATAATAGCTTAAAGCAGGCTGAAATTAAAGCAGAATGCGCCTTCAGGCGCATTCTGCTTTACTTTCAGCCTGCATTAATTAAGCGGTCGTATATCTTCAAAACAATGAAACAGGCTATGGGGTAAAGGGTTAATTAGTGTCTACTAAAGTATGGTTAAATGTGTTAAAGTAAGATGGTCTGTTTTACTTCCAGCATCCACCATTGTTACCTATGGCTTTTTATCAGATCAAGGTGACAGAAGCATGCATAGGCATTTCTATAAGGAATATCTAAATGCCTGGCATGCAGGGCTGCCAGTTCTCTGGATTTTTCCCAAATATTTGGATTTTTCTTAACTTATCAGAACCTATGAATTTTCCTGGAAATCTTTGGATTTCTACTCTTACTTTTAAAATTCAGAATTGTATTCTTTTTTTTTTTTACTTAGGACACATTGATAAGGGTGTCCAAAAGTTTAGATCCAGATCAGATGGTGCATTACACAAGGTCTGATCTGAATCCAAACTGTTTGCATAATTATGTTAGTATTAAACAGCCTGGCCGCGAAAGAGTTAAAGGTACGATTCCTAAATTTGAGCTTGAAAATTTGAAAATTTTGGAATTTTTATGAGCAACTTATGGCAGTCTAGACATTAAGGCATGGAAAGATTTCTATTAAGGGAAAGGTTTAACTCTTTGCACTCTGGGTAATATTTTTTATCTGCAAAAAAATGTTGTCTTCTAGATCCTACTGCTCTAGAATAGAATTTTGAAAATCTCTTTTCAAACCAGTCAGAGTGTCAAAACAGCTTGGATCCTGATAAGACGCTGCTTTATGCAGCGTCTTATCAGAATCCAAACTGTTTGCAAAGATTACCATGGTTTCGCAGCTGTAATGCAGAGTTACCCTGTATATTTCTAGTAGTGAAGATAGGGGACTACTTAAAGTAGGTTGAAAGTAAAGCAGAATGCGCCTTAAGGCGCATTCTGCTTTACTTTCAGCCTACTTTTAAGCTATCCAGCGCTAGAATATAGAAAATATTCCATATAATATGTATTCATGACTGATTAAATTTGAACTATTTTCTGCAGCAGAGGAATAAATCATATTCGCTAAAAGGCGCTTCTATGGGGTAAAGGGTTAAAGAAGAAATGAGTAGCGTGACTTCATTGTATCATATTGTAACTTGATAATTCTCCATCTACCGACCCAATAGTAATGAAAATTGGAAAACTGGGCTCAAATCCCCTGCTTGTTAGCCAAATAGGATAAATTTGTAAATTGACAATAAGCTGAAATGAACTGTTCACGATAATATAACCTGACACATTGGTGGAATAAATACTTTCCATTATCGTTCTTGGTATTTAGCTTGAGTAAAGCCTAATGTATCAATAGTTTAGTCCATCATAAACCCTGCCATCTGAGAACAACACCTAACACTTCTTATTCAAAGAGATCCCTTGCAGAAATATATCCTGGAGGTTTTTATTATCCCACAAATTCTCAGGAAAATCCCTAGAATTCTCAGAATTTGTGTTCCAATGACTGCCAGCTAGGAGCTTATTGTTAGGAATTTTCTAAGACCAGGGGCCCGTTTTACTAAACAACTTACGCAAATTTTTTGCGTAAGTCAAAACCGTTTAACTCTTATTCTTCGATCATAAACATTTGCAAACAGAAAATAGCCAGATCAGAGGGCGCGCTAAAAGCTCGTCCTCTGATCTGGCTATTTGCTGTTTGTAGCAAGTGATAATAAAAAATATAAATTAAAATTTAAAATTTTGACCTACGCAAATAACTTGCGTAAGTTGTTTAGTAAAACGGGCCCTAGGATATCTCAGGATATGTTCCAATTACGGCCAGCTAGGACCTTGGAATTCCTGGGATATCGTAGGAATTATTTCCTGGCAATTCTTGGACTTATCCTGGGAATTTCTCAGGAAATTCTGCACAGGATATATAGTGCATAAGATAAGACTGTGTACAATGAGCGCTCGTGCCTTGGATGGCATCGTTGCCAATGTATTAAGAATAATTTCTAAGTTCAATTAGGTCAAAACAAAGAAACTTGATGGGTAAGCAGTAGCTACTTTGATATCAGATTTTTAACTCTTTACTAAAGTAGATGCCTACAGCTTTTCTTTATTCCAATCAGATACACTGCAGTCTATTATAATGCATTGTGATTGACATTTACAGCCTCTCACCAGACAAAATCACAGAATTTCATACCCGATGCACTGGCCACCACGGAATTCATCTTTAATAGCTGAGATGGAATAATTTAAAGGTTTGCACAGCGTTATTACCCAAGAGCATGCAATGGCAATTACTATGAAACTTGTGCAGAATGGACACTATAACCAAGATGCTAAACCTCTAAAGGCACAGTCATATCCTGACATCCAGCTAATTACAGATCGAGGAAGACCCCCAGAAGCCCTTTATGCACTGTTTCGGGCACAAACCGGCAACAGGGTAGAACCATGAACATTCCGCAAGCCAGCTGGAAAGCTTCCCCACATGAAAAACCGGGATTGGAATCCACAGTGGTGAGGTACTTAGTGAAGTAAGTCAGTGACTACACCATTATATATAGGCCATGAAGGGCAACACAAGAGGGAATGAAGGCTCTGATATTGCTCACCAGTTATAATGATCGAGCCTGATAGTTCATCTTTCTGTTTCATCCGTTTTAATCTAAATCCATTCAAATTTGTAGTAAAGCATGTAGACAATTTTGGAATACAACTTCATACAACTAGTATAGTGGAGTACATGTACATCAAGGGCAGATAACTAGAGCCTATGCAATGCACAAAATCTCACAGTAACTGTTATGGATAGGCCATTTGATATGCGAGTCTTAAGTTAGGGAATAATATTTTACAGCCCTTATCTAACCAAACCAATATATATTCCAAGAACAGAGGTCCAATGCAAACAGATTAAAGCTAGCTAAATCAGATGCTGAGTAACTCAAATCCCCTTCAGGGGCCTGTTTCACAAAGCTTCGTACGACAAATGTTGTCGTAAGTCAGATTATAAAAGTCTCAATTATAATATATTTCTCCGTCTAATCCTGTCTTGTGGCATCTCTTTGGAATCGTCTTGAAGAGACGATTCAAAAGAGATGTCACAAGACAGGATTAGATAGAGATATCATAAGTTAAATGTATTTTAAAGTTTTGACATACAATTTTTTTTTCGTACCAAGTTTTATGAAACGGGTCCGGGCTTGGAACTATTGGAACTGGTCGACTATCACAAGAAATTCAAGCATTACTTTTTTAAAATTTAAAGTCATTTCATACATTCTATCGGAGCATTTTTACAATTGGTCCGCCACCAAAAATGTCTTTTTTTATGGCCAGGTTAATGCCACAAAAAATGGCCAGATTTATGTCACATTAAAAGGCCAGGTTAATTTCAAAAGAGATGGCCAATTAATTTCTACAAAAATACCAAAATGACCTAGCTGGGACAGATTCTAAAGTTTACGCTAACCCTAGTTTTTTATGGCGTACCAATTGTAAACCCTAGCCAATTTTAGGTTCCCTTGTGGATCTTTTAAGTTACCAAAACATGAACCAGTCTGCTTGGAATTCTAAGGTGTTTAAAGTAGCATACAGTGTAGATCCTGATCAGAGGGCTCCTATGGGAGCCCTCTGATCTGGTTCTACACTGTTTGCAAATATCATCATATTTTTACCAGGTCCGTGTGGTGAAATAGTAAATGTTATTTTCTCCAGTGTAAAGGATTTGAGGAACATAGGTTAGTGACAAGCAATTCTTATCTGTCTTTCTAATCGTCTACCCAATCAGCATCCTGACCTTTCTATTGCCGTTAGGTACTCTGTACCTGTTGCTATTGTTGTTCTCTTGTTGTTGCTATATTCTAAGACATGGATAATAATACCTATAACTAAGCTATATTGAGAAGTAATCAATGTTGAACAATGTTAACCCTTAGCCCGCCAAATAAATTGTCGTCTGCTATATTTCTCGTCTGCTTCAAGTTTCAAAGTGCTTCAAAGTTGCTGAAAATGTTGTCCGAGTGTCAAACAGCTTGGATCCGGATGAGACGCCGAGTTACTCGGCGTCTCATCCGGATCCAAGCTGTTTGCATATGGAGCTATAGTCGTGAGTGGCAGGCTAAGGGTTAACTTTTGCATGCTATATGTATACATGTGCCACAGTGATTATCTTTGCAAACAGTTTTGATCCAGATGAGATGCCGCATCAGGATTAAAACTGTTTGACACTCAGACCTAGTCTTTTGAAAAGAAAATTAGAAAATTAGAAAATTCTATTTTTAGAATGTCAGCAGACGACAATTGTTGCAGATGAAAAAAAAATTACCCAGCATGCAAAGAGTTAATCCTAGTCAATTATCTTAGGAGTTTCAGTGATAAAACTTCCCGTCAATTTTCGTCAAAGACCGCTAGGAGCATATGTAAACTCTTTGAACAGTAAGAAATACTGTCATCTGCAACAATTGTCGTCTGCAACAGTTGTCGTCTGCTACTGTTAAAAAATTATTATTTTCTAAAAATTATTCTCAAAATAAGGTCAAATCTAGTAACAAATAGTTGGGATTCAGATGAGACGCCGAGTTACTCGGCGTCTCATCTGTATCCAAACTGTTTGCAAAGATAATCACGGTTTCCTTGTAAGCAGACGTAAGTATATTACAGTAAACTGTCTCCCAGAAGGTTTTTGAAGATTGATTTTTGATCATACTGATACAAGCATCCAGCCAATCTACAGCATGGCTTACCGCTGTATTAATTAGGCTGTAGTGCAACAAATCCCCTCACTACAATATTATAAAGGCACTCCAAGAAAAAAATGTCGGTAAATCCTATGGTGTCACTACTCATTAGAATTGTCAAGAGACGATTCTAAAGAGTAGTGACAACATAGGATTTAATGCAGAAATAAAGATTTTATTTTTGAAATGCTCCCCTTATCTGGAGTTCTAATACCGCCTTGTAATTAGGCTGTATATAAAGTGCAACAAATCCCCTCACTACAATATTATAAAGGCACTCAAACTTTTTTTTTTCCCAGTAAATCCTATGGTGTCACTACTCATTAGAATCGTCTCAAAGAGACGAATCTAATGAGAAGGTAACACCATACGGTTTAATGCAAAAATAAAGATTTTAGTTTTTGAAATACATATACTCTCCTTATCTGGAGTTCTGTTACCTCCTTGTAATTAGTCTATATAGTGAAACAAATCCCCATCCATTGAAATGCTCACTACAAAATGGTACTCAATTTTTTTTCAAGAAAAATATGTACAGCAAATCCTATGGTGTCACGATTCATTAGAATCGTCTCGGGGCCAAGAGACCATTCTAATGATTAGTAACACCATAGGGTATAATGCAAAAATAAAGATTTTAGTTCTTGAAATACTCTCCTTTTCTGGAGCCCTGGCTTATTGTACTGCTACAAGACTATAAATAGCTTGAATACATCATAGAAGGTTGACTGGAACCTTATAAGCATCAGTCACCCAACCTTTAGCTGCAGCCATGTGTATGTTACAGTCAATCTTAAAAGGTTAAAGGAATTAGCCTATTTCTACAATAGACTAATTAGGTGTCAATCACTATAAAGAATACTTCTTTTGTCTTTAAGCCCTGTAGTTAAGTATGTCAAGTTGTCTGGAGGGATTGACTAGAGAGTTTATGTAATATTGTATATAATTATGTTACAGTCAATTTGTGTAATCAGTAATTTCATGAAATGACTGAAAATTTTAATAATTTCCTTGCACTTAGTCATTTCACGAAATGCCTGATTCCAAAGAGACATGATTTAGATGGAGAAATCAGGACTTAGGTGTTTTTTAAAGTTTTGACTTACAACCGTTTTTGTCGTACTATTTTTCATAAGACGGGTCCAATGCAGAAGAGAGGCTAAGTAGCTCTCATCAGGATCCCAACTATTTGATGCTATGACAGTCAATACAGAGTTTCCTCATAATAAATGGAAGGCGCTTAGCATGCAGGGCTGCAGATAAGAGGGGGTAAACTGAACAAATCAAACATTTTCTCTGTTATGTCAGCACTAATTTCTGTGGTGTATGATTATTCATTAGAAATGTCTCAAAGAGACTATTCTATAATGAGTAGTTTCACCATACGGTTTAATGCAGAAATTAATTCTATAGTTTATCTGGAACACTGAATTCTACTTTTAGAACAGTTGCAGATGACAACAAGCAACACAATTCCCCAGCATGCAAAGAGTGAGGTATAATGAAAGTATTTGCTCATGTAAATGGCATATTTTGGCTGACTTTGTTGACCAGACAGTCTCTCTGACACTTACAATGCACCACATAAATAATCTAGCTGGAATAGGCAAATTTGTGTTCAAGAAACTAACTGAATAAACTAATTCCAATTCATATAGCTGTGAATATTGAATCAGCATAAGAAATATTTTTCTAAGATCCATGTAGATAGTAGCTGAAAGCAGGCTGAAAGTAAAGCAGAATGTGCCTTCAGGCACATTCTGCTTTACTTTCAACCTGCTTTAGGTGGTCACATTTCTTCAAAACTATAAAGCGACTTTAGGGTATTGGGTTTAGCAAAAAAGAGTTATCAAAATTAAACTTATGAAATACTGGTTAGGTCAATTTAAGTGTGTTTCTACTTTTTTCAGAGCTCAAGATAAGGAGAGTATTTCAAAAACTAAAATCTTGACTTCTGCATTAAACCCTATGGTGTCACTACTCATTAGAATCTTCTCTTCGAGACAATTCTAATGAGTAATTATACCATAGGCTTTGGTGCTGAAATGAGAGAGAAAACTTTGGTTTGCTCAGTTTACTCCCTTGCTGTATTTCTAACAGTTTGCTAAGACAGGATCATAACTGACAGAAAGAAGCAGCGTGAGGATCAAATCAGGACATCGGAGACTGATAAATGACCGGGTATCATGCAACTCAAACTTTAACTGCCGTCCTGTCGCCCATCTGAAAGGCAACCACACACCATTTTTGTTCTGTTTCGTTTATTTTTTCCTTCAAAATTTATTGCAAGAATTCGTGATGAAAGCTTCATGTCTTGAAACTTTCCTCTAAAATTCCAATTCCAACAATGTAAGTCTGCTAAATAGAATCCACCTAATACCAGTCAACATTGTATATATATAGCACTGCCATTTTAACCTATTACTCTATAGATATGCATTACTACGACTTCAATGTATTCTTCCTTTGAAGAAAATAGTTCCAATTTGTAGTTATGAAAAAATTATGTATCATAAGAAAGATTTTCTATATGACTATTATATAATAGATGATGATTTCTTAAGCAGGTTGAAAGTAAAGCAGAATGTGTAGTAAGGCACATTGTGCTTTACTTTCGACATGGTTTAAGTGGTCACCTATCTTCAATACAAGAAACAGGCTATGATGTAAAGGATTAATCAAAGCTACCTCTATAGACAAAAGTGATAATCTCTTATTTCTGAAAGCAGCTTTCTGTTTTATACCTTGCTTTAAGCAGTCACCTGTTGTAAAACCCTTATAAGGTTTTATTGTACTGGTATAAAGATCTTTTATAATATGTTGCTGACTAAGGCAGGTGAGTTATAAATAACCCTTTCCCCCCATGTGCCTTTTAGCACATTTAATTTATTCTTCCACTGAGGAAAATAGTTCCAATTTATAAAGTCATGAAATATAGGTATTCTAAGAAATATTTTTCTATATTCTAGCAGATACTAGCTTAAAGCAGGCTTAAAGTAAAGCAGAATGCGCTTTAAGGCGCATTCTGCTTTACTTTCAACCTGCTTTAAGTGGTCACCTGTCTTCAAAACTAGAGACAGGCTATTGGGTAATGGGTTAATTAAGCAATGCCAAGAAGAACTCTGGGAAATAAGTTATTGAGCCGTTTCCTCTTTGTACATATGGAATAAAAACAGAAACTAAACATTAAACAACTAAATAAAATATTTTGACTGTATCCCAACCACCACTTACAACTGAAAACAATATTATATACAGTATTATTGTCTCGCTATAACCCTTTTACATGGCAAGAAAATAATTTATGGCGCTTTTTATATTACATGCGTCTACAGTATGTTTAAACTCTTACTCCTCATAGTTTTTTTCTGACACCGTTGCGCGCGCATTATTCCCTAAGGAAATATCTTTTTTATGCTTTACCCAGACAGAGCTCAGTTGGAAAGTTATTACATCTTAATCAATTATCCCATAGCCTGTTTCTAGTTTTGAAAATAGGTGACTACTTTAAATCAGGTTGAAAGTAAAGCAGAATGTGCCTTAAGGCACATTCTGCTTTGCTTTCAGCCTGCTTTAAGCTATCATCTGCTAGAATATAGGAAATCTTTCTTTTGGTACATGTTCATAATTAACTGTATAAAGTGGAACTATTTTCTTCTTTGGTGTAATAATTTAAAGACGTAAAAAGGTGTATTTATGGCGGAATGGGTTAACCCATTATGCCATAGCCTGTTTCTAGTTTTGGAGACAGTCAAGGTGGCTAACTCAAGCCATTACTCCATACACAGTCATCTTAACGGATTTCATTTATTCCCCAACTGAAGAAAACAGTTCTAATTTATACAATCATGAATATGTATCATATATACCGGTAAGACATGGTTTTTATTTCCTAGAAGATGGAATCTTAAATCAGGCTGAAAAAGTAATGCAAAATGTGCAAAGGGTTATCACCATTTCCCCACTAACATATGGGCCGATTTTATTCAACTGGCAGGGCTGAGCTAACCTTTGGCAAAGATAAACTAATTTACTTTTGATTTTAGGGTTGATAGGTATAGTTCCGTATTATATCGTTTTTGGCCAATACTTTCAACTTGCAGAAACACAATTTATGCGTGCACCAACATCCAAGTGCAATTGGTATATACAGTGCTCCCTCTCTACAACAACACCCAATGGGATACAAGGGGTGCGTGTGATGTTTGTAGGAAATTGTTATAGGAAGAGAAATTAATACTTGGTTAACATTAATTTTGCAAACAGCTTGAATCCAGATCAGACGCCCCGTAACGCGACATCTGATCTGGATTCAAGCTGTTTGTCATTCTTCATTATCTTCCTTCTGTCAAAATGTCCATTGATATATAATGTTGAGAAAAAACCGGCAGACGACAACGGTACATTTCGATAATAAAAGTGTGTGCTGCCGGCCCCAAAGTTGAAATGCAAAGGTCTGTATCGAAACTCCGCCCTGCCAGGTCAATAAAATCTATCTATACTAACTGTCACTGAGAGTTTAATAGGTTAAACAAGTACAGTACTAACAACAACAGCCAATGGGAGACAAGGATTGTGTGTTGTTCAGAGGGAGTTGTTATAGGGAGCAAAATTTAAGACTTGGCTTACATTTGCAAACGGCTTGAATCCAGATCAGATGCCACATAACACAGAGTCTTATCAGGATTGAAGCTGCTTGTCGCTCATAATTGATATTTGTTTGTTATTTTTTCTCTCAAAATATCTGATGTGCAACTTTTAGACAATACAGCAGACAACAATTTAAAGCAGACAATATTCCAGCAGTGAAAGTTTTAGACATAATAGCCTTTTTGGTGAACAGCGGCAAGCATTGTTATAAGGATAGAATCATTGTTGGGAGGGGTGTTGTAGAGTCAAGGGCGCACAGCACAATTTTTAAAGTCTGTGTTACTTACTTTCCTGCATCTCTGGAACTCCGTAAAAACTTGGAGCATTCCCTTTTCATAAACGTCTTCTCTATCCATGATCTCTGGCTCTGAAAAGACACAAGCAGAATATCCAATGAAATTATGAACAGTCCCTGAGGTATAGATCTAGTTTCCTTATGCCCTTTCTCAGCATATATATATCATAAGACTTTAACTCTTTGCATGCTGGGTAAATTTGTTGTCTGCAACAAATTGTCGTCTGCTGATGTTTTTAAAATAGAATTTTCAAAATTTCTTTTAAATTCAGGGTCAGAATGGCAAACAGTTAGGATCCTGATGAGACGCTGCGTTACGCAGCATCTCATCTGGATCCAAACTGTTTGCAAAGGTAATCACTGTGGCAGATATATCCATCGCTAGCAGGCACAGAGTGAATACTCCATTATATTTATTTTTTTACATTACCCACGAGACTAGGGAGTAATAAAGGAAGCGTTTATAGACACATTCAACCCTAGCAGTGAGTTTACTCATCATGAACAAACAGTCTACCTGCAAATAGTACACTTGTCCTATATGCAAACAGTGTAGACCGGGTCATGACAACAGAGTTACTTAAACAAACATTGAAAGGTTGTCTTATTTGTGGTTTTAATACACTCAACCCTAGTGACGATAATACTTGTCATCCCTAGTGACGATAATACTTGTCATCAACAAATAATCCGCCTGTGAATAATACAGTTGACATGTCCTATGCAAACAGTGTAGACTCTGATCAGAGGGCTCCTTCAGGGTCTCCAAAGTTTGTCACTTTATAATATTATTACAGTGTTTCCTCTCTACAACGACGCGCGATGGGAGACACAGCTTGTGTGTGTTGTTCGGAGGGAGTTGTTATAGAGAGGGAAACCTTAGACTTGGCTTACATTTGCAAACAGCTTGAATCCAGACCAGACGCCGCGTAACGCGGCGTCTGATCTGGATTTAAGCTGTATGTCACTTGTCATTATATTAATTCTATCAAAATCTCCATTTATATGTAACTTTGAGAAAAACAGCAGACATCAATTTTAAACAGACGATATTGCAGCAGTAAAAGCGTTAGACATAATTGTCCCGTTTAGGGAATTGCAGAAAGGGTCGTTGTAAGGAGGGAGTCGTTGTTGGGACGGCCGTTGTAGAGAGGGAACGCTGTATGTATAAAATAAACCCTAACTAGACTTAATTGCCATTGGAATTGTCCGATAAAAGTTTCATTGGTGATTGTGTCAAACTATGATGAACATATAAATAGGATATCACATGAGTGTTCATAACATGTATCTATGAAACCAGTCATTTATTAACCATTACCCCATAGCCTGTTTCTAGTTTTGAAAATAGGTGACCTCTTAAAGCAGGCTGAAAGTAAAGCAGAATGCGCCTTAGGGCGCATTCTGCTTTACTTTCAGCCTGCTTTAAGCTACCATCTGCTAGAGTATAGAAATTATTTCTAATGTTAAATATTCACAACTGAATAAATTGGAACTACTTTCTTCAGTGGAGGAATAAATTAAAGGCGTCAAAAGGCGTATTTATGAGGTAATGGGTTAAAGATCAAGACAATGTTTGCAAAGTTTTGTTGTTTTCTAAAGAAACATAATTTGAGAAATCCAACAAACTATAAACATTTACACTCTTGTCATGAACATAATTACATGTACATGTATACATGTATATGTTATGTGGCTATGAATATTGTATAATCATGTCACCTTGCTTTAAGCTGTTATCTGTCTTTAAAACAACCAATTAACCTTTATTTTAGTGGTCATAATAAAAGCGGTTTTATACTGTATCAGAATGACTTTCCTTCCCAATACAATCACCGTGTGAAACAGTGTAATAACCTAAGTGATGCTGATTATACTTTCTCCTTCAAAAAAGCATCCCAAAATGAATATATTCAATGATTCTACTAAATACAACTGGCAGCTTAAAGCAAGATGAAAGTTTCAAGCAGTAATGTCCAATAAAAGTTTTCTGCCTACTTTCATCTTAATTCAAGCAATAACCTGTCTTAGACATTAGGTATAGATGATTTGTACTTATGGATATGACTGAAAGAGGCAAACACATATGGATATTGCAGTTTCAAACTGAGGGCTCATTATGGGCAAAAGCACAGGGACCATGAACCAGCTGAAAATGTATTCAGTACTATAATAATTACGTACCGAATACATTTTTTTATTATTTTTGTTGTTGTTCAAGTTACCTGTGGAGGAAAACTTTAAGAACCAGGGGCCCGTTTCATCAAACTTTGTACGACAAAAACTGTCAAATTAAGTCAAAACTTTAAAATACAGTTAACTGCAGATTTCTCTATCTTATCCTGTCTTGTGACATCTCTTTTTGAATTCTCTTTTAAGACGATTCCAAAGAGATGTCACAAGACAGGATTAGATGGAGAAATAAGTAATACATGTAATCGAGATTTTATAATCAGGCTTATGACAACATTTGAGGTATGAAGTTTTATGAAACGAGCCCCAAATATGGACTGATCCCAGGTGGCACTGACCGACTTTGACCTTTGTAAACCTACTAAACCAGTGACCTAGTTTTTCCCAGAAAACCTTAATAATTAGCATTTTTTGGTCATCAGGTAAAACCACTAGCTGCTGCTAGTTGACAACAACAGTAAATTAATCTGTCTGAACTGAACATGTGACCTTATGGACCCTTGGTGGACTTACCTTTCTAACACTGAACTAATCTTATACTGAATAAGTTTAAAATACAGTTCTGTTTCAACCCATTACAACATATCCAGTATTTCTAGAATGATTGAATAAATGGTGTTTTACGTCTCATCAACATAAGATGGCCATCGAGAGTTGAAGCATATTTCAAGTTTTATAGACAATTGACCACTTCAAGCAGGTTTAAAGTAAAGCAGATCTCGAATGCACCTAAATGCGCTAAAAGTCCTTTCTATGGGGGAAAAGGCTTTAACAAGTAGTCTTCTTGAAAAAACATCAATTTCATAAATATACACTAACAGTATCTGAAAACTTTGTTTCCTTTCTCTGTGATAAAAAAACCCAAACCCATTGTCAAACAATTTGGATCTGAATTATTAACCCTTTACCCCAGAAATACGCTTTTTTACGCCTTTAATTTATTCCTCCACTGAAGAAAATGTTTCAATTTTATAATACAGTCATGAATAAGTATTGTAAGATATTTTTTCTATATTCTAGCAGATTGTAGCCTAAAGCAGGCTGAAATTAAAGCAGAATGTGCCTTATGGCACAGTCTGCTTTACTTTCAACCTGCTTTAAGTGCACCATCTCTTATTTTCACTACTAGAAACTGGCTATGGGGTAATGGGTTCAAGATACATCTACTTGGAATTATGGTTAGTTTAGTAAATACTGCTTTAACCCTTTGAACCCTAGTTCCGCATATAGGCGTCTTTTCAAACAGTGTACATGTGAATAGTAATCTTGTCCTGTGCAAACAGTGAAGACCCAGATCAGAGGGCTCCGAAAGGAGCCCTCTGATCAGGGTCTTCACTGTTTGTCATAATGCCAAATATTGACAAAACAACCCATAAAAGTCAGAAATGGACTAGACTAAAATGGAAACTGGAATTTTCCATTTAAAGTTTCAGGGAGGAAAGAGTTAAAATTAGCAAACAGTGAAGACCCAGATCAGAGGGCTCCTATCATCCGGTCTACACTGCTTTCAAATTTATCAAGTAATTTTTTTTTACATGTCCAGGGTGTTGAAAGGGTATAAGCGTGGTTACAGTTCTATTAATTCTGAGTGTAGTGTGTTTTCTTAACTACGTGTTGTGTCTCACCTTGTCACCTTGCTAACATGCACACGGCAGCCACATGAAACATGACAGTATTTTGTGACATGTGCCTGACAGGTAGCTTCATAACGTATCACTTCCTAAACTTATGCAGTGCTGTCCTTCAACCAGGACTTCATACAAACATAACATTGTGTTTGCTTTTAGCTTGCTAGTCGTGAAACCATGATAACCTTTTAAAACAATTTCGAATTGTGTTGAGACTCCGTGTAACAAAGCGTCTCATATGGATTCTAATCGTTTGGCACTCTGATCCTATTCTGAGAAGAAAATATGAAAATTATTTTTTTAGAACGGTAGCAGATGACAATTATTGTTGTAAATGAAAATTTTTACCCAGCATGCAAAGAGTTGAACGACCATTAATTTTGAATGATCATTAGATGATGCATGTGCACAGTCTTAATATAGGTCGCTGCTTGATGCAAACAAGCGTTATGCTTGACTTTCATCAATTGTGCATTTAAACCAATCATTTATCTTTGAAGGTGACCAACATTCCTTGATGTAATGGCTGCTTGAGCCATCGGCTGCTTGAGCCATTATCATATGAAAATGCCTTTTTACAATTTTCATTTATTCCTCCACTGAATAAAATAGTTCCACTTTATAGAGTCATGAATATGTACCATAGGAAATATTTTTATACTCTACCAGATTTATATGCTTAAAACAGGTTGAAAGTAAAGCAGAATGTGTGCATTCTGCTTTACTTTCAACCTGCTTTAAGTGATCGCCTATCTTCAATACTAGAAACAGGCTATGGAGTAATTGGTTTGATAGTACATAGAATTTAAAACACACAGCTCTTCTATGTATATATACGGTCGAAACTCGATACTCCAAACTCATTTAAATTGAGTTTAACCGTATTTCACAAGTTGAATTTCGAAAACTTACTTTCAATTTAGTCGAACATATACCGTATATCAAAGTTAAAACCTAGCTATGCTACATTTTAACTTTGAAATACAGGTATGTTCAACCTTAACCCTTTGAACCCTAGTCCCGCATATAGGCGTCCTTTTTAAACAGTGTACATGTGAATAGTACACTTGTCCTGTGCAAACAGTGAAGACCCAGATCAGAGGGCTCCGAAAGGAGCCCTCTGATCAGGGTCTTCACTGTTTGACATAATGCCAAACATTGACAAAAACAACCCGTAAAAGTCAGAAATGGACAAGACTTAAATGTAAACTGGAATTGTCCATTTAACATTTTAGGGAGGAAAGAGTTAACGAGTTTTGTCTGTAGTTTTAATACTCACATAAATTTTGCTGTAAGGACATATGTACTATGCAAGGAATTCAAAACATAAAACATTCTTAAATACATTCCTCTCTTGAAAATTCGATAAACATTTCCCCTCAGCAAAATGGGAGGATTTATATATAGGTTATTACATGAATGTTAATAACTTATTGAGTTTATTATCGAGTCTTTTAGAAAACGATAACAAAAAACACCTTTAACGTTTTCTAAAACTATATATACCAGTTTGGAGAATTCAATAAATTATGAACAAGATTGTTATTTTTTATTTATATGTTATTTTTTGTTACATATTTGTCATTTACTTGGAAGTCAAATGAATGAGAGGCTAAAGATTGGTTCCAAATTACATGACTGTATAAATTTCTATTTATTCAGTAAATTATGAGCATTATAGTTTTAATTTGTATATAGAGTTAGATCAAACATTTGTCAGAAAGATATAATATCGATTAATCAAATTTTTATAAATTATATAATGAAGGAGTGATGCAGTGACAAATTTCTTTATGCTTCAAGTTAATACTTCACACAGAATATAAACTGTCGTCCCAAGCTAGTAATTAAGTCTTGAACATGAAATATAAAAGGCATTTTCAGTAATTTTCCAGAAGGAATCTTAATTAACTCTCTTAACACTTAGGTAACTCTTGTCGGTTATTAGGTTCCCTTGTGGATCTTTTTAGTAACCTAATTATAAACCAGTCCACTTGGAATTCTGGTTTTAATAAATATGGTCCTAAATTAGCAAAACAGTGCAGACCCTGATCAGAGGGCTCCTGTAGGAGCCCTCTGATCTGGGTCAACATTGTTTGCAAATGTAGTAAGAACATTTTATTAACAACTTGTCTCAGTTCAAGGAGTATTCTGTTTTACTTTAAACTTTCATGATTTAGTAACCAGTTTCAAAACTAGAAACATTTTATAGAGGGATTACAATGTAAATTGAACAGATTATCTTAATTTCAAGTATGCAACTGATCCTTTGATGAAACCGGAAGAGCCTACGTCATTTGAAATCCTTCATCGTCAGACTTTATATAACCCTATCCTCCATAGCCATGTGTGTATGTAAATCACAGGGCTGCCATAAGTTGATAAAGAAAATCCTAAGATTTCAAATTTTTCATTTTTTCAAGCGCGATTTTACGAATTATACCTTTAACCCATAGTCTGTTTCTAGTTTCTAAGACACGTGATGCTCAAAGCAGGTTGAAAGTTTACGTTCAGCCTGCTTTAAGCTTCCATCTGTTGGAATAAAAATCCGAAGATTTCGGAAAAATCCGGAGAAATGGCAGCCCTGAAATCACCTACATAATAACTATTTTCTTCAGTGGTGGAAATTCAAAAGCATAAAAATGTGTATCTGTGGAGAAATGGAACTGGATTTGTTGTGATTTTACATCGCTTTATCAGTATTTCAGTTACATCAGGAGGTAATTACAGACGGAGGAAGCCCTTTATGCACTGTTTCAGGCACCAATCTGCATTTTACTGGGTATAACCACAGACTATCTGTAAATTGAAGATCTATTTTTGGAGGAGAAGGCTCTCTAAGGTGCCTCTGTGGAGGCAAGGGTTCAGAGACATTGCAAACTCTCTATAACATGGCATGCTTACACTGTAGAAACTAATAAATGCCTGCAAATACTGTTTGATGTTTATACAGTAAAACCTCTCTATTACGACCACTAAAAACAAGGATGCTTGATTGTATTATACAAAGCTCCAGATATGGGGAGTTTTTCAAAAACTAAAATCTTTATTTCTGCATTTAAGCCCAATGGTGTCACTGCTCATTCGCAATGTCTCTTGGAGACGATTCTAATGAGTAGTCTCACCACAGGCTCTAGTACTGAAACAAGCGAGAAAATGTTGTATTTGTTCAGTTTACTCCCTCTTATTTCGAGCCCTGCTATAAAAGACAGGTGACAGCTTAAAGCAAGGTAAAAGTAAAACAGAAAGCTCCTTAAGGAGCTTTCTGATTTACTTTTACCTGGCTTTAGCAGCAGCCTGCATGACTTTAACAACCGATAATTAATACAATTTCAAGGCTGCAGATAAACATATTCACTCATTTCAGCATTAAATCCTATGGTGTTGATACTCATTAGAATCGTCTCAAAGAGACGATTCGAATGAGTAGTGAAACCATAGGGTTTAATGCATAAATAAAGATTTTAGTTTTTGAAATACTCCACTTATCTAGAAAGCTCTGAAATTTATTGGTCGTAATAGAGAGGTTTTACTGTATGTGCATTGCATGCAGGCATTGTGTGTCTGGTCTTATCTACAAAGCAATGCTACCGAGATTTTATTGGCAAATTATCACTGTTGAGAGACATTACATATGCTAAAATAACACTTTACACTCCTAAAATAAAACAGCCCCATCAGCCCTGAGCAAGATTGAAAATGATAAAGTTGTGCACCAATGCAAGTGCAAGCTGTTTAATAGAATCTGGTATTCAACCAAACACATTTTATTGATATTAATTGAATGGCACAGATATTAAACCTAATGATGTAAATCTGAAAATTGGTTTGCTCTTATTAACGCTTTCAACACCATCACCAGGACCTGTTTTAAATAGAACATTTGCAAACAGTGTAGACCCAGATCAAAGGGCTCTTAACAGAGCCCTCTGATCAGGATCTGCACTGTTTACTATTTAAGAACAGTATGTATTTAACTATCCAGAAGTTCAAGTATATAGACTGGTTTATATTTTTTGTAATAAAAATATCCACAAGGTAACAGAATAATTAACCCACAAGAGTTACTTAATGTTGGAAGAGTTAACAATGTGTCAAGCAAAGAAAACAGGAGGTGTGCTTTCTTGACAAGAGGTTTGTTAAAGTCACCACTTTAGTACAGAGCTAATCTCTAATGCCTTAGGGAAGTTGCTAATTGTTTTAGTGACTGGACAGTTATTAATTGTTATATTGACAGGCTAACTGTTAATTTGTCTGCTTGACACAGTAGCTTTAAACAAATTTATGCCAATTGGGTTCTTCCATGCTTATATATATTGGATTGTTCACTTTTTATCTAAGGGGTGTCTGGTCTAAATTTCTATTTTCATTTTGTCTAATTTTTGAAATTCCTATTAGCAAAATAGTGTAGACTCGGATCAGACACCACATTAAATATGCCACATCTGATCAGAGTCTACACTGTTTACCTATGCCTTTTTTAAGGGACACTAACTTAGATTAAAGCACAAATGGATTAATTGTCAGTTTGACAGAGTAGCTTAAAATTGCATCTTTTAGGCAGAATAATTAAGTGCAAGGTAGTTATTAACTCTGTGGATGTTGCTACAAAATTACTGATTAAACTTCAACACTCCTGAATATTTCCAAAAATATTATTTAATTGCTTATTTTACATTTTCTTTATGATTCAAATTGTTTTCTAAATTGAAAGTCCAGTAAATAATAGCATTCTAAATCATTAATCGCTTCATCAGCAGGATAGCTGTCAATTGCACAAGTTTGTTATTTTATATGGTCTTGCACTTATAAAGCGTTTGAGTTGAGTCTGAGTGTGTTCTAAAGCATTTGATTGGTCAGATTTGAGCCTAGGCTCAAATCTGACCAATCAAATGCTTGAGAACGATTTCAGACTCATCTCAAACGCTTAATAAGCATGGACCCCAGAGTATATTTTTTTCAAATCTCTTATCTCTTCCCTACAACGGCCCTCCCAACAAGGATTCCCTTCTTACAATGATATTTGCCGCAGCTCCCATAACAAGCCAAGTATGTCTAACGCTTTTACTTCTGCAGTATCTTCTGCTTAAACTGTCATTGGCTGTTTTGTCTAAAGTAAGGTAATGGACATTTTAACAGAAAAAAACTTAATGACGAGTGATAAACAGCTTGAATCCAGATCAGACGCCACGTTGCACAGCGTCTGATATGGATTCTAGCTGTTTACAAATGTAAGCCAATGTCCCTCCCTATAACGACTCCCTCCGAACAACGCACACGGTTTTTCTCTCCCATTAGGTGTCGTTGTAGGGAGGGAGTGCTGAAAGTTACCCTGGTTAACCCAGTTATACCTGGATATTGCTATGAACCCTATATAGCTAATTGTTGGAAGATTTCATTATCAGTGCTCCAGCTAGGCCTTTTTAGAAGGGCGCCGCGCCCTGCCTTTGTTTACCAGCGCCCTGCCCTAATCAATCACGCCCTGCCCTAAAAAAAAATATATTAAAAAAAAAAAAAAAAAAAAATTTTTTTTTTTAATTTTTTTTTTCAAATTGGGAATTATTCTTACAATTTTTAATTGGGAATTGGTTCGTTTAACGGACCTGTGGATGCACCAGAAAAAGGCCTGAACTCAGATTGAAGTTTTACCAATTCGTTAGTTACGATCGGTATCGACAGTTTTGACTGCCCATTGTAGCCAGACCCAGTTGCACCAAACTGATATTTTATCATATAGTAATGTTTACCGCACAATTTTGAGACATGTGAACAGCCAAAAAAGCCTCCTTGTGTCGGTGTCAAATCAAATTTTAATAGGGAAATATTCACTCCCTTCATAAAATTTTCAAACCCTTCTCAAAGTTTGGCAACATGCACTTCTCCCTAATGCAATATATTGGTCACTTGTGTTCTTTAATGATTATTTTGATGTTATTTTGTATTTATTTATTTTAGATACTTTGATTTGGGGGGGGGGGGGGTTAAAAATTTGATGGCGTTAAAATTTCATCCCGCTCTCTCGTCAACATCCAACCATTGACCCTATTCATTTGATCTACACATCAACTATTTTCAATTAGTTGTTTTAGTTTTGATGATGAGTTTATTCCTATCCCTTGGGTACTATACCCTGCAAATAATTTCATTTTGGGAGGGGTGAAAATTTGATGGTGTTAAATTTTCAACCCCCTCCCTAGTCAGCACCCAACCATCAAACTTTAAGTCATTTGATCTACACATAAAAAATTTTTTATTTTCAATTAGTTATTTAGTTTTGGTGATGAGTTTCCTCCTATCCCTAGGTTACTATGCTCTGCAAATGATTTCAATTTGAGGGAGATGAAAATTTGATGGCGTTAAAATTTCACCCTCCCTTGTCAATACCCAACCATCAAACCTAGTCATTTGATCTACACATCAACTATAATTCTCTTTAGTTGTTTAGTTTTGATGATGAGTTTATTCCTATCACTAGGATACTATTTCAGTTGGGGAGGAGTGAAAATTTGATGGCATTAAAAGTCCCCCCCCCCTTCCCTAATCAACACCATCAAAGCTTATGTCATTTGATGTATAAAACTATAATAATTATTAGATGTTTAATTTTCAAGATTCCTTTAAACTACCATCTGCTAGGATAAAGAACATATTTCACATATTTCCTACTTACAGTATCAAATGGAATTGGGTTTTTTTTCAATGTAGGATTAAATTTAGGGTGTTAAAAGACATATTTATGGGGTAATTGGTTTCTTATTAATCAATCGTGATTAACTTTATATCAAGTTATCTTACAATACAAATTTTTTATATGGGGGCCACCCCCGGGGTGAAACTTTCACAGAGGGGGTGGGTTTGAAAATTTCGTTATTAAGTTTTCGGGGTGAATATTTGATATCAAAATTTTACCCAGGGGTGACATTTTAACGGGGTGAAAATTTTATATGGCACTGGTCATAAAGTAGGATTTCAGCAAGACTGGCAACAAGGAAGACCATGGCTACAAGCTTAAGTTTGAATTGGAGAGGAGGATAAGATCATAAGAGCACCACTTCTATGTTCTGTTCTCTATGCCAATTAAGAGTACAGTACAGGCTCTAACATCAACAAAACCTGAATCAACATTGGATGCAAGACATTAAGGCTGGTCAAGGTGAAAGCTCATGAAGTCAGCAACATACACAAGACCTTCTTGGCTTTATCCCTCAGCAGAAAGCTACCAGATGTCGCTGAAAACATGCACAGCAACAACTAAATCAATAAAGATGCTTTGAAAGTTCTTCATTTCATCGCTAAGAAGAACCTCCCTTTGGACCTCTTAAGGACAAAATTGACTTAACCCTTTACCTCATGGCCTGTTCCTAGTTTTGAAGACAGGTGACCACTTAAAGCAGGTTGAAAGTAAAACAGAATGTGCCTTAAGGCACATTCTGTTTTACTTTCAGCCTGCTTTAAGCTAAAATCTGCCAGGCTATATAAAATATTTGTAATGGTAATTGTTCATGAGGGTATAAACTGGAACTATTTTCTTCAGCGGAGGAATAAATTAAATACGCTAAAAGTCGCTTCTATGGGGGAAAGGGTTAATAATGAAAATACAGTACAAGTGGTAAATCGTACATGTACAATAAAAGGGTTATGACAGACACACCATTTTTTTATGATTTCTCCTACAAAAGAGTAAACAGTCAGTCCAGTCAGAAAACGCACCAGAAGGCTTATTTAAGGTTTAAATTTACAAAATTTTCTGGGGAAGGTCCCCCATACCCCCCCTATGGAAGGGGGTAACCCCCCTCCCATACCCACCCCGCCGTGTTTGTGTGCCCTCACGCTCAACAGCACCCTGTCCTAATCAAATCCTAGCTGGAGCACTGATTATAGATATCTAAAGTCATTGCAAGCAGTGCAAGGTTTGTCAGCTAACAGCAGAACATTTCATATGAAATAGCAAACAGTGCAGAGCCTGATGAGGCTAAAATTGCTTAACCTTTTACTCCACAGCCTGTTTCCAGTATTGAAGATAGCGGACTATTACTTAAAGCAGGCTAAAAGTAAAGCAGAATGTGCCTTTCGACCTACTTTCAGCTACCATGGTCTGCTAAGAAATAGAAAATATTTCTTATGGTATCATGCAAGAATGTATAAATTTGAACAATTTACTTTGGTGTAGGAATAAGTTATGTGTGCTCAAAGATGCTTCTAATGGAGGAAAGGGTTAACACGTCATCTCATCTGGGTCTCCATTGTTTGCTTATGTTAACTTTAGCAGACACTAGGCTGAAATGGTTTTAAATAGACCAATTACAATTTCTTTCCACACTTTGAACTTTGGTGAGTATTTGTTGCCATTGTGATTCAACAATTACTGATATCATCTAAACGACATTAGCTTTATTCCAGGGATGTCTTTCATCACTAAGATAACCAGTTACCCAGGGTCCCATTTTCCAATTGATTTCATTGCAACACAGGTCTCAGGTCTCGTAACCCGTTCTATGGAAACTTACTGGAAAATCAAATCTGATCCTTTCTAATTTCCCTAATTGAAATGCATGTTATATTACGCTACTCTTTATGCAATACCATAAATAATCTGCTTCAAAATTGTCTTTAGAAATTCGTTATAATTTTAATGGCTTTTTACCTGATAAAACTGAATACAGGTGCCAAACAGTTTGGATCTTGATCAGACGCCGTGTAACGGCGCCTGATCATGATCCAAACTGTTAGCTATATAATTCCAGTCAAGGTGTGTATAGCAGGAATAGGGTTGTTCAAGATACAAATTAATTCTAATGTATAAAAACAATTTGTTACAGGCTTATTAATTGCCAGGGAGATCAATGCATTCGTAATCAGAGGCAGACAAGCCTGCAGAGCAGTGGTATTTAGCATACGGTGGAGAAGATGTTATTCTTTCACATTAAAACGCAAATAAAATGCAAGTGAAATGCACTCAAATGAGGAAAATGACAAAGTTTTTAAAGTTTTGACAACTCTTTTTAATATAAGTGGCAAACAGTTTGGAGGCTGATCAGACACAGGGTTTCCAAGCATCTGATATAGCTTAACCCTTAGCCTGCCACTCACGACTATAGCTCCATATGCAAACAGCTTGGATCCGGATGAGACGCCGAGTAACTCGGCGTCTCATCCGGATCCAAGCTGTTTGACACTTAAAATTGGACAACATTTTCAGCAATTTTAAGCACCTTTGAAGCACATTGAAACTTGAAGCAGACGAGAAAAATAGCAGACGACAATTTATTTGGCGGGCTAGGGTTAAAAACGGTTTAGAGCCGTAATAAGGCTTTTAGAATTAAATGCATTTATTGAGAAAGAATAATGTCTTCTCCACTGTAACTATCCTAATCAACTGGAAATGATGCATGTCTATTTTATACAAGAGATTTTAATATATTGATTTCAAATCGCACTGTTAACTTTTGATCAATCACAGATCTTTTTTGCAACGTTTTCAAGGACTTAAATACTGTGTAATACATCAAATTAGTTCCAACAATGTGATGGTTAGAATTTTATGTCATAATAATGACATATGATTTGAACATTTAACAGGAAACTACATGCACTTGAGTCGAGACTTGACATGCCATTTCTGAGATTATAACCCTTTACTCCATAGCCTGTTTCTAGATTTAAAGACAGATGACCACTTAAAGCAGGTTGAAATTGGAGTACTATTATACTTTCAGCCTGCTTTAAGCTACCATCTGCTAGAATATAGAAAATATTTTTTATGATCCAAATTAGTAATTGTATAAACTGGAAATAATTTGTTCAGTGGAGGAATAAATTAAAGGCGTAAAATGCCCTATTTATTTGGAAGGGGGGGGGGGGGGGGGATGTTAAGCTAATATATTTGCAAACATATTAGACCAAGATCAAAAGGTTCCTGATGGAGCTAATTAGATCTTGGTCTACACAAATTGCAAAGGCAATTAACTTTCAAAACTTGGTTTAATTTCAAAATACAGAAATAGCAATAAAGACAAAAACGAATTTGTCTTTTATTTAGATAAACAATACTGAAGCATGATTATGAAAGGAATATCAAATCTAATATATGAATTGTATACAATATCAGCAAGAGAAAGGTCAGCAACGCCATAATGTAATCCATCTTCTTTCAAGTTATCATGTATACTAAACACAAGTTTGACAATACAGTGCTCCCTCTCTACAACAACATTCATTGGGAGACAAGATTGTTTCTGTTGTTCGGAGGGAGTTGTTATAGGGAGCAAAAATTAACCCTTTGAACCCTAGTCACCCATATAGCTAGGCGTCCTTTTCAAACAGTGTACATGTGAATAGTACACTAAGTCTTAATTGTCCTATGCAAACAATGAAGACCCAGATCAGAGGGCTCCGAAAGGAGCCCTCTGATCAGGGTCTTCACTGTTTGTCATAATGCCAAACACTGACAAAAACAACCCTTAAAAGTCAGAAATGGATTAGACTTAAATGGAAGCTGGAATTGTCCATTTAAAGTTTCAGGGAGGAAAGAGTTAATACCCTTAGAGTATATTTGCAAACAGTTTGAACCCTGATCAGACGCTGGATGATGCAGTGTCTGATATACATGTAGGTTCAAACTGTTTGTCATTCGTCTTTTGTCTTTATGTTTCTCTCGTCAAAATATCCAAAACGTAACTTTGAGAAAAACAGCTGGGCCGGAAGTATATAACTTAAAACTCTGTGCTCAAAACTCAATTTCAATAACGGAAGTATATAACTTAAAACTCTGTGCTCAAAACTCAATTTCAATAACAGGCTCAGTAAATTTTACAAAAGATGCTTTAACTTATTTAAGTTACCTGATTTCGACATATTTTTACAGTAGAAATATGGTATGCAAATACTAGTTACATGTATATATAAAATGTTTGCTGAAGTGTTACGAGCTGAGAAAAATTCTGAGTTTTGAGCACTGAGTTCATTTTAAGTTTTATAGCTTCGGGGCAAGTTGACAATTTTAAGAAGTGAAAGCATTAGACATACAATGTAATATCTTGTTTGCAGAACAGCGGCAATCATTGTTGTAAGGAGGGAACCGTTGTTAGGAGGGCCGTTGTAAGGAGGGAGCACTGTATACTTAACCCTTTGAACCCTAGTCCCGCATATGCATCCTTTTCAAACAGTGTACATGTAAATAGTACACTTGTCCTATGCAAACAGTGAAGACCCAGATCAGAGGGCTCCGAAAGGAGCCCTCTGATCAGGGTCTTCACTGTTTGTCATAATGCCAAACACTGACAAAAACAACCCTTAAAAGTCAGAAATGGATTAGACTTAAATGGAAACTGGAATTGTCCATTTAAAGTTTCAGGGAGGAAAGAGTTAAACTCTTTGAACGCCGAGTAAAATTTTTTGCAAAACATGTTAATTTGCTACTGTTATAAAATTTGAATTTTCTAAAAGTTCTCTCCAAATATCGTCAAAGTGACAATGATGAGACACAGCATTATATGACATCTCATCTGGATCCAAACTGTAACAAAGGTAATCATGTTTTCCTTGTATAAGCATGCAAAGAGTTAGGAAATGTCCCAATGCATATAATAATTCAGGGCCTTAGATAAAAGGGGAGTAAATTGAACAAACCAATTATTTTGTACTTCAATCAGCACCAAATCCTATGGTGTTACTACTCATTAGAATCGTCTCTTCGAGACGATTCTAATGAGTAGTAACACTATAGGGTTAAATGCAGAAATAAAGATTTTAATTTTTGAAATACTCCCCTTATCTAGATCGAGCTCTGATATTACCTGTTTATATATAATTTAGCCTTACTAAAATTGAAGAAAAAGTACTTCTCACATTAATAATTAACCAATCTTAAATAGAAAAGCAACAGTAGAAAAGACAACTAATATCATTATTAACATGTAATACAACTTGGGAATACTTAAAGCAGCTAGTATAGGCGCCATCAAAATCACAGTTTAGCTAAGAAACACTCCTCTTACCGCATTCTCTAGGGATCCTTGTCCAAGAATTGATTTCCGAATATGTGCTAAATCCTCGAAAATTGATGCAAGGCTTGTCCGTGACTGCCTTGTATCGTCATTGTGCTGTACCTTCAGCATACCGGCCGTCGCGCTTGTAAACGCTCCAGCTAACTTTTTCACTCCATGCACTATACTATCTCTTTTGTTCTGCATTCGGCTTTCCGACGGCCTACTTGCTGAGTTATGCATTTGTCACGACCTTTCACGACTGCCCCATCAACTCATATCATAGCATTGTGATGTGACAACTGTGTACACCACTAAAACTGTTTGAACACTCCAACTTAAAGCACATTCACTGATAACTATACCATCTCATCTGTGTTTAAAGGGATGCTGTTTAAGACAGGTGGTTGTTTAATGCAGCATAAAAGTAACTTTCAAGTAAAAGTTACTTTTGTCCTGTTTTAAACATTTTAGAGCTTATAATCTGCACAACATTGCCAGACAGTAAGTAGTTGCCTGTCTTTTAACTCTTTCAACACTTAAGTAACTCTCGAGGTTTATTATGCTCCCTTGTGGATCATTCTAGTTATCAAAACATGAACCAATTAAGTCTACTTGCAATTCTGCGTAATTTAATAAATACTGCTCTTAAGTCTCAAACAGAAGGCTCCTATAGGAGCCCTTTCACCCTTTGATCTGGTCCTATACTATTTGCAAATGTAATGAGTATATTTAAAACTATACTATTTGCAAAATTAATGTAATGAGTATATTTTAAACAGGTCAATGGTGTTGAAAGGTGTTAATGATATCCAATGCACTATACTTGTTTGATTATCCTTCCAGTAACAAGAACCATGAAAATTCCAGAATTACACTAAATGTTACATTTTGCTCCTAAAGTTTTCAACCTATCTTTACTCCTGGATCTTAACCAGACTTTACATTGAAGCAGTAATAAAAACAGCATCACCAATACATCTATCAAATTCCTGAAGTTTTATAAATACTTATCTATTCATGGACTATACTGAAAGATACTAAACATGTCTAAGCTCTAAGAATAGATACATCTCTCAGACGCTTCAGGTAAGAATAGAACTTAATCTCTAATACCACTACTCCAGACAAAGCTAATTGATAGTTTAAAAGATATTGGTTATAGCTTAAAGCAAGATGAAAGTAAAGCAGAAAGCTCCTTAAGGAGCTTTCTGCTTTAATTTGATCTTGCTTTAAGCAGTCACCTGCCTTACAGATCCAAAATATTAATCTCATTTAGTTAACAATAACTTTCCCATTATATTTCTAGAAAACTAAGTCTTTATGTTGTGACTATATATACTCATTAGAATTGTCTCAAAGTTGATCATTCTAACTAATTTAACAGTCACAATTAACAAAAGATTTACCAATATGAGTGAGCAATAATAATTTTAGTATTTGAAATATTCCTTTCAAGAGCTACACTGACTAATATAATATAAACATACCGTAACCTAAATCAGTACTTTTCATGAAGAAAAAATTCACACCTCATTATAAGAAGAAATGATATACTGTGACAAAGGCAAATAATAAACTAATACTTTTGATCCCAGGCGGTATTTTATGCTTACAAAATCAATGGTCATACTGAAATCACTGAACCTGCACTACAAAAGTGTCTTAACTCATTGCACGATAGCAGCGGGTATATCTGCCACAGTGATAGCCTTTGCAAACAGTTTGGATCCAGATGAGATGCTGCGTAACGCAGCGTCTCATCAGGATCCAAACTGTTTGACACTCTGACAATGTTTTGAAAAGAAATTTATAAAATTCTATCTTTAGAACGATAGCAGACGACAAATGTTGCAGACGAATAAATTACCCAGCATGCAAAGAGTTAAAATCATTCACCAATGAAACTGACTAATGCTGCTTCTGCCAATCACCAGCATGGACTTGACTCCTGGCAACATGATCGTCAACATACAATCTTTCCACTCACTGCACTAACTCTTTGCACGCTCACTGTAGGGGAATTTTGATTATCTGTGCAAACAGTTTGGATCCTGATGAGAAGCCGCTTAATTCCGCGTCTCATCAGGATCCAAACTATTTGATACTCTGATCCTGTTTGAAAACGACATGTTGACATTTCTACTTTAAGGACAAAAGAGGACAACAATTGGGTTGCAGACAAAAAAGATTACCCAGCATGCAAAGAGTTAATAGTAGGGTGACAACCTATTAACAGCCATTAAAAACAAAATATTAATTTATCAATAAATTATTTCAAACATTCAGCAGCTTAATGCAGCACATCAGTAATGCAGAAAGCTCCTAAAGGAGCTTTCTGCATTACTGATATGCTGCATGAAGCAGGTGCCGCCGGGATTTTAGATCTACTGATTCAATTTCCTCATTGATTTGCTGTTTAATATAAGCATGTCTGTATTTCTGCTTACAATGATAGGATGTCATTAAACAGCACGCCAATCCATTGAATCTTTGATCAGAACATGTAACAGGTCCGTTCTTGAATCGTAACTGAGCTGCACTAACTATAAAACTTCCAGGAAAAATGCCAAACACGATCATCACAGATATCCAATTTTACACCACAGCTTCATGCAGATAAGGGAAGCAGTTTAAATACTAAAATCTTTATATCTGCAATAAACCATATGTTGTGACTATACTCAAATACTGATATCTTTATTTATGCACTAAACCAATGCTGTGACCACTCAAGTACTAAGATGTTTATTATTGCACTAAACCCTATGTTGTGACTACTCATTAGAATTGTCTGGAAGAGACAATTCTAATGAGTAGTTACAACATAAAAGTTGGAGGAGAAAAAAACAAAGAAAAATATTGGAAAAGTTTACTTTCTTATCTGAAGCTTAGTTGTTACATTCACTACAGTAAGGAACACTAGGTCTTCAAAATCAAGGAAACATGAAATACAGACACAGAGAATAACATTATGTACCAGATCAAACACTAACACTCCCCACAATAAGGAACAAGGATCTCAATTCAGTATCATGGAATACAGACACTTTAGATATTATGTACCAGATCAAACACTATATAACACTCTATTCCCTGATATATTATGGAATACAGACACATATGGTAGGATGTACCAGATCAGACACTAGAAGTCAACAGTCCTCTGACATACTAATTTTAAGAGCATGATGTTGTGAAGGTCACCTGTAGGTCATGTCAGTCTTGCAGACTGAGCAATGACATGGCCCAGTGATGGTAACTCACGTTTGGACAGTATATAACTCACCTGTCAAAGGTGCAGACAATGAGATATAAACAATTAAGAGAATTGGTTGATTTGATTTGTTATGATTTTACATCGCTTTTAACAGTATTTCAGCCATATCGCGATGTCCAGCTAATAACAGGTGGAGGAAGACCCCAGAAGCCCTATATGCACTGCTTCAGACACAAATCGGCAACTGGTTAGAACCACCAACCTTCCGCAAGCCAGCTGGAAGGCTTCCCCACATGAAAAATCCGAACGACCCTATACTGGGATTCAAACTCACAGCGGCGAGGAGCTTAGTTATATAAGTCACAGTGACTATACCACTAGGCCACGGAGGCCCCAAGAGAATTGGTAGCCATATTGTTTCAATTAACTCTATTAACACTTAAGAACTCTTGTGGGTTATTAGGTGTCCTTGTGGATCTTAACTCATGTTTGGACAGTTTGAACTGTGAACATATAACTCACCTGTCAAAGGTACAGACACTGAGATATAACAATTAAGAGTATTGCAGGTAGCCATATTGTTTCAATTATACTATTTTAACACTTAAGAACTCTTGTGGGGTTTTAGGTGTCCTTGTTGTGGATCTTTTTAGTTACCCAAAACATGGACCAGTCTATTTGGATGTTCTGGGTAGCTTAAAAGTTCTGGTCTAAATTAGCAAACAGTGTAGACCAAGATCAGTGGGCTCCTTTAAGAGCCCTCTGATCTTGGTCTACATTGTTTGCAAATGTAATGAGTATATTTAACCTGTACTACCCCATAGCCTGTTTCTAGTTTTGAAAATAGGTGACTAATTAAAGCAGGTTGAAAGTAAAGCAAAATGTGCCTTAAGCCTGCTTTAATATTTTATCTTCTAGAATATAGAAACCATTTCTTATGATTCTTATTTGTGACAGTATAAATTGAACTATTTTCTTCAGTAGAGGAATAAATTAAAGGTGTAAACAAGCGTATTTATAAACAGGTTCATGGTGTTGAAAGAGTTAAAAGTGTATATATACAATAGACAAACATATTTGAATCCATATAAGGCTGCCATCAACAAATGAACTGTGAGCATATAATAACTCACCTGTCAACGGAACAGACACCGAGATAACAATCTCGAGTTAATATTATGTTCTTGGTAGCCATATTGTTTCAATTAACCCTTTACTCCATTGCCTGATTCTAGTTTTGAAGACAGGTGAGCACTTAAAGCAGAATGAAAGTAAAACAGAATGCGCCTTAAGGTGCCATCTGCTAGGATATAGTAAATATTTAAATTAGTACATGTTTATTGACTGTATAAATTGGATCTATAGACAATTAGGGACAATTTGAATCTTTGATTCAAGTGGTTCTTTCATGCATGACAGAAATAATGTAAACATCTCTATAGGAGCTTTCTTAATTATCAATTTGTGTTATATGCTAGTCACCACTGTAACTTAACTCTTGTGGGTTACTATGTTCCCTTGTGGATCATTTTAGTTACCAAAACATAAACTTTAAATTTTGGGTAGAGGAATAAATACAATAAATACTGCTCTTAATAATAGCAAACAGTGTACGAGACTGGTTTATGTTTTGGTAACTAAAATGATCCACAAAGGAACATAGTAACCTAAAGGATACATCTGATCAGGTTCTACATTGTTTGCAAAATTACTGTCATGACTATATATTCTAAACAGGTCCATCATGACATGCTGAAAGAGTTAACAGTATGTTTCACTGTATGTGAAACAGGCAATATTCTTCGGTCATTTTTATTTCTTTACAAATCTGCAAATCATGAGTGATTTCAACACTATAACAGTAACCTTCAGCAAAGTTAAAGAGATTACAAAAACTATGGGGCAAAATGTCCTATCATACAGATCTATCATAGTCTTTATAATTGTCCTTCTTTCAAATTGTCCATCCATCATTTTCCTTTCCTTAAGATAATTGAAGAATTGGGTGGTGCATTATGCTTTGTTAACTAAATTATAAGAGGTGAAAGACAAAGTGTTTGAAAATACATTGTAACAAAACAGCCTAACCTTCATATCTTAAGTTAAACCATATATACACCTTTTTACACCAATAATGTTTTCCTCCACAGAGGAAAGCAGTTCCAATTTATTAAGTTATGATTGTGTATTATTAGAAAAAAATCTTCATTTTTGCAGTTGATAGCTTATAGCAGGTTGAAAGTAAATCAGAATGTGCCTTAAGGGTGTATCAATGTCATGAATTTGGGAACTTTTCAAAGTATATGAAAACACTCTATGATGGTTTTGTATTGAAGAGTTATTTAAGATGAATGAAAAAATAGAAAAAAATGTACCTTTTGGTGAACAACAGTTGGCTCTACGGCCATGTAAAATTTACCCCACCCACTTCCTCTTATTTTGTCCTTTTCAAATAGTCCGCTTCAATAAAACCCATTTTAAATGAAAACAAATATGATAATTAGGTTTTGTGTTATTTATTTCCTATCTATGGTAGTATTTCTTCATACAAAAACTAATTTAAGAAAAAAAAGGCACCAACTGTGAAATTTATAAAGCTCTAAATATCATCGATATGGTACTTTTTTGTAAATTTTGTAAGGGGCGATAACTCTTTTTACTTTAATAACTCAAAATTTTCAACACTGACCTTTCAATTTCTTTTCATATTTTGAACTGCCTTAGTATGGGCTTTCATCTGGTAGAATATAAGAAAAAGTTTAATACTAGAACTATTTAATTTTCAAACCTTTTTACTTTTTTTCATAAAATAAAAAATCTAATAAAATCATGCCCTATATAAAGCATATTTTTGATATTCAAGGATCCATATTGTTCAAACCTGGTGCCTGCTTTGTCTAAATTTGGCTTATATATGTGAACATACCACCATAGACATGAAATAAATAAATAAAACACAAATTAACATTTTTGTTTTGTTTTGTTTTGAAATAGAATTTACTGAAGCTTGTACTCTGAATGGGTAAAATTTGAAGAAAAAAAATCCAAATTTGACATACCTTTTTCATGTCGTTGTAGCTCAAAAAAAGGACACCACCATATATATTTTTTTTCATTTTTTCATTCATCATAAATAGCTCTTCCAAAATAAACTGATAGAAAAAAAGTTTTAATACTTTGAAAAAAATGGCTCATGACATTGATACACCCTTAAGGTGAAATCTGTTTTACTTTCAACCTGCTTTAAGTGGTCACCTGTAGGATATGGGGTAATTATTATGGGTTAATAAAGTATAGAATTTATCTGTATTCCAAAGTTCAAACATGGCTAAGCAATTAATATACATGTGATTCCAATGCAGTATCACGGGTTCTGATCTGGGTTCAAGCTGTCTGCAAGTGTAAGCCAAGTTGTGTCAGCACCCTAAGGGTATTAATTTTGCCTCCCTTTAACCACTCCCTCCCATTGGGTCTTGTTGTAGGGAAAGAGGACCGAATGAAAATGAACCGTTGTAACCATAGTCAGTCATGGTTTTATGAAGACCTTAGTTTTTGCCAATGATGTCCAAATTGCTCTGAATATTAAAGATGATGGTTGACTATGATAAATTAGCCTGGTCAGCAGTGGTCATTTTCACCAGGCAATATACTCAGAAAGAATAGGTATTTCCAAACAGAAGTGGCTGCTTAACCCATTACCCCCATAGCCTGTTTCTAGGTTTTAAAACAAGTTACTACTTAAAGCAGGTTGAAAGTAAAGCAGAATGCGCCTATAGGGCAAATTCTGCTTCTTTCAGCCTGCTTTAAGCAAAAATCTGCTATTTCTGATGGTACATATTCGTAATTGTGGAAACTGGAATTATTTTCCTCAATGGATGAATAAACTAGAGACGTAAAAAGGTGTATTTATGGGGTAATTGGTTATATAATGCAGGACAAGAGTAATGCAAAAATACCTTCTACCGAAACGTTTCAGCCTGCTTTAACCAATTACCCAATGAATACACCTTAAATTAATTCCTCCACTCAAGAAAACAGTTCCAATTTAAACAGTCATGAATATGTATCATAAGAAATATTTTCCTTATTCTAGCAAATTGAGGCTTAAAGCAGACTAAAGGTAAAGAAGAATGGGCCTTTAGGCACATTCTTCTTTACTTTCAACCTGCATTTAAGTGGTCACCTGTTTTCAAAAGTAGAAACAAGCTAAGGGGTAATGGGTTATGCTTTTATCTGCTAGAAATAGAAATTTATTTTTATGATACATATGCATGACTGTATAATATAAATTGAACCTATTTTCTACAGTGGAGGAATAAATTAGATGTGTGTTTAACCCTTTAACCCATAGCCTGTTTCTAGTATTTAAGATATGTGACCTGTTAAAGCAGGCTGAAAGTAAAGCAGAATGTGCCATAGGGCACATTCTGCTTTACTTTCAGCCTACTTTAAGTTAATATCTGCTAGTATATAGAAAATATTTCTTATATTACATATTAATGACAGTATAAAATGGAACTATTTTTCTTTGACGGATGATTAAAATGAATGCGCTAAAAGTCGCTTCTATAAGGGAAAGGGTTAATTAAATGCCTATCTATGGAGTAATGGGTTAAATTATCTACTATCAAGAAGCTTGCCAATTTATCTATTTTTTAATGTCATAAACCTGTTTCTGTAGCTGTTCAGTTTTACGGTTTGTCTAGGATCTTGTGGTTCCCTAAGGATTATTGTATAGGATTGGAAATATCACGATTTTTTGTATTGTTTATTCTCCATTTTATAAGAAACACAAGCTGCAAAAAACATAAAAGTTAAAACCTATATTTCTAGATTTACAATAATTGCAGTTTCTTTTTAACAGGACAGGCTTGCTATATTATGTCAGTCTAATTTTTGCTTGTAACCTAATTTAGAAATGATGATGCCATATAAATCACACAGGTAATGGAAAACCTACATGTTTAACTTGTTTTGTTTGTTAACCCCCGTTTCTGCCATCTATGGGCTAATTGAACGCCCCAGAGAGAGGGCAACGTAGTGGATGTCCATGGCATCGCCTGATAAATGCACCAAAATGCAGATCTATAGAATAAAGGGTCAAAGCTGCATGTTAAAGGCAAACAGTGTTCCAGATGAGAATGAGCTGACAAAAAATTATCTGACATTTCCTTTCCCCCATTGAAGCGACTTATTGCGCATTTTATGTATTCCTCCACTGAAGAGAAAAGTTCCAATTAATGTAGTCATGAAAATGTACCATCAGAATTACGTTCTGTATCCTAGCAGATGATAACTAAAGCAGGCTGAAGGTAAAGCAGAATGCGCCTTAAGGCGCATTCTGCTTTACTATCTAGCTGCTTTAAGTGGTCACCTATCTTCAATACTAGATACAGGCTATAGGTTAATGAGTTAACCTGAAAGACTGCTTAATTAAAAGAGTCCTATAGACCTTACAGTGAGTTTTTACTGTTTATCTGTTTTGGTGTACATTTTTCTTGCTGACTTGGCACGCCAAAGAGAACACTCAACTTTACCGAGCAAATCAAAACAGTAACAAAACCATGACCCGTGAAATATTAA
This sequence comes from Gari tellinella, assembly GCA_922989275.2. NCBI lineage: Eukaryota > Metazoa > Mollusca > Bivalvia > Cardiida > Psammobiidae > Gari > Gari tellinella. Next base: position 55,619,893 of record OV277864.1, read on the forward strand.
AACTGCACTTCCTTTAAACAACCTCAGCCAAACCTGAGGCCTAGAATACATCATCCATCATGTGTTATTCATCTTGTCTTAAAACATTCTCTCCTTGAACCATATCATTATTATCATTATACCAGATTTATATAGCGCTCTTGTCACACAGGAGTTGCAACATGTGCGTTCAAATGTACTTACGAAGCGAGAAAAGACAAATAACTACATTTACAATAAAGTAAAGACATCCTACTTGTAATGTTTTCAATATACATGTAATTACTAAGGTTATAAGACTTAATATTGTTATTATTAGTACATAAAATCAATTTTAAAATGAGTCAAATATTTATAAGATTAATGGCAATATTAATAATAGTGAGTTAAAAGTCATTGTTACAAACATCTTCAGCACCACCCCCAACAGTTCAGGCCTTTTTCTGGTGTATCCACGGGTCCGGTAAACGGACCCATTCCAAATGGGAAATGGTAAAAAATATTCCCAATGTCAATTATAAAAATTCTTCCCAAAACATGATTTTTCGCGCTTAAAATTTCCCAAAATCAGGCCTTGCAGTTTTTCCCAAAATGGCAAGAAAAAGGCCTGTAGTTTTTTATTTGACATGACCCACATTCAATCCTAACCTAGATATCAATAAGGCAAACATTTTAACCAAGTTTCATGAAGATTTAATGAGATTTGTATCCTCTGAGTGTTTACAAGGTTTTTTATGATTTGAACTAGTGACCTAGTTTTTGACCGAACGTGACCCACATTTGAACTTGATCAAGAAATCAATGAGGTAAACATTTTGACCAAGTTTCAGGAAGATCGAATGAGATTTGTAGCCTATAGAATGTTAACAAGCTTTTTCTCTGATTTGACCTAGTGACCTAGTTATTGATCTTAAATGACCTACATTAACTCTTGACCTAATTTTCATCAAGACAAACATTGTCATCAAGTTTTGTGAAAATCCAATGAAATCTGTAGCCACTAGAGTGTTACTTACTAACAATTGTGGAAGGACGGACAGACAGACGATGCCATGGAAATCCAGAGATCCTAATTGCTCAATAGGTGAGCTAAAAAACTTAACTCTTTATTTCTGCATTAAACCCTATGGTGTCACTACTCATTAGAATCGTCTCTTTGACATGATTATAATGAGTAGTCACACAATAGGATATGGTATTATAATGAGTGAGAAAATGTTGGATTTGTTCCGTTTTCACCCTTTGAAGTTCTGGAAACATAATTATAATGTACAGTTAAGCTTTTTACGCCTTTCATTCATTCCTACACTGAAGAAATTAGTTCCATTTTGTACAGCAATGAAAATGCACCATCAGAAATATTTTCTATATTCAAAGCAGATGGTAGCATCAAACCGAATGAAAGTAAAGCACATTCTGCTTCCCTTTCAACCTGCTTTAACCCTTTGAACCCTAGTCCCGCATAAAGGCGTCATTTCAAACAGTGTACAAGTGAATAATACACTTGTCCTGTGCAAACAGTGAAGACCCAGATCAGAGGGCTCCAAAAGGAGCCCTCTGATCAGGGTCTTCACTGTTTGTCAGTATTGCCAAATTTGACAAAAACAACTCTTAAAGCTAGAAATGGACTAGACAACAAGAGGGCCTGAAGGCCCTGATATCGCTCACCATTTGTAATGAAGCCTGATAGCTTTACCTTTGAATTTCACCCGTTTTATTCTAAATCCATTCAAGTTTGTCGACCTACTGTAGTATAGTAGAGTACATCAAAGGCAGATAACTAAAGCCTAAACAATACTGAAATGAAGCCTTTTTCTAGCATTTCAAAGTATATCAAGGGCAGGTAACTATTGCCACAATGATTACATTTCAACAATAATTGCACTCCTTCGAGAACGTATAGCTACATCCTTTGTGTACAAGTATAATCAAAATCCATTGAAAACTGTAGTTGCAAGAGTGTAAACACTGTACAATATGGCATTTTCAGCAATTCAAAGGTAGATATCTCTTGATCTATTTGTCCGATTCCAACCATAATCAACCTTTTTTTAACTCTTATGGTCATATACAATCTGGGCAAGTTTGAGAGAGCTTGGATAAATATTGTGGCCTCTCTAAGAGCGTAAACACTATAGGAATAAACAACATATGTTTGACGTTCATGACGGTATGACTACATTAGCTTCGCAGGGGGTAAATTGCTAAAACCAGTTCCGAAGTGTAGGTTCATCGGCAGATGACCCGCAAATTTTTAATAGGATTACATCAAGACTTTACAGGCTGAATGTAAATATTGTTTAATATATCATTTTCAGCAATTCAAAGGTAGATAACTTTTGACCTATTGATCCGATTACAACCATAATTGAACTCATCCAAAGTCTTATGGTAATATACAATCTGAGTAAGTTTGAGAAAGATTGGAAAAAATTTGTGAACTCTAGAGTGTAAACATCGTTAAATATGGCATTTTCAGCAATTCAAAGGTAGATAACTCTCGACCTATAAGTCTGATTTCAACCATAATCAAACTCATCTGAACTCTTATAGTCATTTACAATCTGAGCAGGTTTGAGATAGATTGGATAAAAATTGTGGCCTCTAGAGTGTAAACACTGTTAAATATGGCATTTTCAGCAATTTAAAGGTAGATAACTCTTGATCTATTTGTCCGATTTCAACCAAAATCGAACTCATCCGAACTCTTATGGTCATATACAATCTGGGCAGGTTTTAGAAAGATTGGATAAATACTGTGGCCTCTAGAGTGTAAACACCGTTAAATATGGCATTTTCAGCAATTCAAAGGTAGATAACTCTTGATCTATTTGTTTAATTTCAACCAAAATCGAACTCATCCGAACTCTTATGATCATATACAATCTGGGCAAGTTTTAGAAAGATTGGATAAATACTGTGGCCTCTAGAGTGTAAACACTGTTAAATATGGCATTTTCAGCAGTTCAAAGGTAGATAACTCATGACCTATTTGTCCGATTTCAACCACATTCGAACTCATCCGAACTCTTATGGCAATATACCATCTGAGCAGGTTTGAGAAAGATTGGATAAATATTGTGGCCTCTAGAGTGTAAACACTAAAATTGTTGACGACGGACGACGCACGACGGACGCTGGACATTCAAGGCTTGCAAAACCTCACCCTGAGCTAGCTCAGGTGAGCTAAAAATCGAAACTGGAATTGTCCATTTAAAGTTTCAGGGAGGAAAGAGTTAAGTGGGGACCTGTCTTTAAACTATGAAGTAACAGGTTAAAACCCTGGATAGACTGTAATTTTCATTTGTTTAAAGGTTTACATGCTCCATTAAATATATGACAGTCCTAGTAGAGAAGGCCATACAGTGTTACATCCTTGTGAAATGTAAAGTCTAAAAGTGTTTATATCATGCATCAGTTACTTTCAATTACTTCATAATCAAATTATTGATTACCCGTTCCATTTTCTGTTCAAAGACTAATATCAGTCAAACTTTCTTCAATCAGCTATATATGTGTAAGAGCAATGAGACCACAAGACAGGTGACTGCCTTATGCAGGACCAAAGTAACAAAGAACACTCTTGAAAGGAGTTTCTGCTGTACATTAATCATGCATTAAACCTATTACATGTATCTACAAGAGACCCAGAGGGTCACATTTCGCTCACCTGAGTACATTGTACCATAGAATCTGACTGGGCAAGACAACATTTTGATATAGCTATGACCCAGGTGCTATAATTTGATCTTGGTAGAGGACCACAATGCGAAGCTACATGTCAGATATCAATGATCTGGGCCTTATGGTTTCAGAGAAGAAGACTTTTTAAGGTTTTCCTATATAAACTGATAAGCCCCTGGGTGGGGCCAATTTTGGCCCAGGTGTCATAATTTGAACACACTTGATAGGGAATCACAAGGCAAAGCTATATGTCAAATATTTAAGATCTGGGCCTTACAGTTTCAGAGTAAAATATTCTTAAAGGTTTTCCTATATATGTCTATGTAAACTGATAAGCCCCGGGACGGGGCCAAATTTGATCTAGGGGTCATAAGTTGAACAATCTTGGTAGAGTACCATAGGGCAAAGCTACATGTCAAATATAAATGATCTTGGACTTACAGTTTCAGAGAAGAAGACTTTTAAAGGTTTTCCTATGAAAAACTAATAGGCCTGAGGGCGTGGTAATTTTTGGCCGGGGGTCATAATTTGAACAGTCTTGGTAGAGAACCACAAGGCAAAGCTAAATGTCAAATATTAGAGATCTAGGCCATACAGTTTAAGAGAAGACGATTTTTAAAGGTTTTCCTATATAAGTCTATGTAAAACTGATAAGCCCCGGGGCGGGGCCAAATTTGACCCGGGGGTTATAATTTGAACAACTTTGGTAGAGGACTATAAGGCAAAGCTACATGTCAAATATAAATGATTTAGGCCTTACAGTTTCAGAAGAAGATTTTTAAAGGTTTTCCTATGAAAAACTGATAAGCCCGAGGGCGGGGCAATTTTTAGCCCGGGGGTCATAATTTGAATAGTCTTCGTAGAGGACCACAAGGCAAAGCTATATGTCAAATATTAAAGATCTGGGCCTTACAGTTTCAGAGAAGAAGATGTCTATGTAAAACTGATAAGCCCCGGGGCAGGGCCAATTTTGACCCGGGGGTCATAATTTGAACAAACTTGGTAGAGGACCATAAGACAAAGCTACATGTCAAATATTAATGATCTAGGCCATACAGATTCAGAGAAGAAGATTTTTAAAGGTTTTCCTAAGACAAGAGCCCCATGGGGCATATTCGCTCACCTGAGAATATAGCTGAAAAAATGAGAAAATGATGATGCCGTGGACTGACCTAGATATGCAACAGACCGGAACCATTTGAACAAAATAAGTAAAGTCAATATTTAAAAGTGTCACCATACCGAATATCAAAAGCTCTGGCCATATTAGTGTCAGTGAAGAAGATGTTTGAAATCTTCTCTATATAACTCTATGTAAAACTGTTACCCCGGGGGGGGGGGGCAATTTTGACCCCAAGGGCATTATTTGAACAAACTTGATAGAGGACCTGTAGGCAATGCTGTGCGCCAAATATCTAAGCTCTGGCCCTTGTAGTTTCAGACAAGAAGATTTTTTAAGTTTTCATTGAAAAAATCTATATTTAGCTTGTGTGACCTAGTTATGCAACCGACCAGAACCATTTGAACAATTTTAGTAAAAGACATCTTGAAGTGTCACCATGCCAAATATCAAAGCTCTGGCCATACTAGTTTCAGAATAGAAGATGTTTGAAAATTTCACTATATAACTCTATATAAAACTGTGACCCCCGGGGCGAGGCCAATTTTGACCCCAGGGGCATAATTTGAACAAACTTGATAGAGGACCTGTAGATGATGCTGTGTGCCAAATATCTAAGCTCTGGCCCTTGCAGTTTTTGACAAGAAGGTTTTTTAAGATTTCCTTATTTTTTCACTTTGGTTGCCATGGCAACCAGAGTTCTGCATTGTTTTTAATTCTTTGAACAAATTTGAAATAGCTTGACCCAAGGAACATTTCTGTAAAGTTTGGTTGAATTCTGTCAAACGGTATAGGAGGAGATGTCATTTGAAGCAATTGTTAACGACGACGGACGACGCACAACGCACGACGCCGGACACAGGGCCATCCCAATAGCTCACCTTGAGCCTTTGGCTCAGGTGAGCTAAAAAACTGATAAGCCCCAGGGCGGGGCCATTTTTGGCCCTAGGGTCAAAATTTGAACAATCTTACTAGAAAATCATTAGGTAATGATACATACCAAATATCAAAGGTCTGGGCCTAGCGGTTTCTGAGAAGAAGATTTTTAAAGATTTTCTTATGCATTAAAAATTGTCTATACAGTCATGTTAGAAAATCTGATCCCACAGCATAGGGAATAATTCTAGCCAAAATCTTTGAACAAGATTTCGTTCTCCCTTGCCACTGATGCTTCTGACAAAGTTTGGTTGAAATCGGGTCAGTGGTTTCTGAGGAGATGTTGTTTGAAAATGTGGACGTACGACGGACGCCAGACACCGGACGACGGACGGAATGGTATCACAATAGCTCATCCTGAGCCTTCGGCTCAGGTGAGCTAAAAATGGTTAATATAACATCAATGTAACTGGCCAGTAAAACATAAGTCTGATGGTATTTCTGCAACTGGCAACAACAATTGGTTTCCAAAAAAGAATATTTGTATTTTAAGCATCACTTTAGCCAAGGAAAACCTTAACCACTCATAAGCGGTATTGTTTTTCAAGCTAGGAAATCCTGTAGAGAGTCATCAATGGATGGTTAATTTTGTGTAGGATCAATTTTTAAAATTGGGCCAGATTTTTTAGACAAGAAGATTTTTTTTTTAAGTTTTCAATATAACCAAGCCATCATAGGTAAACTTTCCTCATCCTTATATATGATTTTTAAGCTTAGAAAATCAGTGACAACAACAATAACGAAATGGACGCTGGAGTGATGACAATAGCTTGTTGTTTTGTTTTGAAACAGACCAGCTGAAAATGTCATACATGTGATATCTCCCGATCTGGTCGGGAGCTCCCGAAATTAGACCTCTACTCACGATCTCCCGGTCGGGAGACGAAATCTCCCGATATTTCATTTAACCAGCTTCATTTTTTTTAATATGAACTTTTATATCGTTTACCACGTTTGCCGACTCTAAAAATCTTTAAATTGTCTTCAGAGTTCTCTGGCTAATCCCTACACACGCTTATCACCAAACGCTATTGATGCGTGTAAACACATTACGCAATCGATTGTGTGTACCACTATTATGGCAGGCTGCGTCATAACAATGTTTGGTTAAAGTTTGACCACACCCGCCGAGTAGATATAATTGGTTATCAAAAAAGTGATTGACAGGTTCGCCCCGAATCGACAATTTTTAGAAGCGGTGATGCGAAGGATATTTCTATGTCCCCGATACGGAACGGATTAAAATCAGATAATTCTCCGTAAGTTCAGGACAAACACAATTATTTGAGGAAAGCTAATCAGAATTTAACATTTATGAATTGATTTCCACGTCAAAATACTTTGAATATTCACGTAACAGAAAATACTTCGAAAAATTATACCGTTACAAATTGACGGGGCGCCTAAATATTTGCTACGAGAACTAGATCTACGTAGATTTTGTTAGTTGAAAAAGTATTCCCCAGCATCGTTTTCTAACAATCAATTAAAATTTAACGTTGGACCTAAATTCTTCTGTTTGTTACATACGATTTGTGAGAATGTTTAATTACTATGTTAGATTTTACAACGAATTACGCTCGTAAAATTGATTTGCAATCAGTTTTCGCGGTAGAAAAATTTAGACGCGTTATTTCGTTGTTAAACCTACGCACATTTTACGGCGCTAGTAAATGTCGTCTGCAGATTTATCTGCAACATTCCGTCTGCAACAGTTATCTGAGTTAATTTTTGTGCATTTTATTTCAGAAAATATCGGTGTCAAACAGTTTGTATCTAGATGAGATGATATGGCGTCTCATCTGGACCCATACTGTTTGCAAAATTAATAACAGATTGTTAAGTTGCCAACTCTTTCGTGATCAACTTCATAGAAAGAAATCTAGACCATTCAAACTATTTCATTCATTCTCTCAAGAAAATAGATATAGTTCCACTTTATCTTTACTAGTCATGAATAATATAAGAACCATAAGAAATATTTCTTATATCCTAGCAGATGGTAGTTCTAGCTTAAAGCAGGCTTAAACTTTTAATGAAGCAGAATGCTCATGAAGAGTGTTCTGCTTTACACAACCATCCTTCTGCAGTACTAAGATATTAGAATAATAGGCCCATGTCAGTTACTGTATTATAAGAACTATATCTGGGGGGAAATTGTCTCTGTCTTAGTGGTCTATAGACACTTTAAAAAAAAAAGCAATTAGTGATTAACTTATGAAAATACATAAACGTATTGGATTTTCATCGCCTGCGCCTAGTTTTGTCGCGAAAAAGGTGTTGCGAAAAAAGCTCCCTATTTGGCACCCCAATCTCCCTATTAAAATTTCCAAATCTCCCTATTTGAGTCCAAGAAAATATCACATGTATGGAAAATGTGTATTAATTTATTGTGTAAAGCTACAAGTAAAAATGTTTCCAAGTTTTCTAAATGATGGGGGAGGCCTACAGTTACTTCTAGATTGTTGCTTTTCCAGAAAGTCAGTGCATGATACCTTGGAGAATTGATTCTATTCCAATAATTAGTGCCAAATTTGGTAGCTGATTTCCAAACCATTCAAACTCAAGAAATAAAGAGTAATTGACAGATTGCCATAGCAATTAAAGAGTTCAACTTAGGGTTCTAGGGTCTTTGCCCCTGTAACTAATTCAATCTGGCTTAATTCCGACCAGTTTTAATCTGAGGCAGATGATCCCGTAAGGGCCAAGTTCTTTCTATGACAATATAATTTATACAGTCATATGTAGTATACCGGTAACTATATATTACTATTATAGTCACACTTGTGTTAATTTAAACAGCTTTAACACTTTAAACACTAAGTAACTATTTTGGGTTATTAGGTTCCCCTATTAATCTTTTTAGTTACCAAAACATAAACCAGACTACTTGGAATTCTGGTTAGTTTAATAAATACAAGTCTATATAAGCAAACAGTGTAGACCCTGATCAGAGGGCTCCTATAGGAGCCCTCTGATCAGGGTCTACACAGTTTGCAAATGTAATAAGTATATTTTTAACAGATCAGAATTAACAGATCTGCTGAATATCCATGTATAATACTCTGCCTTCTATTATCATCTTTACAATTATGACAGTATAATGTTTAATAAACTAAGGTTAATTTTTTACAAGTTTTTCAGGACTCTGAGCAGTATTTTTCACCTATGTAATTTTCGGAGATGTCACACCTCCTTGTAATAATCTGATCCATTTTGGTGGATCAAAATATTTCTTTGAATCTTGCATGGTGTTTTCTTTACAGCAGACTAAAAGTAAAGTAAATCAGTGCTCCTTGTGGTGCTGTCTACTTTACTTTCAGCCTGTTTTATAAGCAGTTCATCTTGTCTACAAAAATACCTATCTAAAACAGAGCAATATTTTTCCACCTTAAATTATCTAGAGTCAATCCATTTTTCCGTTACAATTAAGTGACAGAAACCCACTTTCAACAACTTAATACCTCTCTAAGCCTTTTACAATCATGTTGACAGTACAAATGGTTATTAACTGAGAAAAAAGTGCTGTAAAAATCCTTTTTTATTGTGTATGACAGGTTTTTTCCACAAATCCAAACAAACCTTATTGCTCCACTGATATTGAGCTGCTCGCTACTGAATTGCTATTTATCATGTTACAATTAATCCTTTCAACAGTAAGTAACTCTTGTGGGTTATTACATTTCCTTGTAGATCATTTCAAATACCAAAACATGAACCAGTCTACTTGGAAAACTCTGGGTAGTTTAGTAAATGCTGGTCTACAATTAGCAAACAGTGTAGACCCTGGTGATCAGAGGGCTTCTAAAGGAGCCCTCTGATCTGGGTGTAGACTAAACACTGTTTTCAAATGTAATGAGTATTATTTTAAACAGGTCCATGAGTTAGAAGAGTTAGCCCTTTCCCCAATAGGAGCGACTTTTAGCGCATTTTATTTCTTCCTCCACTGAAGAAAATAGTTCCAATTTGGTCAGTCATGAACATGACTGTACAATAAGAAATATTTTATCATTCCTAGCAGAAGGTAGCTTAAAGCAGGCTGAAAGTAAAGCAGAAAGTGCCTTAAGGCACATTCTGCTTTACTTTCAACCTGCTTTAATTGGTTACATGTCTTCAAAACTAGAAACAGGATATAGGGTAAAGGGTTTATAAAGCAACCATCTTTCTTTTAACAACAGGGCTCCGGGTAAGGGAAGTATTTCATAAACTAAATCTTCGTTTCTGCATTTAACCTGATGGTGTCACTACTTATTAGAATCGTCTCTTTGAGACGATTCTAATAAGTAGTGAGTGACACCACAGGATTTAGTGCTAACATGGGAGAGAAAATATTGGATTTGTTCAGTTTACTCCCTATCTGGAGTCCTGTAACACTGACAAAAAGCAATGAAAGTAAAGGCCAATATTATTACATTTTATCAACATTTTGAAATGTAACACTAGGTTTGTAACCAATGGAAACAGCACTCTGCCAGCGTTGTGCAGTTATAGGATGCTGGGGACAATATGGCATCGCAGGCATATATCCCCATTTCCTGTGCTTAGACAGCTTGACAGATTGCCGCTAATACGCTTCTGATTAATTCTTATGCAGCTAATCCTAACCTGTCTGGCATTCGCAAACACAGTCCCGATCAAGATCCGCCATGCAATACCTCGTGTATCTGATCAGGATCAAAACCAGTCGCGACTCTTGTACCTGTTTCTGGGTCTTAAAAGAGAATTAACCCATTACCCCATAGCATGTTTCTAGTTTTGAAAATAGGCGACCACTTAAAGCAGGTTGAAAGTAAAGCAAAATGTGCCTGCTTTAAGCTTCCATTTGCTAGGATATAGAAAATATTTCTTCTGGTGCATATTCATGACTTTATAAAATGGAGCTATTTTCTATAGAGGAAGAATCATTTAAAGGCGTACAAAGGCATATTTATGGGGGAATGGGTTAAAGGTGGTATTCCAATTCCTGGAGACTGGCAGATAATAGGTATACTATTAGAAGCAGACAATTTTATTCTGTCCCGAGGCCAAATAGCTGTAATATGTCTTGGCATTCTTGTATGCATGAAGTATTTCAGTATAGACAGGCGTCAGATTTATTTCTATATACATATTATAAATACAGTAGAACCTCTCTATTACGGCCACTAATATGAAGGCTTATTGTCCGTATGAAGGACAGGTGACAGCTTAAAGCAATGTGAAAGTGAATCAGAAAGCTCCTGCAGGAGCTTTCTGTTTCACTTTCACATTGCTTTAAGCAGTCACCTGTCTTAAACGACTAATATTTAAAACAACTTAGTGGTCGTAATAGAGAGGTTCTACTGTAGTCAAATATGTGTTCTGTGTACGCTGAAGATTCATTGGCAATCTAAATAACAAACTGAAGATTAATGCAAGACAAAAGTAATGCAGAAAGCAGCATACAAGTGGTGAAACCATGTTAATCTGTACAAACACGTTTAGATTCTGATGAAATGCCGCATTACATGGTCAGGGCTGCCATAAGTTGACATAAAAAATCTTAAGATTTCCAAATTTGCATTTTTCAAGTGCAATTTTACAAACTGTACCTTAATTACCCCATCGCCTGTTTCTAGTTTTTTTGACACGTGGCTGCTTATAGCAGGCTAGAAGTAAAGCAGAATGCGCCTCAAGGCCCATTCTGCTTTACTTTCAGCCTGCTTTAAGCTATCTAGAAACTGTACTTAAAGCTGTACTAGAAAAAATATCCGAAGATTTGGGAAAACTCCGGAGAAATGGCAGCCCTGCACGGTGCCTCGTTTGGATCCAAGCTGTTTGCTAATTAAGGTAATTACATTCCGCCGCTAGCAAGGTAACTTGAGTCAATCCTCCTCCAGCAAACTGTGATATGTTTGGAATTTGCATGCAGTGTAGATCAAGATCAGAAGCTAAGTAACTTGATGTCTGATCAGGATCAAAACCAGTTGACTATAATATTTCTGATCTCTTCAGTTAAACAACTAGTGTTTAAAATTAAATCAAGGTGCAAATGACGATTTGTATAGGGATGGGGTTAACCCATTACCCCATAAATACGCCTTTTTACGCCTTTAATTAATTCCTCTACTGAAGAAAATAGTTCCAATTTATACTGTCACAAATAAATATCATTAGAAATATTTTCTATATTCTAGCAGATAATACCTTAAAGCTGGCTGAAAGTAAAGCAGAATGCGCCTTATGGCGCATTCTGCTTTACTTTCAACCTACTTTAATTGGGCACATTATCTTCAAAACTAGAAACAGGCTATGGGGTAATGGGTTAAAAGTAGAATTAACTCTGTCACTGCCAACGGCACCAAAAGGTCACTTTGCAAACTGTTTGGCACTTAATTGTATCGATATTTTTTAAGTCATGCTACTTTAAATCTTACCTTGAAACAATCTTGCAGACAACAGTATTGAAGCAGACAACATTATTAAACCATGCTTGGGTAAAAATATCATGATTAATTTGGTGCCAAAAGGGTTAAACACAATGACTGCAAAACATTGCAACAATCAATTTCAATAATTCAAGTTAACAATTCCTTCTGGATCACAATTAAAGCAATTTTTAGGCTGAAAGTGATAACATGTTGGGATAAAAATAGTTTTTGAACATATGAACTAAAGATTATAGTGTCAATTATACCACAGGGATCCAGATAAGGGGGGTATTTCAAAACTGACATCTTTATTTCTGCATTAAACCCTATGGTGTCACTTACTCACTAGAATCATCTCAAAGATGGGGCCCTCAGATATATTACCATACTGGATTGAGAGCATTGGATTTGTTTATTTCATGGTTTAAGTGCAGCTGGAAAATACAATTTAACTTTTTCAACACTTAGTAACTCTTGTTGTTTATTAGGTTCCCTTGTGGATGATCATTTTAGTTACCAAAACATGAACCAATCTACTTGGTATTCTGGGTAGTTTAATAAATACTGGTCAAAGGAGCAAACAGTGTAGACCCAGATCAGTCTACACAATTTGCAAATGTAATGAGTATATTTTAAGCAGTTCTATGGTGTTGGAAGAGCATAATACACAGCATATAATTAGGCAGTCTTCCACTCTATACCCCTTCAGGGGGCATAACTCATGGAAAACTTGACACATTTTGGCTACATGTAAACTCGATGTGCAGTCCACTACATTATGTTCAAAATTTCAGCTCAATCTGCTAGTTATTTTGGCCACACAAGTATTGATTGATGCACTCAGACAGAATAACACAAGACAGAATAACACAAGAAAGAATGTCTGTACGGATGGGGCCAACACCAATATACGACCATCTTTTTAGGTGGGCTTATAAAAACTCCTTCAGGAGCTTTCGGCACTACTTACAAATTTAATTCTGCATTCAGCAGTCAGCTGCTTTTAGAGGTTTCCCTACTTCCTGATAAAAAACTCCTTACCAAAATTTCAGCATTATACTTTTATTGTAACTATTAGCTTAATCCTCTCAGGGCTCCATAAGAGGGGTAGAGTAAACTGAACAAATCCAAAATTTTCTCACTCATTTCAGAACCAAATCCTATGGTGTTACTACTCATTAGAATCGTCTCGAAGAGACGATTCTAATGAGTAGTGACACCATAGGGTTTAATGCAGAAATAAAAATTTATATTTTTTGAAACACATCCCTTATCTTGAACCCTGTTTCCTCTGCATTTATAGATTTGTTACTGTAAAGAACAGTTGCCTAAACTCAAGAATGACTGTAATCTCTGTTCAAGTCATGACCAATGACTTGTGTACAGTAATTTCCCCAAAGAAATCATCACTCAGGATCAGCAATCACAGTCAATCCTTTTATCAGCCATCATGATAATTGCAAACTTGCTGTCACAGGCGACCAATAAAAAACAACTTTACCAACTTGTCATTGTCTTGACAATCTATGGTGAAATCTTTCTGTTACAACCACTAAACTGTGTTAATTATCAAGTTTTTTACGATAGATGACTGCTTAAAGGAAGGTGACAGTAAAACAGAAAGCTCCTGTTTTACTGTCACATTGCTTTATGCTGTCACCTGTCTTTTAAATAACCAATTAGCTTTCATTTTAATGGTTGTTATAGAGGTTTTACTGTACGCGTTCATGAATAAAATGTTTTGCCATCAAATGAGTTTTGTCACTGGAAAAAGGACACTTATTATATTTGCAAACATTGTTGATACAACTTAAATTGAAACTATTGGGCTTATCAATTTATAACCAACATTAAATTTATATGATGTGTTCAACGTTTCACTCAGGTATCTTCCAAAACCAGGCTGAAATTAAGTTTCTCAGCTTTCAGCATTGCTTAACCCTTAACTTAACCCATTACCCCATAGCCTGTTTCTAATACTGGAGATAGGTGACCACTTAAAGCAGATTGAAAGTAAAGCAGAATGCACCATAAGGTGCATTCTGCTTTACTTTCAGCCTGCTTTAAGCTACCAGATATTCACATCTGTATAAATTGGAACTATTCTCTTTAGTGCAGGGATAAATTTGAGGCGTAAAAAAAAGGCGTATTTATGGGGTAAGGGTTTGACTGCTTAACTCCATTTGAAGGTTACAACAGCAGAATGCGCCTTAAGATACACATTGTACAACTGTAATATATTAATTAATTGAAGAATAAAGTTCCACTTTATATAGTCATGCAAGAAAATGGATCATAAGAAATATTTTCTTTATCCTATCAGATTGTAGTTTAACCCATTACTCCATAAAATTGCTTTTTACACCTCCAATTTATTCATCTACTAAAGAAATATTAAATTAGTTCCACTTTGTATTATACAGTCACGAATATGTTCAATGAATAAGCTTAACCCTTTGAACCCTAGTCCCGCATATAGGCGTCCTTTTCAAACAGTGTACATGCGAATAAAAAATTGTCCTGTGCAAACAGTGAAGACCCAAATCAGAGGGCTCCGAAAGGAGTCCTCTGATCAGGGTCTTCACTGTTTGTCATAATGCCAAACATTGACAAAAACAACCCTAAAAAGTCAGAAATGGACTAGACTTAAATGGAAACTGGAATAGTCCATTTAAAGTTTCAGGGAGGAAAGAGTTAAAGCAGGCTGAAAATAAAGCATAATGCCTCTTATGGCGCATTCTACTTCACTTTCAACATGCTTTTAGTGGTCACCTATCTTCAATACAAGAAACAAGCTATTGGTTAATGTGTTAAAGAGTCTGAAAGTAAAGCAGAATGTTCTTACATGAAACAGACAGTCAGCCTGCTAAAGCAACAATCTATCATCAATTCTGAAAACAACCAAAAAGTGAGTGGTGCAACCTTAACCCATTACCCCATAAAAATACGCCTTTTTATGCCTTTAATATACTCCTCCACTGAAGGAAATAGTTCCAATTTATACTGTTTTGAAAATGTATTGTAAGAAATATTTTCTAAACTCTAGCAGATAATAGCTTAACCCTTTGAACCCTAGTCCCGCATATAGGCGTGCTTTTCAAACAGTGTACATGTGAATAGTACACATGTCCTCTGCAAACAGTGAAGACCCAGATCAGAGGGCTCCGAAAGGAGCCCTCTGATCAGGGTCTTCACTGTTTGTCATAATTCCAAAAATTGACAAAAACAACCCTTAAAAGTCAGAAATGGACTAGACTTAAATCGAAACTGGATTTGTTCATTTAAAGTTTCAGGGAGGAAAGAGTTAAAGCAGGCTGAAAGTAAAGCAGAATGTGCCTTAAGGCACATTCTGCTTTACTTTCAACCTGCTTTAAGTGGTCACATATCTTCAATACTAGAAACAGGCTATGGGGTAATGTGTTAATCTTTTTCATCATACATCAATGAATCTTCTTTGAGGAATATGCATCAAAACAGAAGAGAAAGTATTTAAGGTATCCAAAAACCAAGGCATTTAGTTTGAAATGCTACAAAGATTTGTGAAAACTGATCGCTCCCATGCATGACTGGAGAGTTTGTCCGTCATAATCTGACACTGGAATAAACCAAGATAGATTGGAGTATTGCATTTCCATTTCCTCCACATGAACGATGGAAAATCTCCTGACAAAAACATGAGAAAATCTGTTCTATAACCATGCAATGTTGCATGTCCTGTAATATTTTAAATGTTTTAGAAGCACCATATAATTCCTCACTACTTGAAAACAATAACCATTTTTTTATGTTTTGCAATTTTACATGAAAATGATTGTACATGGTAAACTACTTGCCAAACTTTTTTTTTTTGTGGCATTTATATATATAGAACAGAGGATTTCTCAATAAAGATCAACCCATGTGTGCCCAGTGGATTCTTCCATGTTTTATAAATTGGATTAGTCCATTTTTTTATTTAACCCTTTCCCCCATAGAAGCGCCTTTTAGCACATTTATTTTATTCTTCCACTGTATAAAGTAGTTCCAATTTGTACAGTTATGGATATGTTTTATAAGAAATATTTTCTATAATCAAGCAGATGGTAGCTTAAAGCAGGCTGAACGTCAAGCAGAATGTGCCCTAAGGCACATTCTGCTTTACTTTCAACCTGCTTTAAGAAGTCACCTATCTTCAATACCAGAAACAGGCTATAGGTTAATGGATTAATCTTTTTCATCATACATCAATGAATCTTCTTTGAGGAATATGCATCAAAACAGAAGAGAAAGTATTTAAGGTATCCAAAAACCAAGGCATTTACTTTGAAATGCTACAAAATTTGTGAAAACTGATCGCTCCCATGCATGACTGGAGAGTTTGTCTGTCATAATCTGACACTGGAATAAACCAAGATAGATTGGAGTATTGCATTTCCATTTCCTCCACATGAACGATGGAAAATCTCCTGACAAAAACATGAGAAAATCTGTTCTATAACCATGCAATGTTGCATGTCCTGTAATATTTGAATCGTTTTAGAAGCACCATATAATTCCTCACTACTTGAAAACAAAAAAAATTATGTTTTGTAATTTTACATGAAAACTATGCATGGTAAACTACTTGGCAAAAAAAGTTTTGTGACATTACAATAGAACATCGGATTTCTCAATAAAGGTTAACCCATTACCCCATATATACACCTTTAATTTATTCCTCTGCTAAAGTAAATAGTTCCAATTTATACTATCATGAATATATATCATAAGTATTTTCTATATTCTAACAGATGGATGCTTAAAGCATGCTGAAAGTAAAGCAGAATGCCCTTAAGCTTTTTCCAATCTGTAAAGTGAATAGGAAAGGTAAATTTTAGTTTATTATTACAATTACAACATGGTAGCTATGGCATTCCGCAGAAGGTTGAATGTAAAATGGTAGGGCATTCCAGTAGAAGGTTAAAAGAAGGTCTAAGGTATGGTACTATCAAATATTGAAGTGTTGGCTTATAATAAGACCAAAAGAGCAGCAAGGGAAAGTCTCAAATGTGTCAAACCATAAGACATGTGAAGCATAAGATATATCAGTTGTTGCAGAAATGTCCAAATGTGATGTTCTGGCTATCATAAGGCCGGGCAAGGCCGGAGTGTAGTTAGTGAAAAGTTCAGCACATTTAGCAGAAAGGTCTTATGCAATGCATTATAAAGTGTTTGAGAGGTAAGTCAAATCAGACCAATCAAAAGTCTAAGAATGATCTCAGACTAATCACAAAATTTAATGCTCTTTAGGATAGAGGCCAGGGTCCAAGGTTATAAAGAGATTAAGTTGAGTCTGAGATCATTCTCAAGCATTTCATTGGTTAAATTTGAGCCTAGGCTCAAATCTGACCAATCAAATGCTTGCCAATAACCTCAGACTCAACTCAAACTCTTTATAAACTTGACACCTGGCCCAGCGCTTATAAAGTGTTTGAATTGAGTCTGAGTTCGTTCTCAAGCACTTGATTGGTCAGATTTGAGCCTAGGCTCAAATCTGATCAATCAAATACTTGAGAACGATTTCAGACTCAACACAAACTCTTTATAACCTTGAACCTAGTCTCAAGTATTGAGTGGGTATACAATTAATGCTTCTCCGAAATAACAACGACAAATGAGTATGATTAGTGAAGTGTCAGGTCCTGAAGAGAAGCAAGGGAATGTCTTGAGTGGACCGTTAGTGATTCAGGAAAGCATACAGGGCTCCAGGTAAGAGAAAGTAAACTTAACAAATCCAACTTTTTCTCACTTATTACAGCACCAATCCTATGGTGTAATAACTCATTAGAATCGTCTCACAGAGACGATTCTAATGAGTAGTAACACCATAGGGTTTGAAGTAGAAATAAAGATTTTAGTTTTTGAAATAATCCCCTTTTCTGGAGCCCGACTTATTGCTGCATTTCGGGTAGAAAGGTAAAGAATAGGTCTCTTAATTGTGGTAAGTGAAGTGTCTAGGTAAAGTCCTGGAGAAAAGCAAGGGAATGAAAGGTTTCAAGTAGGCTAGTGTCAAAGAGTGAAATGTTTAATGTTGTCTCAAAGTGCATACTCAGTTCCTAGATTATCAGTGTGTACCTTTTTCTCTCTGAAGGATTTCAGCATTTTTACTAGTCGTGGAACTTCTGTATTCTGGAACAGACAGAATCAAAACAAAATTACATAACCTTGAATATTATTCTACTGAGTACTGACCAATCAGTGCAGTTTCTCTTTGATGTTTCCCAGGTAATATCCAACCTTTTATACCCCATATATAAATACCCTTTTTTTCAGCGGAGCTGCCTATTGTCTATTTAGACCTACATTTTTATTTAGACAAACATTTCAACCAATCATATTTGATCAGAAATTTAGAATTAAGAGCACCTGTTGAAACTGAATTGTCTGATTGGATAGTAGCCAGGGCTCCAGATAAGAGAATTATTTCAAAACTTAAAAACTTTATTTGTGCATTAAACCCTATGGTGTCCTACTCATTTGAATTGTCTCTTCGAGACGATAAAAATGAGTGGTAACACCATAGGGTTTAAGTGATGAAATGAGTGAGAAAATGTTAGATTTGTTCAGTTTACTCCCTCTTAGCTGGAGCCCTGATAAACTGAAGCCAGTGTTACTGGTCTAATTGTGAGACACAGTGCAGTGTTTACTAATACTGAGCTGATGACATCATGCTTCTATTTTAAGATTATGACAATTTGTCTTTCTATAGATAGACAGTGGTACCTCTAAGGTGTTTTGTTATGGTTTACTACCAATTTATTTAATTGTTAACTATTTGTACAAATTTACCATACATTGATAGCAATATAATAAATGGCCTCGAGTGAGTTAAACACAATTGTGTTGTTTCATCATTTATTCACAAGAGTGAGGTGTTATAGAACTGTTGTTCTGTAAGGGCATGCACAGTTTATTTAGTTATAGTTTGTTTCAAGAAACTCCCCATGAATGAAGTTTGATATATAGAACAGTAGTTTAATCTGAGGATCTCCTACCAGTAGCTAGGATATGGGTTATATTATTGTTTTGCATTTCTGTACATTTGTAGTTTTTTAGTCAGAGTTATAGTTATCCTTGAATGTGTATTTTTTGCTTTTCAATCCAAGATATTACAATTCTTTGAAAAAACCCAATTTCATACAATTTTGCACACCCCATCTACAGCATGAATTCCACCACCCATTCCGCTGAATATCTTTTTTAAAGATATTTCTTGGTACACCTCTAATCTATTCCTAAAGAAAATATCTCCAATTTATACAGTCTGGAGATGCACCATCAGAAGTATTTCCTACTGTATATCCTTTCAGATGGTAACTTAAAGCAGGCTGAATGTAATGTAGAATACAACTTAACCCATTTCTCCATAAATTTGCCCTTTAAGGAATTCCAAGACTGAAGATCGCCTTTTTCCGTGTTATCTCGGCATTTTCTGTGTTTAACGGAATATACCGAACACTCCCATATAAAACCTGGACGATAATGTTAGAAATTATCCGAACGTAGTCCGAAATGTTGCAAATCTGGTCTTGTATGGCCTTCCCCGCACGGGTTCGAATCCCGACCGAGCTCAATATATTTTTCTTTGAAATATATATCTTTTTTAAACAAAACCTTTTCCTAAATCAATGATTAGATGTTTATAAATGCGCCTGACATTAACTTGCCAAAAATTTAATTATAAGCCAAATTTATTGTTCAGTCTTTATAAAGTATTCAAGGTCTCCAACACTTTTTCGAAGACAAAATTAATTTTTTCCAGTTAGGTGCGGCCAAATGTTTTCATATTTTGGATTTAGATTGCGTAAGTACTGTATGAAAAAATAAGCAAGTGCTTTGCTTTGCCCAAGTTTTAATTTTTGTACAAACATACAACCTTTTAAGTCATATAATGTAAAATCGTATGGAAAATATTGCTGGCATAGGCGTGACATAAAAAATATCAGTATTTTAGGTAAGAATAGGTAAAAATCACCTTTCAGGAATATTTGTCTTTTAATTTTCTCGCATATTTTCCTATCTGTAAGGCTATATACAATATTTCAAATATTTTCGAGAAGAGATGGCGAAAAGCCTTCATATTTCACACAAGACAGGGGAATTACATGTAATATCCATTTATAATATAGTTTTCACATTACAATTACCCTACCTTCAGTGTTGGAATACCTTAACAATTTATATTGGAAGAAAAAAGTTCCACTTTATATAATTATTCAGTCAAAAATATGCATCACTTTTCAACATGCTTGATCACCTGTCTTCAAAACAAGAAATAGGCTATGGGGTTGAGGCACAATTTCCCTCCCTATAACAACTTTCTCCCAACAACACCCACAATCAGTGTTTCCCATAATTTTGGTGTGGTTGTAGAGAGGGAGCACTGTAGAGCTATATATGCTATATGTATGTAACTTGTTTCCCTATTGTATGAGTATTGTGTCTATTAACAGAATTTGTAGCAGTTATTGGTATTTTTTTCATTGTGTCCTAAATACAATTTCCCATGAGACTGTAGGGTTTATGTGTATTTCTGGTTAATAACTTATGGTTTACGGTAAATGGTCCAAAACAGGACTCTTAACCATTTCCTCCATAGCAAACAGTTAATATCACCTATAATCCAACTGTATATCAGGGCTGCCATAAGTTGACATGAAAAATCCTAAGATTTCCAAAGTTGCATTTTTCAAGTGCGATTTTACGAATCGTACCTTTACCCGGACCATAGCCTGCTTCTTGTTTTATTGACATGCGACTTCTTAAAGCTGACTGTAATTAAAGCAGAATGCGCCTTAAGGCGCATTCTGCTTTTCTTTCATCCTGCATTAAGCTACCATATTTTGTACTGGAAAAAAATCCCAAGATTTAGGAAACATCCGGAGAAATGGCAGCCCTCCATGGTATATAAGGTAGGTTTAAGTTACTGCTTTAAACTGCTTACTGTATTCAAGACCAAAAATGAAAGTTAAATTATGGGACTTAATTTATGTCAGTAGGTGCAGTTGCTAATTCAATGCTTCTGTGGAGGAAGGAGTTAAACAGTCATTGTAAACGGTACAGGCCTAGATTAAGCTCAAGTTTGTTAACTGTCAATTTCAGTCATTACACAAGGGTCACTATGGCCCTATATTGCTCACCTGGTAGACCATGTAAATCTTGACCTCTATAGAGTGACCTAGATTTTGACCGGACATGACCCACATTCAACTGTTGCCAAGATTTCAATGAGGCAAACATTTTGAGCAAGTTTCATCAAGATCAAATGAGACGACATATTAGCCAAGTCGTGCTCAGCACTCTATGCATGGATATTATTTTCCCTCCCTACAACAACTCTCTCCCAACAACGCACACACTATTTGTCTCCCGTTGAGGTCGCTGTAGAGAGGGAGCACTTCACTCATCTTACAGGGAGATAATCACTATTTTAACCATGCAATTAATCTTCTTAATATTTGACTCATTTGAAAATTGATTTTATAAACTAATAATAACAATTCTTATAATCTTAATAATTATACCGAAAGATTTTCCCTTATTCAGGATTTATATACATGAAATCCATAAGGCTGGATGTTTTTTGCTTATTGTAAATGTAGTTATTTGTCTTTTCTCACTTTGTAAGTACAAGTATTTAATTTCAAGTGAAGCGCTTTTGAACGCACAACTCCTGTGTAAAAAGAACTCTATATAAATCTGGTATAATAGATAAATAAATAAATAAATAAATATAATCAAGCTCTGCTTTATGCTTCCTCTTTTGAGGCAGCTCAAATATTATGAATGTGACAAACATAAGCCTCAGGATGCATATTTATGGTATCATAATTTAATCAAATAAGTGGAACATGGGTTCAATGTACTGCGCGCATGATGTTTTATAACTTAACTACTTATCCAATTGTCAACACAGACACCCCTAGGACACAGACACCTTACGTTATTAAGGGCATCGCCATTAAAATAATTTGCAGATGTTAAAAATCTTACGGAATATACTGAAATGGCAGTATTATTATACCGTAATAATATATCTGTTTTTCTCTCTTGGTAGTCTATACTGGGTTTTTTTTTATTCAACATTTAGTTCAAACCTAATTTAACAACATATTCACTTTCTAGACTTCATACCAAGATTTTTTGATAAAAGTTTAACATCGCCAAACATGCACTCCAAAGTATTCTCTTCCAACAAATTTGTCATACAAATACAGTTACACCTGTGCTATGCCTTACAAAGAGGTGACAGAGAAGTAGATAACATGTGTATCTGTGTAAAATACACATGAAAATTTACCGTTTACACAGATTTTAGAAGGGATGTGTTGATGTGTTAAAGTATGCACCAAAAAAGTTCTGTTTTAATTTTCAGCCTGCTTTAAGCTACAGTGGAGAATCTGTTAGTCTTTCCCGTTTAAACGCAAACGTACGCAAACGCAAAGCACTAAAACGTAGAAAATAACAACTTTTGGACAATTCTGATAATTCTTGTTTATCTTGGTGGCAAACAGTTTGGAGCCTGATCAGACGCCGGGTTACCCGGCGTCTGATCTGGCTCCAAACTGTTTGCACTGCAAATAATAGTTTTAGCGTAAACGCGTTTATTGGGAAAGAATAACACATTCTCCACTGTATCATCTACTAGGATATAGAAAATATTTCTCATGGTGCATAATCATGTCTATATATTAAATGGAGGTATCTACTCAGTGTGTGTGTGGGGGGATAAATTAAAGTTGTAAAAAGGTGGGGGGTTATCGGGTAAAGGGTTAAACTACTGTTATTCATTTCTGATGTCTTGTATTTGTAGCCTAAAATCTGTACAGTTCATTAACAATTCCAGGACAGAAATCTTTACAGACACCGGTCTCCCAAAGGAACTTTCTGCAGTTCTTTGTCCTTCCTAATAATAACTCAACTGTCTGCACTGTTTTATACCGCTAATGGCAACATCACTTGCATTCAAATAAATGACAATCCAAAGTCTGGATGGGCCAACTTCCATAAAACTACTTTTACAGCAAATAACCTTGCACAAAAAAATTGTGTTTTATAAAATGATATTCAGGGCATCAGATAATTAAGAGGAGTATTTCAAAAACTCAAGTCTTAAATTTTGCATTAAACCCTATGGTGTCACTACTCGTTAGAATCGTCTCAAAGAGATGATTCTAATGAGTAGTAACACCATAGGATAATTGCTAAAATAAGTGAGAAAATGTTATATTTGTTCAATTTACTTCCTTTTGTCTGGAGTCCTAGATATTTGTGCAATTTTAAGAAAGTGACAGTTTTTGGGTTTTTCTCTTATTATAATTTCATTATGATTAAGTTAAAACAGTTTAACTTGTGTACCATTCTTTCTCATAACTGACTGAAAATTATATTTTTCTGTCTTCCGCCTTTAACCTTTTAATCATGCAAGTATCCAAGACTGAACCATTTAACCCTTTACTTTATAGCCTGTTTCTAGTATTGAAGATAGGTCAACACTTTCAATTCTTACAGACAATCATAAGCATTAACCCTTAGCCCGCCAAAAAAATTGTTGTCTGCTATATTTCTTGTCTGCTTCAAGTTTCAAAGTGCTTTAAAGTTGCTCAAAATTGCTGAAAATGTTGTCTGAGTGTCAAACAGCTTGGATCCGGATGAGACGCCGAGTTACTCGGCGTCTCATCCGGATCCAAGCTGTTTGCATATGGAGCTATAGTCGTGACTGGCAGGCTAAGGGTTAATATGTTCGACAAACTAACTAGCATGAAACTGTTTTGAAATAAAATTCATTATCAGCCTATGAAACAAGATTTGTAATGTCATCCAATGCAAAACAGCTCAATAGTTTTATATCATATGGTGTCTTTATTTCTGGAGTCAAACACAGTAATGGTTATTGTAATTTAATATTTAGACTGCATGGTATTCAAAGATCACACTAAAATTTTGATATTCAGAATATTTGACATTTAACTACTCTGTCATATGCAAAATAAGACCATCAAATACAGTCAAAACTCGATACTTCGACATCGTTTAAATCAATCGTACCAGTACTAATTCAGTTGAATTTCAATAAGTCGGTCTCGTTTAAGTCCAACATACCCATAGTTTAAAGTTAAAACGTGGCTAAGCCACGTTTTAACTTTAAAATTTGGGTATGTTTCGACCTAACGCGAGTTCGCAGTATCGAGTTCCGACTGTATGCTATGCAACATTGTCATACGCACTAAGGTAACTTTTCTTCAGCAAGAGATTCAAATAAGAAACATGAATTGGCTATTCTGACATTTTGCTGTCATTTTACTAGCACTCCTGTCAAAATCACCCACTATGAAATGTAAATGAGAGATTTTTTCATTACATTCAAGGAAGTGGTTCCAAAACTGACAAACCCGTCAAAAAACAACCACTCAAAATGAACCTTGTGTTGTGTTTAAAGGCAAATGGCTGCTTTTAGCAGGATAAAAGTAAAGCAGAAAGCTCCTTTAGGAGCTTTCTGCTTTACTTTCATCCTGCTTTAAACTGGCACCTATCTTAAACGGCAGAAAAGGGTATTTAATTGCAGTCGTAATAGACATGTTTAACTGTAGATTCAAGAAGTTGTCCCAATATTTACGCAGATGCTTCCGAAATAGATAATGAAATGACACTGTCAACAACCGACTCATTAAATAATGAGATGGGACAAGTAATAGCGGACTAAGTCAACTCAATCATGGTAGAAGACCTGAAATAGCATGAAGCAATATTGGAGTTTGCGACAACGCCATCCCAGAGGGTATGGCCAATCCTGGGGATACAGTGATATATAGTGGCACCATGGCATCATAGGATCATGGCCTTGGTCCAGTTATGTCCTGATGTAACTCAGTAATAGTGCTCACTCCCTACAACGGCCCTCCCAACAACCATTCCCTCCCCACAATATTTGCTGAATTATGTCTACATTAGAGATGTAACAATACGCTGAAACCCGCATCACAATATATCGCAATACAGCAAAATCGAATCGCAATATATTGCAATATATTGTGTAAGTACGGAACAAACATTTGCCATCGTGTTTACTATATTAATCTTGTTCAACCAGACCCTTGAATCGCTTCTTATTTCTTAATAAGAGTGTCTCGTTGAGGGAGATTAAACGGAAACGAAATATTTACTGTTACACCGGCTAGGGATATGGATAAAACACCGGACTGCGTCTACAAACTGTTTCGAAAACAATTCCGCAAACAAAAGGTAAGTTTGTCCATTCTTTTACCATTTTCAAATGAGGCAAAGAAAATCCATTTTTCTGAATCTGAACCGCAGTGCAATATTATTCAGTTCACACCGCAATATATTGGTACACTGGCCAATCATTACATCCCTAGTCTAAGTACAGCAACACCTAGGCTATGCCTTACAAAGAGTCTGAAAGAGATAGTACAATGCTCCCTTTCTACAATTGCCCTCTGAACAACGACTCCCTGCAACAATGCTTGTCGCTGTTCCCCAAACAAAACAATGTCTGTCTAACGCTTCCGCTGCTGCATTATATTGTCTACTTTAAAAATTTCTGTTTTCTGTTTTTTCTGGAAGTTTTGCATTTGACATTTTGACAGGAGAAACATTCATACGAGTGACAAACAAGTGAACTCCAATGCAACACGGCTTCTGATCTTTGTTTAAACTGTTGGCAAATGTAAGCCAAATCATGCTCAACACTTAAAGGGTGCTAATTTTCCCTCCCTATAACAACTCTCTTCTAACAGCACACATTATCTTTGTCTCCCATTGGATGTTATTGTAGAGACGGAGTACTTTATTCGTATACTCAAAAGAAGGCATGTTTGTGGGGTTTTAAGGCAGAAGGCTCCTTAAATCAACCCTTTCCCCAACAGCTTGTTTATCCGAGACTAAGACAGGATGTTGCTTAGAGCAGACTGAGAGTAAAGCAGAAAGCTCCTCTAGGAGCTTTCTGCTTTACTGTCAGCTTGCTTTAATAGTTACTGAACATATGCTTAGATTTGACTGATTCAAAATTCCCTATAGACTTTCAAAAATAGGGAGTAAATCATCTAGTACTGCTGAATTCAGCATAACGAACACAAGCTGTACTGAGACATCAATACATGCTATTGTATTCAATATGAATGCATAATATTTTCATCAAACTGGTAATAAATTCACAACGGAGAATGCATGTGAATTTCATATGTGACAGAGCTCCAAATAAGGGGAGCATTTCAAAAGCTAAAATCTTTATTTCTGCATTAAACTCAATGGTTTTACTACTCAGTAGATTTGTCTCTTTGAGACGATTCTACCGAGTAGTTACACCATAGGTTTTGGAGCTGACATAAGAGAGAAAATGTTGGATTTGTTCGGTTTATTCCCCCTTATCTGGAGCCCAGAACATGTCTGGGCTCTGACAGGTTTTGTAAATATTTAATGGTTGCATTGGAAGTAGCTGGTTAATATGTCTCAACTTATATGCACACAAAAACCAGTTCAATTTTCAACAAGTACCATAAAGATCCAAATTATTGAGACAGACAGGCCTGAACAAACAGTATAGACCCTGATCAGACTGCTCCCAAGGGAGCAGCCTGATCAGGTGTTTCTCTGTTTGTCATTAAGTTTGCACATTTTAGGCATCTTACTGTTATAATGACAAAAGCCATGTTCAAAATTTAATTTCATGATAATTACTGTAGTTATAGAGGGTAAATCCTATGGTGTTACTACTCATTAGAATCGTCTCGAAGAGACGATTCTAATGAGTAGTGACACCATAGGGTTTAATGCAGAGGTAAAGATTTTAGTTTTTGACATACATGTTCTCCCCTTCATAATCTGGAGCTCTGATTAGTATGTGAACATGCAGACAGTAGACTCAAGGTTCCAGATAAGAGGGAGTAAACTGAACAAGTTCAGAATTTTCTAACTTATTTCAGCACCAAATCCTATGGTGTTACTACTCATTAGAATCGTCTCTTCGAGACGATTCTAATGAGTAGTGACACCATAGGGTTTTAACCAAAAATAAAGATTTAAATTTTTGAAATACTCCCCTTATCTGGAACCCTGAGACTCATCTGGCAGACAACTGTATCACGGTCTGAATGAGACAGACACATATCATTCCAATAATTATTATCACATCTAACTGTTCTCATGTGAGAAATAACTTAATCACGCTGGTAAGTAATATGATAAAGGACAAGGCGACAGACAACGGGAGACTCTTGGGGTAGTCGGTCTTTTTTTTTATTGCCCTTTCACATAACCGTTGGAAGCAAGAATATACCTATTTTAATATTAAGTACACCAAAAAGAACAGGAATTCAACGCAAACAAATTGAAGTATGATAATCGAATTCCAAAGTTTCTGAATCCCTTCATTAGAATATGTAACTAGAACTGCAAGTCAAAGACTAAGGAATGATCCATCACACCAACAACCAGACTCAATGTTTGCAAGCACAAAAGTCTGTATCGAGAATTTTACAAAAACTAAAAGTGCATAGTTTTTTCATACGTCGGAAGGGGGATAATTTTAATTAAATTGTATGATAGAATTATGGCCCTTGGTCAGAATGCAGCTCTTTTGATGATAAATAAGTGTGCAAAATTTCATGAGTCTAGGTCAAACACTTCTGAAGTTATATATAATGTTTTTGTACTTATGCCCTTTTTCAAAAGGGAAATAACTCCGTTAAAGACATCTCCTGACAACATTTTGATCATAACACATTGCCAGACAATTTCCTTGCAAAAAGCATGGGTCTTATGCACATGTCATTAGCAAAGAACCACTGATGCTTCTCATGTGAAACCCGACCTTTATATTTGATAGTTTGGTTAGAAATAACCATTGAAAATCACTAGAGCTTGAGTATAATCTGGACCTCACCAGGTAAACTGAGATTGTGCTGCACGTGATTGACAGTTACATTAACACCTCCAGAACAATGGGCTGGTGGTCCCTCAATGGGCTGAGGAAAAGTTGTTAATAGTAGATGAAAGCTATCAAAATTTGCAGGTGCACAGGTTTCCATGATAGAAAGAGTGAATGTAAAGTTTCAGCAAAATTGATGAAAAAATAATGGTGTATAAGAAAACTGAGCGCAGACAAAATTCTACAACTAATCATTTTTCTAAAATCCTAAAAAGGGTCATAACTCTAGAAATAATTGCTGAATCGTAATGAAAAGGCAGGTGTTCAGGTTCCAATGACAGACTGGCTGTTAAATTTTACCAAAATTGAAAAAATATTGTAGGAGAAGAAGCAAGGACGAAATTGTATACTTAAACATACTCCTGAAATCTGAAAAAGTGCAAAAGCTCAGGACATAATTGCAACCAAACTTGCAGGCCCACAGGTTATCATCAGGACAGTACGAATGGCTGTAAAGTTTAAGTGCCATAGGACAAGAAGTGCAGACAAAACCGTGCCTAATGAGGGATGAATGAACCTGAACTTAAATGGAGCAAAGGGCAAAAGTTTTAATCAGCCATTTTTAACCCTTAGCCTGCCACACACGACTATAGCTCCATATGCAAACAGCTTGGATCCGGATGAGACGCCGAGTAACTCCGTGTCTCATCCGGATCCAAGCTGTTTGACACTCGGACAACATTTTCAGCAATTTTGAGCAACTTTGATGCACTTTGAAACTTGAAGCAGACAAGAAATATAGCAGACGACAATTTATTTGTCGGACTAAGGGTTAAAGGGCAAACTGAGATTACCATTTGGTCATAGCCCCTTGCTTGACTATGGCCCCTAGATTGTTTATCGACAAATAAAAAGTCCCCTTGAAACAAACTAAGGGGTAACGGTTAATGCCTCCTTTAAGAACTTTCTCCCTAGGCCATACTTTTGTTCTACATAAAGCAGTTCATTCTTCATAGATTAGTCTGCATGACAAACACAAATTAGGATGTACTATTGATTTACTATACTTCGTAAAATATTACTCCTTTGAAAGTGAAATGAAATAATCTAGTTACAACTCTCAAGACACACCATCTATACCAATTCTGTGACAGAAAATTGCCTTGGTGAATAACATTCTCTGTATCAGTACTTTCTACACGAGTAAACCTGTTACTTACATTTTAAGGCCTCTAGTGGAATTACATTTATCTCCAGACAATTTAAGATGTTTACATTTGACTTGTTTTTGTTTTCTAGTCAAATTAACAGCTGTTTTATCTCTGAAAGGATTACTGTGAGCGCTCCCTCTCTACAAAGACATCCAATTGGAGACAAAAATTGTGTTTTGTTCAGAGGGAGTCGTTATAGGGAGGGAAATTGGCTTAAATTTGCAAACAGCTTGAATCCAGATCAGATGCACCGTAATGCTGTGTCTGATCTGGATTCGAGCTGTTTGTTATTCGTCATTAAGTTTTTATCTGTCAAAATGTCCATTATGTAATTTTGAGAAAAACAGCAGACAACAATTTTAAGCAGACGACATTGCAGTCCTGAATATGTTTGACATGATTGTTCTGTGTAGGGAACTATGACAACAGTTGTTGTAGGGAGGGAGTCATTGTAGGGAGGGCCGTTGTAGAGAGGGGGCGCTGTATTGCAGTCATAGTTGGTTCTGATGGCACAGCAACAAGTTATATAGCCATTACAGTGTGGGTATCAACTATTTAAGTCATTTACAAGCAGCGTAGACTCAGATCAGTGGGTTCTTGAAAGGACTCTATGATCAGCATCCACACTATTTGTAATTTACCTTTAAATGAATAATTGTAACTTATCCTAAAATGGATAAATTCAATTTGAACATTAAGCACTGCAAGAGTTAACCTTAACCAATTTCCCCATAGCCAATTTCTAGTTTTGAAGACAATTGACTCCTTAAAGCAGGTAGAAAAAAAGCAGAATATACCTTACGGTGTGTTCTGCTTTACTTTCAGCCTGCTTTAAGATACTATCTGCTACAATAAAGAAAATATTTCTTATGATACATTATTCGTAACTGTATAAATTGGAATCATTTTTCTTCAGCAGAGGAATGATGTGAATGTCCTAAAGGGCGCTTCTATTAGGGGAATGGTACACAAAGAAAACATGTACCAAAGTGTGGCTTTGGAAGACCGATGAACTCAGACAAAAGAGAAGAACACAGAAATAGGAGAATTAAGTATATAATGAAAATCCTGAAACCTGATTCAAGCATATTCATGCTTCACCATTTAGCACTACCAGTTGTTCTGTAATCATGAACTGCTTTGAAGGAAATATGAAATGAAACAATCCTGTTCAAACCATAGACAATTTTCTGGCAAAGATAAACATTTATTTATGCTTTTCGGTGGATTACCACGATATAGCAGTGGATGATCACTTGGTAATCCACTGCAGTGGATTATCACCAATCGCTTTTATTATGAATTTTCCCCGTAGGGCTCCCCAAGAATCGTAGTCAATCGTGTCTTATCGTTAAATTCCGGCAGTCCGATTTGTCGCGAACAACTCACCGGAAGAGCACGAATCCAAACTCGGGAGCAACGAAGTCATTCGGATGACGTCAAATCAACAAATATACCGCCAACTGTCACGCACGTGTGTGTTCGACATAAAACGTGGGGCTCAACACGGGATAAATAATGTACGTTCGCTTTCAATTTTTAAACAATTTCGTTTAAAAAGTGGCTTAAAAGCATAAATAAATAGAATAACTGTGTTTTTTCAGTGTAAGATCGAATTTAATCCATTTCGTGAACATCAGACTGTTATATTTTCACTCGTGGCTTCGCCACTCGTGAAAATATAACGTCTGATGTTCACTCAATGGATTAAATTTCGATCTTACACTGAAAAAAACAGTTATCCTCTATATGTCCATAAACAGTGTTCCATTTGACCACTCCGTTCTAACCTCAACAAAAAACAAACAAGAAACTTAGATACTGAGATCATTATCGAACTTGAACCAACCCAGGGCTCCAGATAAAAGGGAGTAAACTGAACAAAACCAGGTTAACATTTTCTCACTTATTTCTGTGACAAACAGTTTGAGTCCAGATCAGACGCCCTTTACCATCTTAATTCAAGCTGTTGGTAAATGTAAACCAAGTCTTAATTTTTGTAACAACTCCGTCTGAACAACACACCCAATATTTATCTGCCATTAGGTGTTGTTGTAGAGAGGGAGCACTGTACCAGAGGGTCATAATATATTGGTTATGACATACAAGGTTTATTTCCCCACCAGCAGCTAATAGAACTATCCATCAAAAGCACAACCTTGAAGACAGTAGTCCCAAAGTAACCCTTTCCTTCATCCCAGTTGCTTGTTTTTCAGTGCTTAGCCCATTACCCCATAGCCTTTTTCTAGTTCTGAAGACAGGTGACCACTTAAAGCAGGTTGAAGGTAAAGCAGAATGTGCCTTAAGGCACATTCTGCTTTACTTTCAGCCTGCTTTTAGCTATCATCTGTTAGAATACAAACATTATATCTTATGGTACAATATACTAATGACTGTATAAAATAGAACTATTTTCTGCAGATGAGGAATAAATTGAAGGGGTATTTATGGGGTAATGGGTTAACCCTTTCCTTCCTGAAACTTCAAATAGACTATTCCAGTTTCCAATTTATTTTAATTCATTTTTGACAATATTAGGACTGCTTTTTGTCAATGCATTGCACTATGATAGACAGAGCAGATTTAAGCTACCATCTACTACAGTTGAACTTGAACTCAGTAAAGTCAAACATACCCATATTTCAAGGTTAAAACAAGGCTAAGCCATGTTTTAACTTTGAAATATGGGTATGTTCGACTGAACCGAGCATGAAATAATATAGTCCATGTGTCAAACTATTGGATAATTTGAGTTTATATAAAATATTTATAATGCCGAGCATTCATGACTGTATTAATTGGAACTATTTTCTTCAGTTGAGGAATAAATTAGAGGCGCAAAAAGGTGTATTTATGGGGTAAAGGGTTAAAGCAATACTAATAGTGAGGAGAGTTAATCTGACACAAGACACCATTAGCGGATTCCTTCAGACACATTGCTGCCTATTAGCATGCAGACTTAAACTCCTGCTGACAAGATCTTCCAGCAAATTTACATCCAATTTAGATCATCCAACAATTCAGTAAGACTTCAAAATAATTGAATCCCGATAACAGTACAGACAAATAAATGAAGTTTGATAATGACAGTTTAGTACAGCACAAATTGTCAATAATTTACAGATGGTTTGGATACTGATCTGATGTTGAACAACTTCATTAGCATCTATTCAGGGCTCTAGATGATTTGAAGTAAAGCATGAGTAAACTAAACAATTTCAACATTTACACTTTCAACTTTATTTCTGCACTAAACTCTATAGTGTGACTACTCATTAGAATAATTTCAAAGAGAAGATTCTAATTACTATCAGGGTTTGGTGCAGTTGATAAGAATATGTTTTGTTAAACCTATTTGAGATTGTTTATGACAATATATTTCAAAATAAGATGCATTCAGTTGTTAATTAACATTATTCCTTACAATGTGACCATGACCTCTAAATGACCTTGACCTTCATCTGACATGACTTGCACTGAACTCAATGAGCTTCTTGAGTGGAGTTTACATGCC
Source organism: Gari tellinella (assembly GCA_922989275.2). Taxonomy (NCBI): domain Eukaryota; kingdom Metazoa; phylum Mollusca; class Bivalvia; order Cardiida; family Psammobiidae; genus Gari; species Gari tellinella. Next base: position 55,652,630 of record OV277864.1, read on the forward strand.
TTTATATGAAGTACGTCTCTATCAAATGAACATATAGTTCCAAAATTGTGGCCAATGTTAAATTCAGCCTATTTGACCTATGACCTTCACTTTTGTCATACATGGGCCAAGTTGTATTTAACTTATGAGCTCAAAATACATATCTAAAATGCAGCCTATATAGCTACTGCATGCAGTTCAAAAGTAAAGGTTAAAGTTGTAGACAGACAGACCAAAAACGCCCTAACTAAGCGGTTAATGGCCAGGTTAATATCGAAAATAATAGCTAATTCTGATATTGTGCAAACTGCAATTTAAAGTCTCTTTTCCAAGTTTTGGGGCTCAGTATATATAGCCCCTACAGACCCCATATATCTCCTCAATGCCAATCAGTATATTTTCTGCCAATCCAGTGTCTAAAACCTCCAACAGAATATGATAAAGTGTCAAACTAATAGTAGATCAATAGAGATTTACAGAACATATCCCAATATAAGCTGATGAAAGTGCTGAAAGTGTGTAATATAGATTAGATTAACACTTTCCAATAAAAAAGATTGTTTTAAGTTTTACAACAGCAGTTGAAAGCTAAGCAGGAACAATCTGCAAGGAAATTTCTGCTTAACTTTCAACCTGCTTTAACTCTTTCAACACCACTGACCTGTTAAAAATATACATGTTACATTTGCAAACAGTGCAGACCACAGATCACTGTTTGCTAATTTAGAGCAGAATTTAAAATAAACAAGGGCAATAACTCTGGCATAACAAATCACAGGGTTACCTGCCTTTTTTTACTGACTGCTCTATTCATACTGAAAAGTATACCATTGCTTTCAACTGGACACTTGTGACAAATTTTGAGAAATATTGTTTTACATATGCACAGATGCTGACACAGATAACAGCCTGCCCTTAGCAAAATGAAATGGTATAAAAACCATTTAAAGAGCCTTGACTTAGCATTGAAAGACCATTTTTTAAGAGAAAACCATTGAAACAGCCTTTAAACTGATTTAAAGGTTTTACTTCAACAGTGCACCATTGAAATAAAAATGGTCTTTAAATGGTAGAATAAATGGTCTGAGTGAGGACAGACCAGTTAAGCAGCATTGATGTAGCATTTATTCTCCTCAACCATTTTCTTGTCTGGGAATGTGCATACAAGACCATTGAAAGCCATTGAAAAAACAATGATTTACCATTTAATTTAGAGAAGTCAGTGTATATTAGCATAATTCGGCTTTTTAAATGCTGTTTCAATGGTCTTTAAATGCAGATTAAATGCTGTTTCAATGGTTTGTATAACTGAAGAAGCATATTGGAAAATGGGTTTCCATTGTTTTTTCAATGCTCATTCAATGGTTTAAAAAAATGCTCTTTCAATGCCATTTCATTTTGCTAAGGGTGGGTCCATGCTTATAAAGCATTTGAGTTGAGTCTCAAATTTGACTCTAACATTTGATTGGTCAGATTTGAAACTATAGGCTCAAATCTAACCAATCAAATGCTTGAGTCAACGCACTCAGACTCAACTCAAGCGCTTTTAGCGTTACATGGGCCTATTTTCTTCTTCTTTTACAAATGTCAAAATCACACCAACCAAATAGCAAGCCGATATATAGAGTACAAGCAATATAGTTCCTAGAAGAACTGAATATGTAAATTATGCTCTTCACATAATGCACCTAGTTTCTTCAAGCAGCATACAGTCTTCAACAAATCCAATTTTGTTTTCACGGATAATTATCTTCACATACTGCACTTTCGATTTCCCTGCTTTCAACCCTTTCACCTAAGGCAACGCCTTATAGTGCATCTAATTTCTTCCTTGGCTGAAGAAAATATTTTCAATTTATACAGTCATGTAAATGTACCCTATTTTCTAAATCCTAGCAGATGATAGCTCTTAAAGCAGGCTGAAAGCAAAAGCACATTGTGCTTTTCTTTCAACCTGCTTTAAGTGGTTAGCTGTCGTCAAAACTAGAAACAGTCTATGGGGTAAAGGGTTAACCCATTATCCCAGAGCCTGTTTCTAGTTCTGAAGACAGGTGCTCACTTAAAGCATGTTGAAAATAAAGTACAATGTGCCTTAAGGCGCATTCTGCTTTACTTTCAGCCTGTTTTAAGCTATCATCTTCTAGAATACAGAAAATATTTCTTACAATACATAATCATGACTGTATAAACTGAAACTATTCTTCAGAGGAGGAATAAATCAAATGTGCTAAAAGGTACTTCTTAAAGGGTGATATGGGTAAAGCAACAAAAAGTCTTCACATATTTCCATTACCTGTCTTCAGAATTCTGTCTTCAGCAAACCTCATTTTGTATTCACTCATTCATGCAGAGATATTCAGTCTTCTAGGAGTTTTCAGTTTTGACTTCAATCTTTATGTGTCCTTATCTGATTATAAGACCATGAACGTATGAAAATAAAACATATTGTATTGTTTGTAACAGTTGTATATACCTATAGAAATACCATTTACCAGGAATAAGAGACTACAAATCAACACAATTATCATCACAGGGGTACAAATGTCTTGACAAATAAATCACCCTTTAAACCACCTTGCAAGAAAGCAGATTCCTGAGAATTATAAAGACTGAGCTTGCATACTATAATAGACAATGACTTTCTACCTTAGCTTATTCTATACACTACCCTTTTTACCACTATTACTAACTATAGCAACATGCATCCAGATTTTGACAATTTCCCTAACCTATTATGGCTTCTTATAACTAATATATCACTCCAAATGGACTACAGAAGCAGTTTTGATCCTACATGCAGAGCACCAGATAAGGGTAGTTTTTCAAAAACTAAAATCTTTATTTCTGAATTAAACCATATGGTGTCACTACTCATTAGAATCGTCTCTTCGAGACGATTCTAATAAGTAGTAACACCATAGGATTTGGTGCTAAAAATAGTGAGAAAATATGGGATTTGTTGAAAAAACTAACTCTTATCTGGAGCCCTGTGTAACATGATCATACACATGTGTAAGCAAATCAGTACGAATTTTGTGGAAACAAGTTTTTATCCATTAATGCAGCTGTAGGAATATACTAATAACCAAATTAATTTGATACAACTAATCGATAAAATAAAATACATTTATACCCCACTATAACAACCACTGAATTTTTTCAAATAGTTTGTGTTTAAGGCAGGTGACTGTTTTAAAGCATGGTGAAAGTAAACCAGAAAACTCATCCCCTTTATTTTTCTATCACCTTGCTTTAAGCTGTTGCAAACCAATTAACCTTTTTCTAGTGGTCATAACAGAGAGGTTTTACTAAATATAATCAAAAATATTTCCAATTTTTTATAATTATACCAATAATCTATATAATTTTAACACTTACAATGCTTATTTTCATTTTCCAAAGACTAGTTTATGTTGCCTCTTAAGTGGTTTAAGAAATTGATTCAACATTGGTAACACTTCACCCCATAGCCTCTTTCTAATTTTCAAGACTGGTGACCACTTAAAGCAGCTTAAAAGTTAAGTAGAATGTGACTTAAGGCACATAATACTGTACTTTCAGGCTGCGCTAAGCTAACATCTCCTATACTTTTATTGTGCATATTTTTATACTATGTGAAACTGTTTCCTCCTATGGAGGAATAAATAAATTCGTAAAAAGGCATATTTATGGAGTAAAGAGTTATAAAATCACAAACAGTACAGACTGTGATCAGGAGCTCTCAGTTCAGGGTCTACACTGTTTGCAAACTATGCTATACGCTAACCCTGCACTGTAAGGGCTAAACATCATCAGGGCTCCAGATAAGAGGGAGTAAACCAAACAAATCCAATATTTTCTCACTCATTTCAGCACCAAATCCTATGGTGTTACTACTCATTAGAATCGTCTCGAAGAGACGATTCTAATGAGTAGTAACACCATAGGGTTTAATGCAGAAATAAAGATTTTAATTTTGAAATACTCCCCTTATCTGGAGCTCTGCATGTATCTTCATTTTATCTACCAGTAATTTCAAACAATTATCCTCAGCAATGTTATTTCATTCATAAATCCAATTAACAATGTTAAGCCTCCTGTTGATTCACGAATTCCAGATGGGGGAAAAATTAACACATGTTGCTATTAAACAATCCAATAAACTTTTATAATATCAGCACTAGGCAGCACAAATTATCCCCTATCAGAACACTACTGCATAAGGAAAGCCCCCTTTGATAAGCGACACACAGCGCCGCGTCATGTTGTCACTATGATTCCACTGTATTGACAGGTACGTTCTGTCACATAGTGTCTCTCCCATTTAACCACCACTATCTTCCGCTAGTCTCACAGAACTCTATAGCCACTACCATAGGAGATGGCATTGATTTTAACCGACACGCTTGTTTTCCAAACTACAGTTAGACCCGCGTTAATCCTTTCTTCCGTTCATATCAGAGGATTAATCTGCATAGCTCCAGAGAAGAGGGAGTCAAACTGAACAAATCCAACATTTTCTCAATTTAGCACCAATCATATGGTGTTACTACTACTCTCTAAGAGATGATTCTAATGAGTAGTAACACCAAAGGGTTTAATGCAGAAATAATGATTTTAGTTTTTGAAATACTCCCCTTATCTGGAGCTCTATAAATCAGCTATATCTAACTGTGATTTTTGGACATGACTACTTAAAGCAAGATAAAAGTAAAGCAGAAAGCTCCTAAAGGAGCTTTCTGCTTAACTTTTATCTTGCTCTTAGCTGTCAACTGTATTCAACATATTAATAAGTATCCATTTGTAGCATATTTATGTAAAGAAAATTTGACAATTTTAAAAAGAAACATTCATATTCCTAAAATGACAGCATTACTAATAATATGTTCTGTACCTAACCGGTTTAAAACCCGCAAAAAATGCCTTTTTATGCCTCCTATTTATTTCTCCACAGGAAGAAATATTTCAAATTTTTAGTCATGAAAATGCCAGGTAAGAAATATTTTCTATATTAGCTAGTAGATGGTAGCTTAAAGCAGGCTGAAAGTACAGCAGAATGTGCCTTAAGGCACATCCTGCATTACTTTCAACCTGTTTTAAGCGGTCACCTATCTTCAACACGAGAAACAGGCTATGGGGTAATGGGTTAAAGCAGTTAAAAGAGTTTCTACAGTTCTAAATTATAGGTATATGCTGTTCAACACAGAGTGGTAACTGTAATTCACATGCAACTGTTCCTTTTCATTGATGATATTAGTCTGAGCATGACCTGCATGCTTGCCTTTCAATATATGGGCTAGACATTTGGCATTAACCCTTTCCCCCATAGACACACCTTTCAGTGCATTCAATTTATTCCTCCACTGAATAAAATAGCTCCACTCTATATAGTCATAAACATGTACCATATGATAAGGAATATTTTCTACATCCTAGCAGAAGGTAGCTTAAGGCAGGCTGAAAGTACAGCAGAAGGAGCCTTAAGGTGCATTCTGCTTTAATTTCAGCCGCCTGCTTTAAGTGGACCAGGTCTTTAAAACTAGAAAGGTTTAGAATGGGGTAATGTGTTAACATGCAAACAGAGCAGACATTTAAGGGACAACAGAATTATTGTATGATTTAAACCCTTATATTAGTCCATTTCTCCACAAACACCATTTTTATGCCTCAAATTATTTCTACACTAAGAAAAGTAGTCCCCAGCTAAGAATTCATGAACATGAACTATAAAAGGGATTCCCCGAAATGTTCTTGATAGGAACCTAAAGCAGACTGAAAGTAAAGCAGATTGCTCCTCAAAGGAGCAGTCTGCTTAATTTTCAACCTGCTTTTAAAGGTAACATATGTCTTCAAATCTTTAAACAAGTTATTGGTAACCGGATAATAGAGCTAAGAGGCAAAGCATGTATTATTTACAAAATGAATGTTTTATTCCCTAAAGCTTTTCCATGGTGGTAAAAACATGAATAACCCTTCTATGGAAACAGCTTACTGAGAACAGCTGATCAACAGGGATGGAGATTAAGTTAAATGCAACTGCCTTATAATCCTCTACATTGCTGCCAAAAAAAAGTTTTTTTTTAACTCAGACATCGTGTAAAAGCCTTAATAGGATTCTACAACGTATTGATACAGATAACTCTTTGAATGCTAGAGAAGGATATACCCCAATGTGATTACCTTTTCAAAAAGTTTGAATCCAGATGAGACGCCCCAGTTTTTAGAACAGTTGCAGAAATCAATTTTTCCATTGGAAAAAAATTACCCATCATGCAAAGAATTAAGAGCTTGCAGCAATTTTACTGGCATTTACAAACAGTTTGCAGCCAGGTCCAATGCCCAGGAACTCTACATCTGAAAAGGATTATCTTTTCTTTTGAAAGAGAAATTGGTTGGCACTAGAATTATATACACTTTTATAACAATTAACCTACTGTGAGAGCGTTGAATATCACTCATTGTTTATTTTTCGTATATATAACTAGTGGTTTAACTATGCAAATGAGGTTGTCATACAAAAATGTGATTTCAAAATGTGTAAACAAATAAGACATTAAACAACATTTCTGAAATGTGATTTCCTACGCGCTATCAAAATGTGTAAACAAATAAGACATTAAACAACATTTCTGTCGGCAATCGGGTGGCTATAGATTGCAAGGGGCAGGAAATGTGTGCTCCCTTTATTTATTCTGAATAAATCGGAATTAACATTGGATCTACATTTTGCATGTTTACTCATTTGGGCATTCCATTCAGGCGTCATCCATTGACTTATATAGTGAAGCAAGCAATCTAATATAAGTACCGAGATGGAAAAAACATCATTGCCAGGTTATGTTATAAATAAAATCTAACGTTCGTGTTCATACTCCATTGGTTTTTATAAAAACTTGTCTTTTAAAAAACGATAAAAATTCGGCAAGCCTCTTTTTTATCGTTTTCTTTTTTAAAAGACTTGTTTGATAAATTCAATAAATTATGAGCAATCAGTTAAGATTCTATATACATGTATATATAATATGTATTTTGATTTACACCAAAACTAAGAGATATGGCTGCATCTGTAAGACAAATAATTGATTTCACCTTAATTTTTTCAACACTAAATGACTCTTGTGGTTCATTATGTTCCCTTGTGGATCTTTTAGTTATCAAAATATGAGCCAGTCTACTTGGAATTCAGATCCAAATAGGAGCCATCTGACCAGTCTACACTGTTTAGAGCAGTATTTATTTAAGTCTGCACTGTTTAGAGCAGTATTTATTTAAGTCTACACTGTTTAGAGCAGTATTTATTTAAGTCTACACTGTTTAGAGCAGTATTTAATTAACTACCTAGAATTCAAAGTAGACTGGTTCATATTTTGTTAACTAAAAAGATACACACGGGAACATAATAACCCACAAGAGTTATACTATACACACAGATGCAAGCTGACATCAACAGGATAGCGGTAACTGTTGTGTAGCAACCACAATCAATTTAAAAGACATCTATTCGGTTAAGTGTGGACTACGGTAAGTAGCTCTTATAGGAAACGGAGCTGATGAGCTTGACATGTCCATTTGCCATCAGAATCTCAGTTCACAAAACTATTACCCTAATTTACCCTAAATTGAGCCTATCAGAATTAATCACCAACACTCTACACAATGACACAAGAACTCTATTTTACTCTGCCCGTCACATAGACTAATTCATCCCTGAAACTTCAAATGGTCAATTCCAGTTTCAAATGAAATCCAGTTATTTTTTCTATTAACTCTTTCCTCCCTGAAACTTCAAATGGACAATCCCAGTTTCCATTTTAGTCTAGTCCATTTCTGACTTTTAAAGGTTGTTTTTGTCAATGTTTTGCATTATGACAAACCGTAAGGAGCCCTCTAATCTGGGTATTCACTGTTTGCATAGGACAAGACTGCACTTTTCATATGTACACTGTTTGAAAAGAATGCCTATATGCGGGACTAGGGTTCAAAGGGTTAAGGGTGTTTTTGCAATAAATTGCAAAATGACATACCGTTATGTACATGTGGTCTACACTGTTTACAGCCTACTATTCACAGGTACATTGTTTGTAAGGGACAAGTTGCTAATTTAAGGGCGCAATGGCTTTTAGAAGTATTTACACATTCCTCTACTTTAGGAAACCAACTACCCTGTCCTGATCATAATGCATTCACATGAGGATCATTCACAAGACAGTATCAGGGCTGCAGATAAGAGGGAGTAAACTGAACAAATCCAACATTTTTTCACTCATTTTAGCACCAAATCCTATGGTGTTACTACTCATTAGAATCGTCTCAAAGAGACGATTCTAATGAGTAGTGACACCATAGGGTTCAAAGCAGAAATAAAAGATTTTAATTTTTGAAATACTCCCCTTATCTGGAGCCCTGCAGTATGGTTTAATCATGTCCAATCAGAAAAAGTTTCTATATCCTAGCACTCAGCTAGACTGTAACTTAAAGCAGACCTTAAGGTGCATTCTGTTTTACTTTCAAACTGCTTTAAGTTGTTGCATTGTTGGTTTGCTTGTTTGTTAACATTTGTTTCTGCCATCTATGGGCTAATTGCATGGATGTCCAAGAAAGAGCAGAGCAGATAGAGAAAACCAGGATGTGATGCCCTAATCTTACTATTGACAGAATTCTCTGGTTCTTTTGGATGCCAAGTGTAAAGCACTTATATATTGAACCTTGGTTTATAAAGTGTCATTCAAAGGACTTGGTTCAGCAGGGGATCAAACTCACGACCCCTGGTATCGTTGAGTGTGAAAGATGTCACCTAAATGTATCTTCAATACTAAGAAACAAGCTATGGTGTATTTTAATGGCTTATTAACCCTTTGAACCCTAGTCCCGCATATTGTCGTTCTTTGCAAACATTGTACATGAAGATAGTACACTTGTCCTATGCAAACAGTGAAGATCCAGATCAGAGGGCTCCTAGGAGCCCTCTGATCAGGGTCTTCACTGTTTGTCATAATACCAAACATTGACAAAACAACCCTTAAAAGTCAGTAATGGACTGGACTAAAACGGAAACTGGAATTGTCCATCTAAAATTTCAGGGAGGAAAGAGTTAAGATCGTTTTAGTTGCCTCTCATCTAGATCTACACTATTGACCAATTGTAACTTGAATCTTTCTGTGAGAGTCACTTATATATCAATAGGCTTGTAACATGCAAGAGTGAGCAATTACCAATGATGTCTAATGCCAGGGCTCCATTTCAGAACTAAAATCTTTATTTCTGCTTTAAACCCTATGGTGTCACTACTCATTAGAATCGTCTCGAAGAGACGATTCTAATGAGTACAACACCATAGGATTTTGTGTTGAAATATGTGAGAAAATGTTGGATTTGTGCTATTAACTCCCAATCTTATCTGGAGCCCTGTAATGCGCAAATCAAGCAAAGAAAAACTGTGGCAATTAGTGGGGAGTAAACAATGTCATCAAAATACAAATCTCACAAACAATTCAATAAATTATTTTTTAAAAGAATATTCAATAATTGAACTGTTTAAGGAAACTATTTCAAAGTAAACATTTTCAAAATTTAACGCGACAATTTGAAATAATTTCTGGGACATATCCGGAGTTAGAGTAAAGCAAAATTGATTTCTCAGCATGAACCCTTTCAAACAAATTAAACAGCAATTTTGTGCACTTCAACAAATATATACTGTTGACAGGTATTTATTCCTACATGAACTCCTTAACCCATTACTACTGAAGAAAATAGTTCCATTGTGTACAGTTCAAAAAACAAGAGTTGTTAGAGACACAACAAAGCTCGCCACCGGCACCTTAAGAAACTTAAAAGCACACTCAATGTCACCGAGGTCAACCTTTTTGCCTGCATGAAAAGGTCTTGTCCACATACACATGCAAATCAAATATGAAAATACAACCTCAAGGGACAAAGGAATCATAAGCATTTTGGAAACCTAAACGCAGACTTCGAAACCTAAACCGGGACCTATTCCTAAGTTCAAGGTCAAGGACACAGGGATATACACATGCATGCCAAATATGAAAAAAATATCTCAATGGATATATGAGTTAAAGAAATTTTGAGAAACCTAAACACAGATTTTGAAACCTAAACACGGGTCCTAAGTTCAAGGTCACTGGGGTCAAACTTTTTGCATGCAAGGAGAGATCTTGTCCATATACACATGCACACTGAATATGAAAGGAATATCTCAATGGATATAGTTGTTATAGAAATTTTGAGAAACCTAAATGCAGATTTCGAAACCTAAAAGTGGGCCCTAAGTTCAAGGTCAATGTCACAGGGGTCTAAATTTTTCTGTGCATGGAAAGATCTTGTCCATATACACACATATACCAACTATGAAACATTACCTCAAAGGACGTAGAAGTTAAAGGCATTTTACGAAACCTTAACACAGATTTCAAAACCTAAACGTGGGCCCTAAGTTTAAGGTCAAGGTCACAGGGGTCTAAATTTTTCTGTGCATGTAAAGGTCTTGTCCATATACACACACATACCAACTATGTTTAGTTTAAACATATTTTATTGCCATATATTTGTACAACCATATAACACAAGTTCATAATCATATTTACAAAATACAAATATAAGAGCAAAAGGGTTGGGCCACAAGTTCTACCAACATTAGTTACGGCCCTCCCCTTTTGTGGTTGGTTAGTTGACCATTTTACTAATAAGTATTAAAAATGGTTAGTTAATTGTACTTACATATACAGTCAATCTGGTATTAATCGACAACCAAATAGAGTTTACTTGAGAGGCTTTAATTATACGTGGTTGGCCCATGAATGCCAGAAAAATGGTTCGGAATATTCCAAGGTGTTCATGTAATAATAATCCCTGTCCTATGTGTCGCCTAATACCAGACCGACCGCATGGTTTAAACTCTTAAATTACATATAAGCAAGTTTAACTGTTTACATCTTATCAAAGGGAAGTAATTGTGTTTTTTTTTCAACTATCGAAATTATGAAAAAAAACACACTGTGTTGGATTAGCAAGGCTCCAGATGAAGGGAAGTAAACTCAAGAAATCCAATATTTTCTTTCTCACTTTAACCCTCATGGTATGTAATTCTATGATGTTTCTACTCATTAGAATCGTCTCTTCGAGACGATTATAATGAGTCGTGACATCATAGGATTTAAATCATAAATAAAGGTTTCAGTTTTCAAAATACTCCCCCTATTTGAAGCCCTGATACGTAAAGTCTAAGGTATGTTAGTTATCTTTAAAATTGAGAAATGAATTTTGGAATTCCTTAGAACAAATATTAATAACGACATATATTCTACAAAATAGAAAAGAATAAACAACAAAATACGAACGTGTTTAGGAAAGATAACAGACAGAAGAAAAGAATTGAGAAAAAGAAGACTAAGAGAAAAATGAACTACAAGAGTACGAAGTCCCATCTTAAAATACCTAATACAGTAGGTGCTAGTGTGTTTCAAATCTTTTGGTATCCTTTATATATGTATGGACAGCATTGAAAATCATCACATTATCATTATGAGTCAGTTCAGGTGAGCCAAACAGTAAAGTATTGGCATTGAATGGGTGAAAATCCCTTATGGTATGAAAGAGAACATGTCGGTAGTTTGTATAAAGGTTACACTGAAAGAGAAAATGATCTGCATCTTCTCTTTCAAAGCCACAAGAACACTTTTCCGAAAGACTAAGATGGTTTTTAAATAGATCTGCATTTAAATTACTGCATTTATTTCGTATGCGTGCATGTAAGGCAGATATGTATCTATTGCCTGTGAAGTAAAACGAAGGAACAACTTTGGGGATAAAAACTGTGTGTGATAAAGCTTTTTTAAAGGTTGTTAATGTGGTTGAATCTCTTATGGCTATTGGAAGAGTATTCCACATTTTTGTAGCTGACGGCACAAACGAATTCGAAAATAGTTCTGTTCTTCTTGATAAAATATTTAAGTCTCGAGCATTTCTTAGGTTATACGTATTTAGATCATCAACGGATGGTGGAAGAAGACTGCTCAAGTAATCTGGTGTAAGGCCAGACATTATCTTGTACATCAAAATTAACTTATGATATTTTCTTCTTTCAGTCAAAGATAGCCAGCCAATTTCATTGTACAAGTTTTCTAACGTTACTGATCTAGTTAGGCCTGTAACGATCCTAGCTGCCTCGTTTTGAAATTTGTCTAAGGTTTCTTTGTCTTGCATTGTACAGCCATCCCATACTACAGATGCATATTCTAAGATAGGACGCAGAAATGATATATAAAGTTGATTTAGGGTTTTACGATTTACTGAAAATTTAATTTTTCTCATCATATTAAGGATTTTAGAGGAAGAACTAATTAACTTGTGTATGTGTTCACGCCACTTGCCGTCTGCGCTCAGTACAACACCAAGGTGTTTATGACTGTTAACAAAAGTAACAGGCACTTGATTAAAGATCAATAAGGGTGCAGTTGCATTTGACCTTGAAGAAATAAACAGTGCTTCAGTTTTTTGAGGATTAAATGAGACCAGCCATTTTTCTGCCCAACTTGAAATTATTTGTAAGTCTTGATTCATGATTGCTTCTATATCATCCGTCGATCGTGATGTGAAAGAAATAGAAGTGTCGTCTGCAAAAAGACGAGATATACTCAAGAGTTGTTCAATAATGTCATTAACAAATACCAAGAAAAGAAGGGGGCCAAGTACAGAGCCTTGTGGTACGCCTGCATTAGTTTCCTTATACTGAGAGTATGACGAACCCACAAAAACCTTTTGACAACGATGAGTAAGATAACTATTTAACCAATTAAGACATCCACCTGATATACCATTTTGTTGCAATTTAAATAATAAACCTCTGTGCCATACTCGATCAAATGCTTTAGATATATCAAAGAATACAATACATGTGTTAAGTTTTTTGTCTAGTGACAGTGCTATTTGATGGTAAATATCAAGTAGCTGGTAAACTGTGCAATGGCCATTTAAAAACCCTGATTGTTTATTATAAATAAGACCGTTAGAAATGAGGTGATTGTATAGATGTTTATAAACAACCCTTTCCATCAATTTGCCGACACAACTCAATAGAGATATAGGTCGATAATTTGAACTTAGATTATTATCACCCTTCTTATATAACGGCATAACAATAGCTGACTTCCACAAGTCTGGAAATGTAGATTGATCTATAGATTTGTTGAACAACTTGCATAATGGTTTAGATATAGTATTTTTAACATTTTTTAGAACCCTGTGACTAATCAGATCTTCTCCTACAGCTTTGTTAATATTCAATATTTCGATGGTATCAATAATTTCATTTTCTGTAATTGATATTGAACTAAGAGTTTCATTTGTAAGTTGTGTTAATAGTGGCAATGAATTATCACGATCGTCAATTGTGGATATAGAAACAAAATAATCATTAAGCAACTCCGCCTTTTCACTATCCGTAAAAACAAACGAGGCCGAAGTGTTTGATACGTGCTTGGTTAAGGGGGGCACACCATTTGAAGTTTGATCTTTTTTAAAAAATTTACGTAACATTTTCCAGTATATTTTTTGATCATTGCAAGAAGCATCCAATACAATATTTTCTAAATTATTGAAGTAAGTTTCCTTGGCGTGTTTTTTCAAGTTATTAACCTTATTTCTGAGAGTTTTATATTTTTGCCATTGTTGCGGAATTTTAGAATTCAAAGCCTTTGTTTTTTGACGATCTCTTTTTCTACTGAATTTACGTATTTCTGAATCGTACCAGGGTTTGTCATCTTTACGAATTAAGACATTTTTGCAAGGTATACATTTATGTATTAAAGCAAGAAATAAATCAGTAAATTGAACAGTGGCTTGGTTAATATCTACGTTATCTATAAAAGACCAGTCCTCAGTATTGATTAATCTATTAAGCTTTTCGAAATCGGCTTTTTTGTAAATCCATATTGTACGTTTGACTGTTCGAGATGGAAGAAAAGGGAAGTTCAAAATAATATAAGTGGCTTTATGGTCACTGATATCACTAGGAGTATCAATTACACCGGAATTGAATACTTCTAACTCATCTGAAACAAGAATTGGGTCAATACAAGTTGAAGAATAGAGAGTTACACGAGTGGGTTCATTAATAACATTATTTAAGTTGTTTATAATACTAATTTGTCTCAGTTTATTGTTTTTAATATTAAGTTGGTCTTCATTTATATCCCCTACTAGTAAAATGTTAATATTTTTTTCACTCGCTTTTTCTAGAGTTAGATTGAAATCCGTCCAAAATGCTGTTAGAGACGATGGTGGTCTATAAACATTACATATTAAAATACGTTTATCTTTATATTGTACCTCTGTCCATAAGGTTTGTATTGAGGGCATTTCAAGGTCACGTACGCGGGTTGACACTATATCACTACTAACGAATGTTACGAGTCCCCCTGAAAATGCCGAATTGTCTTTTCTGTGAAGACAATATCCATTTAAATTTAAATATTCGTCTGTGACGTCAGCTGCCAAGTGAGTTTCAGAGAAGCACATTATATCAAAATCAGTGAAGTTGTCCTTAATAAAATTCAGTTTCCTCCTAATGCTACGAATGTTGAGATGGACTAAGGATAGTGATTGTTCACCGTTTGTGTCCAGATCGGGACCAGGATTTTGTTCTATGTCACCAGACATTAAAACAAGTAGGACAATTGTCAAAGAAAAGTTAATATTAAGAAGACTTGATTTAAAAAAACCAATAGCAAAAGCTAACGATACTGTTATATGTGTGATATACATATGTAGATTACCTATCAAACTTCTAAAGGGATACCAGTTGAACACTAGTTTACCTCTGCATTTCTGTGTAACACAACAAAATGATCCAATGGCCACCCTCCACTGCATTACATCATTACCCATTTGGAAGTAATCTTAAACATCTTAAAATGTGAAGAGTTGGCCATTTGGATATATTCTGTTCAATATTCATACGCTGAAGTATGAGACATAGGGATACGTAATACATGGGAACTTCGATGCGGAAAGAGAGAAGAGCGAAAGAAAGAAAAACAATAAGGAAAAGACGCAGTGAATGTTTTTGTAACATTCTGAGTTAGAGTGGACTAACGTCAACTTTAGGGTTGGTTGGTGACGGTGAATATGGTGTTCAAATTGGTTCTTATGGCTAAAATATATTCAAAAATTATTTATACATATACATACATATACATACATAGTAGACATACATAGTAGAACTTCGGTATCTCGAAGTCGGTTTTGTCGAACACACCCGCATTTCAAAGTCAAAACTTGGCTAGGCCACGTTTTAACCCTGAAATATGGGTATGTTCGTCTTAACCGAGCATAAAATAATGCAGTTCACATGTCGAACTATCGGACAGTTCGAGTTAAACGAGTTCGAGATACCGAAGTTCGACTGTATAGTAACAAAGGTGTTAAGGAAAAAGAAGCCAAACAATTGAAAGGTAAACTAGATCATAAATATGTACATAACATATATTCAGTTATAGATATGTACAGAACTTTCTATAACACTTTGCAGTTAGTTCTTCGCCTACTTGTCTCATCATACACACATATGCAGACAGTTCTTGTCCAGATCAGAAGCCGCAAAATGCAACTTCTAATCCTGATCCGAGCTGCCTGACGATCATTATATATGTGTAGGTTTCTCAAGCAAACGTTACTCCATAACTATTAATTTTAAGACACTTACAAATGACAACTGTTTCTGAGAGTAGACGATGTCGTTTGAGGCGAATAACGTTTAAGTATACTGAGAAACCCCTATTTACCGCAAAAGAGTGGATGACGGAATTTATCTTAATTAACAAAATAGTATAGAGTGCAGCAAGCTGTGTTTGTAAGTCACTGTGAAATGTTCTGAAACACTGTAGAACACTATTCCCACTAAAATGACCGTGACCTTTATGACATTGATCTTTGTCTTACATGACCTAAAGTGTACTGAGCTCAAAGACAGACAGGCAGGCATACGGTTGCGGTCAGACGGACAGACAGACAGACAGTTGCGGTCAGACGGACAAACCGACAAACAGACAGGTTGACAGACATGATACAACATTTTGTCCCCGAAGTCTCAACAGGGCATACAATCAATAGAGACAATATCAGTTACTCAATATCAATAAAATAAAAAGACATGTGCACACGAGATGTAAAGACAATATTACTCAGTCACTACTATTGTTTTAATGAGGAGTAGATCTACAATAATCTCTCCAGTTTAAACAATGCGACGAATAATCAAAGACACTGTTACCAGGGCTCAAGATCAAGAAAGCAGCATTTTAAATCTTCATTTCTGCGTTAAACCCCATGGTGTCACTACTCATCAGAATCGTCTCTTCGAGTCTATTCTAATGCGTAGTACCATCATAGGATGAAATAAATAAAAGCATATTGGATTTGTTCAGTTTACTCGCTCCTATCTGGAGCACTGTGTAGACGCTGAAATATTAAATTTTTATAATCTAAGTGTTTAATTTAGTTCAGTCCGATCAGACCCTGAGTTAAATGGACTTTTTATGCGATACATGCAACATCGCGAACGTGGTAGTATACAAGAGTTTCCGGTAATATCCGTTATACCCTTCGGTATTTTCCGAGACTCCATTCGGTACCAATCGTAATTTACATCACGCTTTCTGTACGAGTACTGGGTCACTCGCTACAGTGCAACCACAGTTGAGAGGATTTGGGAGAAACCTCTCCGCTGTGTCTGCACTGCCTGTAGTGTATTTGAATATGGCTGGCATTTTTCTAAACGCTTTAATGTTATTAATTGATCCCAAATCAAACGAATTATTGTGAGAATGTTTGGCCTTGTTATTGGAAGAGCCATAAATGTACATTTTTTGTGGTATTTACTTCGTAAAAAACAAACGTGTCACAGGTACATTTGTAACCACTCCATATACACAGACTGACAACATTATTCATGTAGTCGGAGAAAGTTATGGTTGCTGACATGATTAAATAAATATAGACCCATAAGGCTATAGAGAGTTTGCGCCGAGTCCGAGACCGCTGTCAGGCATCAAGCCGACCAGATCTGAGCAAAAGCTCAAAACCGATCAATCAAATGCCCCAAAACGATCACAGACCCTAGCCACCACCAAAATCCATCACATCATCTGGCTAGGGTTCAAGGCCCTAGCGAGTCTGAGCCGGGTCCGAGATAGATCCCATGCATCCGACCTACCAGATCCGAGCCCCCGCTCAAATCTGAGCTTTCGAACGAATGAGAAAGAGCCAAAACCCATATGTCAGCAGAATTAAACCTTCGATCTGCCATGGTCTACACAGAGTGATGTGGATGAAACATTTAAAGGATCGTGAGGTGAAACTTAGATTCAGTCACATATCTACACGTTGTGTCTTGTGACACATATCACATCAACTATATTTGTTACATTTTGAAACACACTGGATTAGATCTAGATAATGCTGTCCTGCATTTTCATTGTCACCTTAAAATGACGATTTTATTAAGATTTAGACCAGATTTTGTGTAAATCGGCTTTAACAAAAGTCGAATTATCAAATAAAATGTTGAATTTCTCATTCAAACTTCTCGGCACAAATTCGCCTTCGTATCACAAGAGAGACATATAATACGAACTCGTTATGCATTTGTGAGCAGCATGGATCTAGATCGGATCCCGAGAAACTCGGCATCAGATAAATATCCAGTCCGCTCCTATCTCGATTTAAATATCAGGTGCTTCGTAAGGAAATTACCATAGTCAGAGGATCAAAGGCAGTATTAGGCGGTTATTTAAGCCTATCAGAAAGCCTATAAGTTATGACTAGTTACAACTCTTTACAAGACCAGGCTGATGCAGAAAGCTTCTATAGAAGCTTACGCCTCACCCTCCTCTCGGAATGGGCTGCCACATTTCGTAAAAGAAATACACTCTTTATCAATTCGAGTTCAAATTCATATATAACCAGAGCACACAAACTTTGAGTGCATAACGTATTTACAAAAAAATATTTGAAAAACACAGGATCCGGATTAGGCTCCAAGAAACTCGGCGTCCGATCAAGATCCAATAATTTCAAAACCCAATACATATAGAAATAATAGCCAATCGGCACACAGAATCAGAAGTTAGAAATGTGCGATTAAGACTTATTTGTTTGGGTTTAGCCCGTGTGATGATTGTCAAAGCTATTAAGGTCCTCTTCCTTGGTGATTAGGTGTTTTCTATTGTTTTTGTCTTTTACTAGAATGTTTCCATCTGACGACCATGATCCGAGTAACTTGTTGCTTTTTACGAGTTGTCGCGCTTGGTACAGGAGTGAGTTTCTACGTTTAGTAAGATCTTCGTTGACAAAGACATTGAAGTGTCCCTTGAATCTTAAGTTTAGACGCGCTTTGAAAAGATGTTGACGAGCTCTATAAGAAACAAACTTCACTATGATGGAACGCGGTTTGTTTTGATCTCTTCTGCCTCCAACTCGGTGTGACCGGTCTATGTCCTCCGGTGCGACTGGAATAGACAAATCAGAGCAGATTTTTAGCACTGTCTCGTCTGTGCTTTCAGCTTCTTCTCTTTCAGGAATTCCTGTTATACGTAGGGAGTTTCTACGACTGTATTGTTCGTTTTCATCACAATGCAGTGTGAGTTTATCTACTTGGGCTTTCAACGACTTATTTTCTCGTACTAGCTCTGCATTGTCGACTTCGAGGGTTTTAATGCGGGACTCTAGGCCTGACAATACCCCATCTACAATTTCTTTTATCACATCTTTCATCTCATATTGGAATGTGCCCTTTAGGATCTGAGCAAGAGATTCAATTTGATTCGGTGTCATTGATGGTGGTTCTTGAGATGCAGATGCTGCCTTCGTTGAATCAGTAGTTTCCATCGGATTAGTCGATGTTGGCTGATTGACTTCAGAATTTGAAATGCAGTCCTGAAACTGACTATTGTCGTCGTTGGACTCACTGGATATAAATTCATGTAAAAGCTGTTTCTTTGCTTCTTGTTCATCTAAGGGCGATGTTAAATCTCTTTTTCTGGATTCAGAGGAAGCAAAAGGTGTTGCTGCTGCATTTTGTTTGTTGTTATTGTTTTTACCCTTGTTTTGAGGCATTTTTCCTTTCTGGCACTTTCTGCTAAATTAGAGTCTACTTTCTATTGCGGATAATTATAAACGGTGTGTTGAGATTTTTACTTTTCCGTGAGAATCACTCGAGTTTATTTGACGAGGGCGTTTTGCACGTGATTATCGTGTTGGCACTTGTAATATTTTGTACTTATGTAATTTAGGTCAAATTATCAAATTCACTATTTCATATTTCAAATGAACGCTACCTTCACACGAGTGTTCTCCAATCCTTTAGAAGTTAATTTTCACCGTCACATACCAACAAATATGAACTAAATCATCACTTTTTACTCGTTATTTAGCGAGCGAAATATAAACAAACAACCATCAAAGGGACGTAACCAACTATGAAAGCAATATATCAAAGGACATAGAAGTTAAAGGCATTTTTCAAAACCTAAACACAGATTTCGAAACCTAAACGTAGACAGTAAGTTCAAGGTCACAGGGGTCTAAAATTTTCTATGCATGGAAAGGTCTTTTCCATATACACACACATACCAACTATGAAAGCAATACCTCAAAGAATATAGAAGTTAAAGGCATTTTTCGAAACCTAAACACAAATTTTGAAACCTAAATGCAGGCCCTAAGTTCAAGGTCAAGGTCACAGGGGTCCAATACCTCAAGGGACATAGAAGTTAAAAGACGACAACGAATACATGGGGGGTATCGCAATAGCTCGTCATATACTTCGTACAGGCGAGCTAAAAATATTTCATATAATTATATGATATTATTATGATATTTCCTGATCAGAAAAACTACATGCTTCTTCAATGAGTGCTTAACCCATTTCCCCATTAAAACACCTTTTTACGCCTTTAATTAATTCCTCTACTGAAGAAACTTTTAAGTTCCAATTTATACTGTCACAAATAAATATCATTAGAAATGTTTTCTTTATTCTGGCAGATAATACCTTAACTCTTTCCTCCCTGAAACTTGAAATGGACCATTCAAGATTCCATTTTAGTCAAGTCCATTTCTGACTTTTAAGGGTTGTTTTTGTCAATGTTTGGCGTTGTGACAAACAGTGAAGACCCTGATCAGAGGGCTCCTTTTGGAGCCCTCTGATCTTGGTCTTCACTGTTTGCACAGGACAATCGTAGCATTTCCATTTACATTGTTTGAAAAGGACGCCTATATGCGGGACTAGGGTTCAAAGGGTTAAACGGGCTGAAAGTAAAGCAGAATGCGCCTTATAGGCTGCTTCACTTTCAACCTGCTTTAAGTGGTCACATATCTTCAAAACTAGAAACAGGCTATGGGGTAAATTACCGTAATGGGTTAACATGGGTGTAATCTTAACATTTTGCTTGCTAGGTAAATTTTTAATTGTCCTCTGCTATATAAAAAGAGTTTTTCAATATATTCAACACAGGATCAGAGCGTCAAATAGTTTTGATCCTTATGAGACGCTGCGTAAGCAATGGTAATGCATATATTGCTTCACCGCTAGCATGGTAAGAGTTTAACAATGACTTGGTAGTAGGCAACACCTGTGAAGAGAGAGAGCCATCTTGTAACTTACTGTTCAAGCATCCACAGGACGCAGATTGACTACATCCTCTACCGTAAGAGATTCCGTAGTGCAGTCACCGATGTGAAAGTCATCCCAATGGAGGAGTGTGTCCAACAGCACAATCTTGTTGTTTGTGATTTCACAATCCGCATTCCCAAAGCAAAGAAACGTAAATTCATCCCTCGTATCCGCACCTGGAAGCTGAGGGACCAGATTGTGGCAAAGAAGTTTCATGATACTTTCACTGACAAGGTTACTGCTGCTGCTAGTGTCAACTCTGCTGGTACTGTTGAAGATGAGTGGGCCAGGATAAAGAACCCACTACTTGAATCAGCCACTGAAGTATGCGGCCTCTCTAAAAACCACCAGTGGAAGAAGGAAACCTGGTGGTGGGATGAACATGTTGAAGGTGCGGTGAAGTTGAAGCGAACATGCTTCAAATCCTACAAAGCCTCGACTAAAGCCGGCCTAACCAGCGAGGCAAAGGATGCCAAAGTGGCCTACGATGAGGCTAAACGCTTAGCAAAGCATGCTGTCTGGAGAGCTAAGTCTGAGGCAGAGAAGGAAAAGTTCGCTGACATCTCCCCCAACGATGGAAGCATCTTCAAGCTAGCCATACAAATGGACAGGACAAACCAGGATGTTGTCGGGGAGAAGTGTGTGAAGAACGACGCGGGTGAACTGTCGCTCAGTGACGAGGATTATAAAGATGAAGGCCTGGGTTGAACACTATGCAAGACTACTCAACGTAGAGTTTGAGTGGCCCAGTGATCTACTACCAGTGGTCGCTCCTGTGGAAGGCCCTCCCCCACCAGTCACCTTGGATTTGATGCGCAAGGCTCTCGGCAAGATAAAATGTGGAAAAGCCGCTGGCCCTTCAGGAGTCATTGCCGAGATGATGAAAGCAGCTGGGGAGGAGGGGATCGAGATGCTAAGACAGCTGGCTGAGACAGTCTTCAGCAATGGAGTGATACCCAAGGACTGGGAGGAGAGTTACATCCTGAACCTCTACAAGGGCAAAGGGGAGGCTCTCGACAGAGGGAACTACCGTGGGCTCAAACTCACAGACCAGACGATGAAGTTACTGGAGCGGGTATTGGACACCTTTGTGCGTGAGATGGTCGACATTGACTCAATGCAGTTTGGCTTTGTTCCTGGAAGAGGCACTACCGATGCAATCTTCATCATACGCCAGCTTCAGGAGAAGTATATCGCCGCAAACAAGCCACTGTATTTAGCCTTTGTCGACCTGGAGAAGGCTTTTGATAGAGTGCCCAGGAAAGTCATCTGGTGGGCTTTGAGGAGTCTTGGAGTTGAGGAATGGGCTGTGCGTGCCATCCAGGGAATGTACACAGACACTAGGAGCCTTGTACGTGTGAATGGGCAGTACAGCGAGGAGCGAGGAGTTGGAGTTGGTGTGCATCAGGGATCTGTCCTCAGCCCCCTGCTTTTCATCCTAGTGCTGGAAGCTCTGTCCCGCGAGTTTCGCACCGGTGTCCCATGGGAACTTCTGTACGCAGATGACCTTGCTGTGATGGCCGACTCGCTGGAGGAGTGTGTAGCAAAACTAAAGGCGTGGAAGGACGGGATGGAATGCAGGGGACTGAGAGTCAACATGAAGAAGACCAAGCTCATGATCTCTGGTCCTGGACTGAATCTTCTTCGAGACTCGGGGGCATTTCCCTGTGCAGTGTGTAGAGGTGGAGTTGGAGTCAACTCGATTGAGTGTTCCCAGTGCAAAATGTGGTTGCACAAGAAGTGCAGTGGCATCAAAGGAAGGCTCACCATCAGTCCGGACTATATGTCAAAGATGCCGTGACCAGGCTCGGCCGATTGATGGAAGACCAGTCACCCAGGTAGTTATTGATGGAACTCAACTTGATGTCGATGCAAGCTTCTGCTACCTGGGCGACATGCTATGTGCTGGAGGAGGCTGCGAGCTTGCCATCATCACCCGATGCTGCACTGCTTGGGGGAAGTTTAAGAAGCTCCTGCCAATTCTTACGTCCAAGCATGTCTCTCATAAGACCTGTGGTAATGTGTACAACGCTTGTG
This sequence comes from Gari tellinella, assembly GCA_922989275.2. Taxonomy (NCBI): domain Eukaryota; kingdom Metazoa; phylum Mollusca; class Bivalvia; order Cardiida; family Psammobiidae; genus Gari; species Gari tellinella. The sequence continues at coordinate 55,675,317 of OV277864.1, forward strand.
TCCGCTCCGCCATGTTACATGGAAGTGAAACCTGGGCACCCTCTGCCCCGGACCTACAGCGGCTCCGTAGGAACAACAGGTCTATGATACGCTGGATCTGTGGCGTTAAACCCAATGATGAGGTCCACATAGATACACTGCACACAAGATTGGGGATACAGGAAGTGACAGCAGCTCTGAGAACCAAGCGTCTTAGATCGTATGGACATGTCGCTCGTGCCTCTTCATGCACCAACTCAGTAATTGGTATGGCCATTCCAGGCTCCAGAGGTAGAGGGAGACCAAGAAAGTCTTGGTCAGACTGTGTAAGGGCTGACCTGAACATCTGCAGCCTTGCAGGCATAGATCCACAGGATAGAGAAGCGTGGAGACGGAGTGTTAGACACTCTAGCCACCTGCTGCCTACCCCAGTTTCTGGGACACCCGCAGCAGTTGAAAAATAAACTCAGGATCAAGTCAAGTCAACACAGCATCAAGCAATTTACAATTTAAATGAAAGAAAACACCTCAACATGATAAATGATGCAAGGAGTTCTGGATAAGTTCTGAATACACAAAGTATATTAACCCCTTACCCCATATCCTATTTCTAATTTTGAAAACAGGTGACCATTTAAAGCAGGTTGAAAGTATAGCAGAATGCGCTTATAGACGAATTCTGCTTTACTTTCAGCCAGTTTTAAGCTACCATCTGCTAGGATATAGAAAATAATTCTTACGATACATGATTTTGACTGTATAAATTGGATTTATTTTCTTCAGCGGATGAATTAATAAAAGGCGTAAAAAGGGGTATTAATGTGGTAATGGGTTAAGCCTTTCACATTTTGAATCTTCAAGCAAACTCTTCCAATTCTGAAATCATGTTACCAGAGAATTTTGAATTTATATGACCATTTTAGAGGTGTGTCCCAACACCAGCTGTGCAGACCTTGATCAGAGGACTTAAATACGCCTTTTTACTCATTTAAATTATTCCTCCACTATAGAAAATAGTTCCTTTTTATAAAATCATGAATATGTACTATAAGAAATGTTTTATATATCCTAGCAAATAATAGCTTAACCCAGGCTGAAAGTAAAGCAGAATGTGCCTTAAGGCACATTCTGCTTTACTTTCAACCTTCTTTAAGTTAATTGTGCATTGTTTTCAAAACTAGAAACTAGAAATAGGCTATGGGGAAATGGGTTGAATGTCTGTATTGTTTGTAAATAATGTCACTATATATATACGCAGTTCCCAGCCAGCTGGAATAAGACATGTCATTTACTACTTGTCCTTTCAACAGCCAAACCCAGTAACAACATAATTAGTTTATTTCAACTGCTACATTATGCAAACAAAACATAGCGTGACAAGTAAGAACTATGTATAAGCTGCAATACCTTTTGTGGCACCCCCTTGCTCCCTGACCCATAACAGCTAGTGCAAGCATTTATACCATAATTCTTTCAACACCATGGACCAGTTAAAAAATATTCTCAATATATTTGAAAACAGTGTAGACCCAGATCAGATGGCTGATCAGGGTTTACACTGTTTTGTAATTAACCCTTAGCCTGCCACTCACGACTATAGCTCCATATGCAAACAGCTTGGATCCGGATGAGACGCCGAGTAACTCGGCGTCTCATCCAGATCCAAGCTGTTTGACACTCGGACAACATTTTTAGCAATTTTGAGCAACTTTGAAGCACATTGAAACTTGAAGCAGACGAGAAACATAGCAGACGACAATTTATTTGGTGGGCTAAGGGTTAAGACCAGTATGTGTATTAAACTATCCATAATTCCAAGTAGACTGAACCATCATGGCATGGTTCATAATTTAGTAATTAAACAAGAGAACCAAATAACCCACAAGAGTTGCGTAATGTTGAAAGAGTGAACCTACATTTATTTCTCATAGAAATGCATTATCGCGCTCCTACCCTCTCCTGATAAAGAGCCGAAGGTATTGTGGAATTATTTCTTACACCCTGACAAAACTTGCAGAAAGTAGGACAAACATCTCCCATATGGCCATATCTGCTTTTCTTTTGTCCTGCTTTACTCACTGCTGTGAGTTCGAATCCCAGTAGGGTCGTTCGGATTTTTCATGTGGGGAAGCCTTCCAGCTGACTTGAGGAAGGTCGGTCGTTCTACCCAGTTGCCGATTTGTGCCTGAAACAGTGCATAAAGGACTTCTGGGGTTTTCCTCCACCTGTAATTAGCTGGACGTCACGATATGACTGAAATACTGTTAAAAGCAACGTAAAATCATAACAAATCAAATCAAATTTATCCTGCTTTACACTGCCAGATAGACTTACACTGAAATGAGGGAATTACTGACACAAAAGCCCTTTTTATATACAGTATAAACTCGGAAAACCGGAGTCCCAGAAATCCGGAATCCTCAGAATACCGAACTTTCTGTCCGGTCCCGATTTTTTTCCTTCTTATTTTAACCAAAAGTAAGTCTCAGAAAACCGGAACCTCAGAATTCCGAAAACCGAACGATTTTCTCGGCCCAAAATGTTCAAATACACATAAAATTACCTCGGAAAACCGAACATCCACTGTATTTTGTCACCTCGCGTCTCTAATTTCACCATTGCGATCATGGCAAATTTATTCAACCGAGTCGACCGTCAAACACATCTGGGACACTTAGCGTAATGTGTTAAGATTGCGTAATGGGTGGGGTGTTTATTGGAGATGACACGTGTATTTCACGGTTGTGACACACGATTGCTGATTAAAATAAGGCTCCGATCTGACAATGCTACAGCAACAAAAATGCGTTCCGTTGTTCGTAGTTTGTTTCGAAGTACGTCGGAACACTTTACTGTTTAGAATTCAAAAAATTTGAAGTTCAGTACGGTATTCTGAAGACAGAAAGAAAGGAAATATCTCAGTTATATTTCATAATTATTGTTTGCAATTGCGTACTGAATGAGTGTGTTGTAGAAGCAAAGTCTTACTGTATAAACAACCGCTCAGTTTGTTAATCCAATAAAACGAAAACACCGACACTCGATTTGCACAGCAAAATTTTCTTTCGCGACATATTTGCAAAATCGGAAACGTTCTTGATTATACTGAATCTACGAACTTCCATAGAAAAATGTGCTGCTCGAAATGCGAATAAAGTAAGCCCATTAAAAGTAAAAACTATGCCAGTTGTTTCGTTTTATAATGGTTGCGACAATCTAAAGATTGAAGTGTTTATTTCAAAACACAGATGCTTCTTACCTATGGGAATACGTTTATATCTTGTGATTTAACCCATAAAATACAGAGAATACACGAGTGCACATTATACGCGGCAAAAGACGGTAAATAATTATTGAGCTATTGTTAAAAATGCTCTGTCGTATTAGGAACGTATATAGATAATCTACGTTCCTGGTCGTATTGAAAGTTCATTCTCATTCTATCAAACAGTTTTGATCTAGATGAGAATTCACTGTTATGGTCATGTTATTGAGTTATAGGTCTGGTCTGTGAAGGTGCCTCAGCCTGAATGTTAGCACTGATTCATGAACAACTCAGAAAACCGAACACCTCAGAAAACCGAACTTTTTACCTGGTCCGGAGGGTGTTCGGTTTTCCGAGGTTTTACTGTATTATTATATAAGACTTTGCCCACTAGGAACATCTATCATCTGAAGTATTACATCGGCCAATACGAAGTGTAAGGCCAAAAATTCCCCATATGTACAGAGTGCAGAACAATGCAGACACTATTCAGAAAGCTGCTGAAGAAACTGCCTGAAATGGGTGACCCGGTCTTCACTGTGTTCATAAAACATCAATATTATAATGCTTGTAGCAGGAGAAAGGTAACTTAGTACTATGATTTATGTTATAATTTCAACTGATATTTATACAACGAGCCTATAACCAGTGTGACAGGAATGGGGGCAACAGAATCAATAACCTTTTGTCCACAGGGCTCCAGATAAGAGGGAGTAAAAAGAATAAATCCAATATTTTTTAACTCATTTCAGCATCAAATCCTATGGTGTCACTATACTCATTAGAATGGTCTCAAAGAGACCATTCTAATGAATGTGACACCATCGGGTTTAAAGCAGAACTTTTATTCTTATTTTTTGAAATACTTCCTCATCTGGAGCCCTGTTTGTGCAAGGGGAAAATATGACAGCAAGACATTCACATCCTTTTGTCAGCAAACTATCAACTAGCTACATTGGAGACTAACCTATTTGGGGAATTAAAAACAAATAACAATAATTGAGATAAGCTGTTATTGTACTATTTTTCTGACAAATAACAATTGGGATAAGCTATACATGTATGTCCAATGCATCATGTTACAGGGCTCAAAATACAGTGAGGAAGACATTCTTTCCAAATATACTCTTTTGTGTTAATTTGTGCCAACTACGTAATACCCCTGCCTATATAGCGATTTCTATTGTTCTCCTTAGCCACACAATGGTCAAATTTTAGCACGGATGAACATACAGATGGACAGTGAATGGTATACCATAATACAACATGTTTTCACGGGCATATAAAAATCAGTATTAACCCAATACCCCATGCATATAGCCTGAGTCTAGTTTTGAAAATAGGTGACTAACTTAAAGCAGGTTGAAAGAAAAGCAGAATGTGCCTTAATGCACATTCTGCTTTACTTTCAATCTGCTTTAAGCTACTATCTGCTAGAATTTAGAAAACAGTTCTTATCATACATATTCATAACTGTATAAATTGAAACTATTTTCCTCAAAAGAAGAAATGAATTAAAGGCGTATAAAGGCATAATTAGGTAGTTATGGGTTTAAAGAGTTCAAGGCAAGTCTTTATTAGGCGCCTAGAGGCAGCTCCTAGAGGGCACCAAGTATTTTCTGTTGTCAAGGCCACTGTGAATCTATTTCCCTGATTTAGAAGGTAAATGAGTTTTCTATATCGGCCTCCCCAAACACTGACAGAGAGATTACAGTCGAACTTCAATATCTTGAACTCGGTTAAATCGAACATACCCGTATTTGAAAGTTAAAACGTGGCTTAGTCACGTTTTAACTTTGAAATATGAGTATGTTCGACTAAACCGAGCATGAAATAATGCAGTTCATGTGTCAAACTATGGGATCGTTCGAGATATCGAAGTTTGACTGTACTTTTATTTCACAATAATTGACAACTACTTCAAGGTGATGAACAGTTCAAGAAGATTGTTTATGACGATGTAGAAAATTAATCCAGCACTCAAGTTCTAGTATTTCTCTGTCAGGGATAATAATAGAAAGTCTTTGACAGAAAATAAATGATGATGAAAAATATGACAATAGATAATTAATACATGGTTGTATAGGTCTGAGCAGACACCTGTCTTAAACACTGCAAAAAAGCTATGGTTGGTTGCTTTCTTAAATGCATCATTAGAAACAAGAGGCCCATATGGGCCATTATATCGCTCATCTGAGAATAGCTGACAAAATGGAGAGAATAATTTATGTTGCAGGCGGGGTCATTTTTTATTCAAGGAGCATAAATTGAACACTCTTGATAGAGGACCTGTAAGTGATGCTATGTGTAAAATATCTAATCTCTGCATGCTGGCCCTTGCAGTTTTGACAAGAAGAGTTTTTAAGATTTCCTTATTTTTTCACTTTGACTGCCATGGCAACCAGAGTTCTGCATTGTTTTGAATTCTTTGAATAACTTCGAAAGAGCTTGACCAAAGGAACATTCCTGTAAAGTTTGGTTGAAATCTGCCAAACTGTATAGGAGGAGATGTCATTTGAAGCAATTGTTAACGATGACGAACAACTGACACCTCACAACGCAGGACACAGGGCCATCCCAATAGCTCACCTTGAGCCTTTGGCTCAGGTGAGCTAAAAGGTCATGTGGCGATGCCAAGCCAGAGGAATTGGCCAGTGCTCCAGATAAAAGGCAGTAAACTGCACAAGTCCAACATGTTGCTGCATTTTGGGTTGTATCAACTGAAAATTTCTAAACCCTAAAACATATATTGAAGGTAGGCAACAAGTTTTACAAGCAGTTTGAATCCTGATCTGGTGCAAAATGCACATAGCCTTTGAAGTTCTTGAAAGGATCAAAATTGTACCACTGTGCCCTTATATCTGAAAACATACACCAGAGCTCCTGGTAAGAGTAGGGAGAAAATTGAGCAAATCCAACATTTTCTCACTCATTTCAGCACCAAATCCTATGGTGTGACTACTCATTAGAATCGTCTCAAAGAGACGATTCTAATGAGTAGTGACACCATAATATAATAATAATGAGGGTTTAATTCATACATAAGATTGTATTTTTTTTAAATACTCCCCTTATCAGTTATCTGGAGCTCTGATATACAATGTACCTGACAAAAGATCAATTTCAGAATCAATCAAAGCACTGGAGTAGTCAATAACTATTAGTTGTCATAAATCATTTGGGTTCCAGCTGCAAAAAACAATATACAGTGCTTCCTCCCTACAACAGTCCTTTCTACAAAGAATCCCTCCTTTACAACGACCCTTGCCGCAGTTCCCTAAGCAGGACAACTATGTCTATTACTAGTACTAATGCAATATCGTCAGCTTAAAATAACTGTTGTCTGCTGTTTTTTTCTAAAGGTTATTAAGTGGACATTTTGATAGAAACATTAATATAATTTAGATGAATGACAAAAAGCATGTATCCAGATCAAACCCTGCAGTGCACAGTGTCTGATCTGGATTCAAGCTATTTGCAAATGTAATCCAAGTCTTAAGTTTCACTCCCTAAAACAACTCCCTCCGAACAACAAACATAATCTGTGGCTCCCATTGGGTGTCGTTGGAGAGAGGGAGCACTGTATATAGTTTCATACTTTGCAGGCTAGAGGCAAAATTGTGATAACGCTTGCAAACAGCTTGGGTCCAGAATTGTCTCTGTGGTGTCTCAACAGGATCCAAACTGTTTGAAACTCTGGCTCTTATTTTTTCATTCAATATTCTGGAAAAATTCAATTTACATAGGAGACAATATTATCATATAATTTCACTCTGAACATTAATTCACCATCTAAGTTTACAAAGAGTAGAGTAAAAGGACTGATCCTCAAGTCCTTCAAAAACAAAGTTTTGTAATTAGGTAATTTCAATCTTTTGCTTCTAACACTTACCCTATTCTGTTGAGATACTATCATCAATAAATAGAGAGTGGCTTTCCCTTATCAATCTTAATCTAAGACTGCTAGAGTTAATTCCCTTCTTTGAACAATTGATATCAAGCTGCAAAGAATAATGCAGATCTTGTACTGTAATACTATGAGCGTGTTCACCTGAGATCCTCGAGTCGACCCGAGTTCCCCGGGTTACAGGTGAACAGACCGTGTTCGTACTTGAATGACGTCACATGACCTCTGAACCGAACTCTAGGCTAACCCAGTCGCTGCGCAGGGTTAGTCGAGTTTCAAAATGGCGTCCGAAAATGTTAACACAAAATCCCAATAGTAAAAAGCTAAATACCGTATAATGTATGCATGTATAAGAGTGTTTTAATGAACAGTCCTGTAACCGTGCTATAAGGTAACAAATAGTTAGCCTAGGGTTTCATTGTTCGACATTATAATCATAAAATTGCCATTTTTGGTCCGGGTTTGCGTGGTTCCCATTTTGCTTTAGGCCGTCATTTGACCCATTACTTACTCGTCTGAAGGGTTTGTCGTTCTGCTGAAAAATGCGTGCGCATTCAGAATTTAGCGCCATTTTACGTCATTTGATGAACTCTACTGGACTCGCGAGTTTCAGGTGAACACGCCCTATATATACTTGACACCAAGCTTAATATCGATAACAAGGTTGGAGTAAATTACAAACAGTGAAATACAGGGAGTGAAACAGGGACTCTTCTTTACATGTTAACCCTTTACCCTATAGCCTGTTTCCAGATTTGAAAACAGGTGACTACTTAAAGCAGGTTGAAAATAAAGCAGAATGCACCTTAAGTGCATTCTGCTTTACTTTCAGCCTGCTTTAAGCTACAATCTCTTAGGATATAGGAAACATTTCTTATATAGCACATTCATCACTTTATAGAATATAACTATTTTCTTCAGTTGAGTAATAAATTACAGGTGTTAAAAGACGTACATAGAGAGAAAAGGGTAAAAAAAAACTGAAATCACAGGAAGGCAGATAATAAAACAGGGTTACGCCAAAGTTTTTTGTGCCACAGCCCATACACTGCAATAATAGATATTGTATATTCAACTGAAAAGTTTCATCAATAAAGTCCAAATATAGAGTCTATTGTATGAAGCTCCAAAATCATGTTCAAACACCATAATCAGCATGTTTTTCCAACCCTGTCCTAAAACCTTAACCTTTAAGCATTCAAAAGTAGCACTTTGCATTTTGGCAACAGAAGTTAAATTAGGTAGATCTATTATTAACCCATTACCCCATAAATACGCCTTTTTCTGCCTTTAATTTATTCCTGCACTTAAGAGAATAGTTCCAATTTATACTGTTATGAATATGTATTACAAGGTACATGTCCTTTGTTCTACAAGATGGTAGCTTAAAGCAGACTGAAAGTAGAGCAGAATGCGCCTTAAGGCACATTCTGCTTTACTTTCAACCTGCTTTAAGTGATCATCTCTCTTCAATACTAGAAATGGATATGGGGTAATGGGTTAAGCTGCATTAAGGTCTCTGTCAGCTCCAAAGTTATGGCCAATGTTAAATTCAGCCTATTTAACCTTAAAATTACTCCTTAATGACCTTGACCTGGGGGGGGGGGGGGGGGGGGTTGTTTGCATAAAAATGTAGTTAAGCATTTAATATCAGTCTGGTTGAAGTGTCTTACCAATCCCAACTTCTTCCACCATACCACATACCCAAGAGGCATAACTCTGCTTGCTCATGACTTATAGAACAGTGAAGATTTATTTCCCTTGGCTAGAACTAAAACAGAAGAACCAAAAGAAACATTTCTTACATCCTGACAGGTGAGTGTTTAAAGCAGTTTGACAGTTAAGTAGAGATCTTCTTTCAGAACTCTCTGCTTTACTTTTGGTCTGTTTTAAGCAATCAAATGTCCTAAACACTTGGAAAAAGCTATGGACAAGGTTAAGCCAGAGTCACAGTTCTTTCATATTGTCGGAACTTGTCACTTTAAAAAAACTGTAATCATTATTCACATAAGAGCTACCACTATTTGGATCTTTGTCAAAATCTCAATTACATAAGACCCTGTATGTACCTTTGTCCAAATCGTAATTCGAGTATTGCATCAGTTCTGATCTGAAAACAGACTGTTGTCATTGCAAATGTATAATCAAAATACTGTGTAGATCTATAATGTACCTGTTATACTTATAAGGTTTGGGGAGCATCTGCAATAAGTGTAATAAGTGGCTGTAAAGCAACATGTTCAACACAAAACATTCCAACATAATCCCAAAACATACCGACAGGTCTTAGTACCAGAGTCTACAACTCATTATTTTCTCACACAGTCAAACAAATGAAGAGCAAGAATTAACCCATTACCCCATAGTCTGTTTCTAGTTTTGAAGACAGGTGACTACATAAACCAGGTTGAAAGTATATAGTGGAATGTACCTTAACTCAACTGTCAGTCTTGTAAGTGGTTACAAAACGCAGAACAACAGCCATTTGTATTACTTTCATTCTGCCTTAAGCTGCCACATGTCATAGAATGTCCATTCATCTTTATATTCTTGCTCATATTTGGAGAGGACTCACATAGGCTTTGCCTATTGTCCAATTCTTTACTTCCGAATAAAATACTGTTTAAACTAAACTATATTCTTGCTCAAAACATGTCTAACTTTCAGACTATACTTTTTGAGGAGAAATTCAAAAGGAGTAGTTCCTTTACACAGCAACAAACACAAATCATCTCATATATATAATATATTGTATGAAACTTGTTCTCTTCTTCATAATGCTTTTTTCGATATTGTATCAAAATATTTTTTTGTTCTCTATTGTTGATCAGTACAGTGATTAGTAGTTTGGATACATGTGAGTCACAAGGCATCCCATCTGGATTCAAACTGTTTCCACAATCCAGTAAAACTTATAAGCATTTATACAGGGCAGAATAAAAGTCTGTTTCCACAACTTACATGTAAAATACTTCATCATGATATTTAACTCTTTGCAAGCCGGGTTAAAGCTTTTGTCTGCAACAACTGCTGTCTGTTACTATTCTAAAACTAGAACTTTCAAAATTTCTTTTTATAACAGGGTCTGAGTTTCAGTTTGAATCATGTGAAGTCTCATCAGGGTACAAACTGTTTGCAAAGGTAATCATGGTTTCATGACTGCTGACATGCTTAGAGTTAAAGTTGGCATATCTGTAAAAGCTGCACTGTTTTGGTTATTTAACTCTTTGCATGCTAGTGGCGGATATATCTGCCACAGTGATTGCCTTTGCAAACAGTTTGGTTCCTGATGAGACGCAGCGTAACTGTTTACCATTCTGACACTGAATTTAAAAGAATTTTTGAAAATGCTATTTTTAGAACATCAGCAGACGACAATTGTTGCAGACGAAAAAAATACCCAGCATACAACGAGTTAATATCCATGCATCAACATGTGAGTTAGGAATAGGTCAGGCTTAGCAGTTAACAACAGGTCTCGTATTGACAGTTTTACCATAAAGCATACAGTATAAACAGCCACTATAATCCAAGGTTTGTTTAATAAAGGAGGCAGTTTGAAGCAGATAAAAGTAAAGCAGGAGATTTCTGCTTTACTTTCATCCTGTTTTATGCAACTACCAGTCCCTTATAACACGAGGCCATGATGTTATAAAGCCTAAAACAAACTGTGCTCAGAACTAAATTTCGATTACAGGCTCTAGTTTTTACATAACACGCTTTTAACTTATTTTAGTAACATGATTTGAATTTGAACATATTCTTTCAGTATGTGTTCAAATACTAGTTATATTTAAAATGTTTGCTGAAGTATTATGAGCAGAGAGAAATTCTGAGTTTTGAACATGGAGCTCGATCATGTGAACTTTATAACTTTGGACCAAGCAACGAATATTTGATTTGAATGGACATAATAGGAGGACTTTACTGAATCAGAGCTGAAAGACAATATCTAGAATAGAAATAGAACTGAAATGCCAAAATGAATAAGTAACCAAAACTTATCAACAGAATAAGGAACAATTATTAATGGTTGATTTTACTATACCGTATCGTAATCTTCATATGTGTAGTTATTCTGATTTCTCTGAGAACAGCAAAAATAACAATACATGTACAATCTGTAATATCATTCTCAGACATCAATACTAGTTTACCACTTTATAGTTGAGCATGTGCTGTTTTAATTTTCCAGATGAAGTATGTCAGAAACTATCGATCTATTTATCTATCTTCGTTTAACCCTTTCCCACATAGCATATCTCTAGTACTGAATATAGGTGTCCTCTTAAAGCAGGTTGAAAGTAAAGCAGAATGCGCTTTAAGCGCATTCTGCTTTACTTTCAGCCTGCTTTAAGCTATCATCTGCTAGAATATAGAAAATATTTTGTATTATACATATTTATGAATGTATAAATTGGAACTATTTTCTTCAGGGCAAGAATAAACTGAATGCGCTAAAAGGCGCTTCTATGTGGGAAAGGGTTAAGGACTACCTTTCAGGATGAAAGTAAAGCAAAAAGCTCCAATTGGATCTTTCTTCTTCATTTTATCCTGCTATAGTAGTCTATTATTTTTAGTACTACCTCAACACGCCTTTTAACCCATTATCCCATAGCTTGCTTCTAATTTTGAAGACAGCTAGATGACCGCTTAAATCAGGTTGAAAGGAAAGCAGAATGTGCCTTAGGAATATTTTCCTTTTTCTAGCAGATGGTAGCTTAAAGCAAGTTGAAAGTAAAGCAGAATGTGCCTTAAGCTATAAAATGGAAAATATTTTTTAGACACAGCTTCTTGACTGTATTAATTAGAACTATTTTCTTCAGTAGAGGAATAAATAAGAGACATAAAAGAACTATTTATGGGGTTTTATAAATGGGTTAAAAACAACTTATTTCTTCTTCACTAAGTGGTTGAAAAAGCCAATCTTTACTATAGCAGTAATTGAATTATTTAAAGTTGCATAATAATACAGTAATACTTCATAATCAAAATCACCTCCAGGGCTTCAGATAAGGGGAGTAATTTAAAAACTAAAATCTTTATTTCTACACTAACCCTACGTTGTGACTACTCATTAGAATCGTCACATTGAGTTGATGCTTATGAGTAGTTACACCATAGGATTTGGCACTGGTATAAAGGAGAAACTGCTGGATTTGTTCAGTTTACTTCCTCTTATCTGGAGCACGTTATTACAGTAACTGTTGCATCAATCATAACCAAAATCACCTCAACATTTCAAGGAATGCAAGGACTCCAGGGAGGAAGGGTTTGAACCCATGCAGACATTTCAAAATGTTTAAACTCAGCCTTTCAATGAATACACTAGCTGTATGGATCACAATCTAGCCACCTAATGGTAAATGACAGGGAGAAACCTGCTAATCACATACAGTAGAACCTCTCTATTACGACAACTATGTTGTGTCAAATATTAATCGTTTAAGACAGGAGACTGCTTAAAGCAATGTGAAAGTGAAACAGAAAGCTCCTACAGGAGCTTTCTGTTTCACTTTCACATTGCTTTAAGCTGTCACCTGTCCTTTATACGGACAATTAGCCTTCTATTTAGTTGTCGTAATAGAGGGGTTCTACTGTACTCTAGTTCTATTGCAAAAAATCCCTGACAGATGACAATAGGTTATTTTTTGTGTTACTGATAGTTCTTCCACACTGCCGACATGTACTGAGAGCATTCTAACAGGTAGTTGTAACTAAGGTACAGTAAAACCTCTCTATAACGGCCACTTAATTATATCACATATTAGATAGTAAAGGCAGGTGGTTGTATAAAGAAACGTGAAAGTAAAACAGGAGCATTCTTTTTTACTTTTCTATGCTTTAAGCAGCCACCTGCTCAAAATACCAATTACATGTAATTCAGATTATTTAGTGGCAGTTATAGAGAGGTTTTACTGTACAGTAAAATCTCTCTTTTACGGCCACTAATTTGCATTAATTTTTGGGTATCTATGACAGGTGACTGATTAAAGCAAGGTTACAGTAAAACAGAAAGCTCCTTCAGGAGCTTTCTGTTTTACTGTCACCTTGCTTTAAGCTGTCACCTGTCTGTTATACAATCAATTGTCCTTCGTTTTAGTGGCCGTTATAGAAAGGTTTTACTGTTTCCCTCCCACATAATATTTATGTCTACATTTACAAACTTGTGTCAATCATTATAAATACAGTTGTCTTGTTTTAACTGATATGTATGGTATGCACTTGGGTTTTACCTATAAATATAGTACATTAAATGTGGATCCAAACTATTTGCACCAGTTGTCATATTTTCCAGTGTGGTATAAAAGGTTAACACTTTCATCAATAGTCAAAAGGGCATATATTCAACTATGTTTGAAGGCAGGAGACTGCTAAAAGCTAGATGAAAATAAACAAGAAAGCTCATTTTGGTCTTTATATATCTATAGAGCGTTCTGCTTTAATGTCAATTAGCTTTAATCTACCACTTACATGTATATTCATCACTATCACTGAATATCTAATATTCAATTTTTCTGAAAGTCTAGTTAGGTAGGGACATCTGTAGAGAAAATGGTTAAAAAGTTTGTAGCAGGGCTCAAAATCAATTTCAAAATCAAAAATCCTTATATGGGCATTAAACCCTATGGTGTAACTACTCATTAGAATCGTCTCAAAGAGATGATTCTAATGAGTAGTAATGCCATAGGATTTGGTGCTGAAATAAGTGAGAAAATGTTGATTTGTTCAGAATACTCTCATTTATCTATAGCCCTGTTTGTAGCCAGTGTTTTAGATGGCGGACCATACAGCTAATGTTATGGGTAACCCTGGCAAGCATCTCACCTCAACATCTAGCTCAAGCTCTGAATTCGCCTGGGAAGATATCCATGATGGGCTCTGAATATAAAGTTTATATGGTTATGGCAGAGGGTTCTAGATCAGTCAGAGTAAAACAACATTGTATTTCTTATATTTATGCCAACAAAACCCAAGGTTGTGACCACTTATAAGAAGCTTCTCAAATTGACAATTCTATCAAGGAACCACAAGATCTTAGGGTTTCTTATGATGGCATTATAGGGTCTAATATTTTTTCATCATACTAGGCTGTTTATATGTTTACATAATAGTAATAAAGTATAACCATTATAAGTTATTGTCATTACATCCTTTACAAATCAACCTATCCCAATCATCTTGTATCATTAACCTTTTACCCAATAGCCTCTTTAGTGTAGTTTTGAAAATAGGTGACCACTTAAGCCGATTGAAAGTATAAAAGAATGCACCTTAAGGTTCATTCTGCTTTACTTTTAGCCTGTTTTAAAATGCCATCTCCGAGAATATAGAACATATTTCTTATAATTCATATCAATGACTGTATCAAGTGGAAATATGTTCTTCAGTAAATATAAATTAAAGGCATAAGTAGGCATCTGTATGGAGCCATGGGTTAAGTCTTGGAAATATACTTTCTGTCTCATTGATGCATGTTTATTTCCTGATAAAAAGTATCACTAACAATGACCTATTTTATCATATGAAACCCTTGAACAAAGTAGACCCAATACAGTACAGTACACTTAACTCTTTCCTCTATGTAACCATCAAAGCAAATGGGTTGGGTTTTTTTTTTAACTTAAACAGTAAAACCTCTCTATTATGACCACTAAAATTGTGATAATTATTTTGTGTGTATGACAGGTGACTGCATAAAGCCTTAGAACTGTTTTACTGTCATCTTTTCTACATCTACATCTAAACATTACTGACCACCTTCATCAGGTTGAAGATTATGTCAGTCTTTGTTTAGGCTGTCATCCGTTTTTATACAATCAATTCGCCTTTGTTTTAGTAATTGTAATAGAGAGGTTTTACAATATATATATTGTATTATATAATACAATAATGGCTATATATGTGCAACTTTATGCTAAAACTTTCAGCCTTTCTCAGCATCCGGTTGTCAAATTACAGTCCTGAGAAAACATTCCAGTGTTAATTATAATTACTTCTGTCTTGCAACAAGAAACCTCTTAACCTTCTCCTACTGAATATTCTGCTTCATAATCATACATATCTGAGTTATTACACTGCCTAAAAAAAATAAGAAAACTTTCTCGAGCAAAGAGTGCAGATACATGTCCTCCTATGGGAGCTGCCTGGTATATAGACATCAATCCTTTGACATAAAATAATTCTCTGCTAAAGTTAATGGTGTTATAGAGGTATATAATCTTAAATCAATAAACGTTACAGTTTTAACCCTGATCCAATGTCAAGTTTGTTGGTGTCTGATCTGAATGTCTCGCTAGCTGTGAAGAAAAGGTCTCCTGTGTTCATCTAGTAAATCACTCACCACTTGCATACCCTTTATGCTCTAACATTTTGTGTGTTTTCTATATGCCATTAAAGGATTATCACATGTTTCACATACAGTTAAACCCCTCATTTACGACCACTAAAATGAAGGTAAATAATGAAATGAAAAACAGGTGGCAGCTTAAAGCAAGGTGACAGTGAAACAGAAAGCTCCTAAAGGAGCTTTCTGTTTCACTGTCATCTTGCTTTAAGCAGTCACCTGCATGAAACACCCTATACCAGTAACTAAGCAATTTCAGTGGAGATGTTTAACTGTTAACACATTCTTGTAGTATACAGCTTACACTTCACCCTTTACCCCATTACCCTGTTTCTATGTTTTTAAGACAGGTTAAAGCAGGTGACCACTTAAAGCAGCTTGAAAGAAAAGCAGAATGCACCTTAAGCCAGCTACATGTACTAAGTTACCATCTACTAGAATATAGAAAGAATTTCTTCTGCCAAGTTCTGGTGCATATTCAGGAATGTATAAAGTGGAACTATTTCCTCCAGTGAAAGAATAAATCAAAGGCGTAAAAAACCCATTACCCCATATCCTGTTTCTAGTTTTGAAGACGTGACCAATTAAAGCAGGTTGAAAGTACAGCAGAATGGGCCTTAAGCACATTCTGCTTTACTTCCAGTCTGCTTTAAGTGACAGTCTGCTAGAGTATAAAATATATTATTGATATATATTCATGACTCAATAAATTGGAAGTATTTTCTTTACTTTAGCAGAGGAATTAATTGAAAGCATAAAAAGGCTTATTTATGGGGTAAAGCCACTTCAGAGTCATTCTGCTTTACTTTCGTTCCACATACCGCTAAGCTGCTACTTATTCATCCTTTAATACAAATGATTTCTTAATGCACAACAAAAGTACAGCAGAAAGCTTTGTGCTTAAATTTTGTCCTGCATTAAACCAGTCACCTTTATGTCAGGCTGCTTAAGAAATAATTAATTCATATCAGTGTTTTATTGTGTGATAGAACACGGATAGGAGTTGAGATGCGTAGTTATTTAATCACAAGGCAGTAGTGGCCATTTAACACACCTTTGATTGTACAGATAGTTTAATAAATACAATCTAAACACATGTTTCATGTCACATAAGGTGCATTACTTGAAACTGCAATATGTTAGTCATGTTATGCAAGTCACAAAAGACTGAGGCACTGCTCACCTTTAAGCTTTAACCCCCATACATGCAAGATTACAATAAAGCAACATGTAATACAGATGTCAGTGAATAACTGGGTGATGTTTTACTACTGGTATATGAAATGTGAATGAAATTGTATAAATTCAATTACTATATATTAGTCATACTGGTGAAATCTTTCACCACATAGTTATACATGTACCTGTAAGATATATGAATGAAGTACAGAAAACCCTCTCTATTATGAAATTGTGTTAGCTACCAAGTGTTAAAGGCAGATGACTGCTGAAAGTAAGATCACAGTAAAACAGAAAACTTTCTGTTCTACTGTAACCTTGCTTTAAGCTGACACCTCAGTCCTGTACTATATTGTGTGACACTCAATAAGCCTTCTTTTTAGTGGTCATAATAGATCTAGGTTTTACTGTATTTTCCCAAGTTAGTGACATATTATACAGCTATAGTATATGTAAGCTATTAAAGGATGAAGTCTGTTACTATTGCAGAAATAAAGATACAATCATAATGTGCTTATTGTTTGGAGAGTTCCAGATTATGTAAATACAAACTTGAAAAATTTATGCATCGCTTCCGACCTGTCAAAGTTGCGGTGTTTCTCGGGATTCTGCTTTGTGGCAACTGAGAACCGTTTTAACTATTGGGGTTCAGACTTCTGTGATTTTAACTGTATCAAAGTTATATGCCCGAAATCTAAAGTATTTGACTATTTCATTTTGACTATATCAAAGTTATATGCCTGAATGCTGTAACTGCACAATTATGGTATTAGTATATAAATTTTCATTACTGATTAAATAGAAAATATTAATATTCCAACCTATACCAATGACATGAAAACCTCAACATAGATCTGGCTAATATAGTAATAACTAACAGTTCCATTTAGTATTTTAGCTCTCAGTGCAAAGTCTTGCATCTGTACCAAACCAATCTTACTCAGGGCACAGATAAAGGGGAGTAAAGTGAACAAATCCAGTTTATATCAACACCAAATCTTATGCTTTTACTATTCATTGGAATCGTCTCGAAGAGACGATTCTAATGAGTAGTGACACCATAGGGTTTACTTCATAAAAAGAGATTTTAGATTTTGAAATATTCCCCATATCTAGAGACCTGGTTCTGTAAAGAAAACATTATAAACCCACCACTGCGAACCTGGGAAACAAAATAGAAAGGATAATGTGAAGGTTGTGCACACACATAGCTCAATCAAACCTGTGTCTCTTACATGTATATTAAATCTATTAGTGTCAAACAGTATACCCATTTCTAAATTTTGTTCTGCATTAACGCATACCTCCCTGAAACTTTTATTGGACAATTCAAATTTTCATTTAACTCTTTCAACACTAACTATTAACTCTTGTGAGTTTTTAAATTCCCATTGGGCATCATTTTAGTTACCAAAACATGAACCCGTCTACTTGGAATTCTGGGTAGTTTTATTAAAAGCAAACAGTGTAGAATCTGAGGTCTACACTGTTTGCAAATGTAATGAGTAAAACTGTATATTATATGAAACAGATCAATGGTGTTGAAATAGTTAAATGTTTTCCATTTATGACTATTTCGGTTTGTTTTCTGCAATAAATTGCAGTGACAAATAGCACAGATCTGGGTCTACATGTATAATAATAGACACCTTATGTTTTGACTATTCACTATAATTGTCTCGAAAAGACTAGTATTATCTCAAGCATTTTGAATGGTCACAATGTCAATGGTTTACAGTATGTTTATAGAAGACGATAAAGTATTTCTTACCTGTCCGCTAAGCTGTCTCTCTACACGGGTGTAGATGGTCGTTGTCTGTGCTGCAGCATTACTCTGGGTTTGTGTCTGCGAAAGACCCATCGCCTTTTACATGTACCACTGCTGAAGAGAATAAAGAAACAGACATCTATTACAATGCCAATTCAGAGCTGTAGATATGAGAGATTTAACTATTTCAACACCATAGACCTGTTTCAAATTGTTTTATTACATTTGAAAATAGATGGGTTTCTCGGTCACCTGCCAACAACCATCAGTAGAGCAAGATGTTAAGTTAAACTTACAAAAAGTGATCCCTAAGTGTCACCTCTATCTACAGCAGGTGACACAAAACAGTGTAGACCCAGATCAGAGGGTTCCTATAGGAGCCCTCTGATCTGGGTCTACACTGTTTGTTTAAATTGGACCAGTATTTCTTACACACTCATGCAGATTTCAAAGTATGGTAGACTGGTTCATGTTTTGGTAAATAAAATGATCCGCAAGAAAACCTAATAACCCACAATAGTTACTTAGTGTTGAAAGAGTTTAGCCATACTCTGCAAGTTAAAGGTAAATAAAATTTCAAACCAGTATTTATCAAACTACCCAAAATTCGATGTAGAAAGGTTGGTGTTATGGTAACTAAAAAGACCCACAAGGGAACATAATAACCCACAATAGTTACTTTAAGTGTTGAAAGAGTGAACTGAATAGTTCAAACATCATTTTAAATAAACAATAGTCTGACTAAACATACCAAACATTTTACACATTTATTGTAAATCATTACCCAATTTCATAGATAAACAGCTACAATCCAGTTCAATCAAGTAATTTAGAGTCTGATTAGGTTCCAATCTGTTTGCAAATACATGTTAAGTCTCACCAGGAGTCATAATTGAATAATCTGAGAATTAAGACTTACAATTTACAGTACATGTAAGAGCTATGTTATTGCTAAAAACTTCCACAAAACAATGCACACCAGATAATTTGACAGTATTTTGGCAGAACCTGCATAGTTCATCCATCTGATCCAAAATTGTCAATCAACCCCTAATTAACCCCATTACCCCATAAATACACCTTTATACACCTCTAATTTATTCCTCTACTGACGAAATTAGTTCAAAATTATACAATTATGAATATTTATCATAAGAATTATTTTCTATTTTCTTGTAGATGGTAGCTTAAAGCAGGCTGAAAGTAAAGCAGAATGCACCCTTAACCCTTTCCCCCATAGAAGCGCCTTTTAGCGCATGTAATTGATCCCTCCACTAAAGAAAATAGTTCCAATTTAATCAGTCAGGATTATGTATTATAAGAAATAATTTCCATATTCTAGCAGATGGGGGCTTAAAGCAGGCTGAAAGTAAAGCAGAATGTGCCTTAAGGCACATTCTGCTTTACTTTCAACCTGATTTAAGTGTTCACCTGTCTTCAAAACTTAGATACAGGCTATGGGGTAATGGGTTAAGGTGCATTCTGCATTACTTTCAACCTGCTTTAAGTGGTCTGCTATTTTCAATATTAGAAATAGGCTATGGGGTAATGGGTGAACCAATATTTGGGCTGAGACTTTACTCCCTGGTTCTGTTCTGATGTATCCTCATAGTTTGAGGGATGTTTGGCCAAAACAAACAAACCAACAAACTCAAATGATGACAGCGCTTCATTAAAATCATCCTTATAGAGCACAGCTCAATTTAGAAAGTCTGACGGGCATTAAAATGTAAATATTTGGACTAAAGGATGGGCATGTTCAAAACAATTAAGGTGTTTCTGGGGTTAATTTTATCTTTTGAGGTTTATATAATCTGTGACAAAGATTTTATCTCTAACCCTTCAAATGCTCTGTGTTCAAAAGAACTAAATGATCAGCTTAACCCATTACACCATTGCCTGTTTTCTAGTTTTCAAGAAAGGTAACCACTTAAAGCAGGTGGAAAGTAAAGCAGAATGTGCCTTAACTCATTACCCCATAGCTTGTTTCTAGTATTGAAGATAGGTGGCCACTTAAAGCAGGTTAAACTAAAAGCAGAATGTGCCTTAAGGCACATTCTGCTTTACATTCAACATGCTTTAAGCTACCATCTTCAAGAAAATAGAAATTATTTCTTATGATATATATTCATAGCTGTATAAATTAGAACTATTTTCTTCAGTGGAGAAATAAATTAAAGGCGTTAAAAGGTGTATTTATGGGGTAATGGGTTAAGGCGCATTCTGCTTTACTTTCACCCTGCTTATAGCTATACCATCTAGTAGGATATGGAAAATACTTCCCGTGAACTATGGTACAGTGGAGAAAACGTTATTCTTTCCCAATAAACGCGTTTACGCTCAAACTATGATTTCCAATACAAACAGTTTGGAGCCAGATCAGACGCCGGGTAACCCGGCGTCTGATCAGGCTTCAAACTGTTTGCCACTCAGCTAAATATCAATAGTCAGAATTGTCAAGAAGTTGTTATTTTCTACATTTTAGTGTTTGCGTATGTTTGCGTTTAAACGGGAAAGAATAACAGATTCTCCTCTGTACATCATTCATGACTTTATACAATGAAACTATTTTGTTCAGTGTAGAAATAAACTAAAGGTGTAAAAAGGTGTATCTATGAAGTAAAGGGCTAAGTTGCCTATTGTAACCACAATATTCAGAAATTTGACTAACAATGCAGACCAAGAACAGAGCGCTCCTTCAGGAGCCCTCTGTGATCATGGTCTACACTGTTTGCAGCAATTGGGATTTGTATACTCAGCGTACATTTTAAGGGTAACGTACCTTCTGCCCTGCCCTAGAGTTATACTCTGAATCATAGGTAAAGTTTGTATACAGCAACCATTCTAAGTACAGTCCAGCTTATATCAAACCATTACTACATTATACTAAGATTCAGATATGCCTTTTTATCCTCCAATTTTGTATCCCTCTCATGAAGAAAACAGTTTCATTTTATAAAATTGTGACTATGCAGTTTATTGCACTATCAGAAACATTTTCTATTCCGAGCAGATGGTAGCTGCTTAAAGCAGACTTAAAAGAAGCAGAATGCACCTACTTTAAGTAGTCACCTGCCTTCAAAAGTAGACACAGGCTATGGGACAAAATATTTCTTAGGATACATGTACATACATTGTATTCATGACTGTATCAATTGGAACTATATAATCTTCAGTGGAGTAATAAATCAAATGTGTTAAAATGCATAAATCTATGGAGAAATGGGTTCAACAACTTTCTGTATGCTTCTTGCACTTTAAGGGTCATGTTCAATTATGAATACTTTAGGCTGATTTGTTCGAAAAATTTAATCAATGAAACCAACTGATGAAAATCTATAACTATTCAAGGAATGTGATAACATTAGAATTTAACCCGCAACAATCTCACTATGTGCAACTTACAAAACTTGTAGCCACGTCTGATTGCAAGTAACTAATATGTCTGATTAGGATATAAACTGTTTAACATTCAACCCTTTATCCCATGCATAGCTTAATTCTAGTTTGAGGACAATTAACCACTTAAATTGGGTTGAAAGAAAAGCAGAATGTGCCTTAAGGCCAATTCTGATTTACTTTCAGCCTGATTTAAACTATCTGCTAGAGTATAGAAATTATTCCTTTATAAATTGGAAATATTTTCTTCAGGGGAGGAATAAATTCACTGCTCTAAAAGGTGCTTCTGTAAGGAAAAGGGTTAACTGATTACGTTTGTACCAATCAATAAAATACCTATTTTACAGACAAAGTGGACTCTTACAGTGCAGAAAACAGGTATATACATGTACACAGAGCTCCAGATAAGGGGAGTATTTCAAAAACTAAAATCCTTATCTCTACATTAAACCCTATGGTGTCACTACTCATTAGAATCCTCTCTTTGAGACGATTCTAATGAGTAGTCACACCATAGAATTTGGTGCTGAAATAAGTGAGAAAAGATTTGATTTGTTCAGTTTACTCACTCTTATCTGGAGCTCTGTGTACATCATTTGGAATCAGTTATTTGTCATTATTTCTATCTGCATCAAGTTTTGCATTATAGTCTGTTTACATAGAATATAGATGTATCAATAGAAGAGCTTGCTTCAAATGCTGAATGCGATTTAGATTTATAATAGTCTATTGACTCTGTAAGCGTCTTTATCCATTTAAGTTTGTGTATTAAAGTTATCTGTTTTATATAATAAATTAATAACAATGTATCTTTGAAGAACAGGACAGGACTGGTAGAAGCAACAAAATAGTGCTGAAACGGTTACCAGAATTTTGTAACCGGTTAATCGTTGCTCGTAACCGGGGTTAACCGGTTAATCGTAACTTAAATATGCCGACTGACACATCATTAGTCAGTAAGAGTTGGATGTTACACATGTACACGGAAGACCGTTCAACTGTTTTACCTATACACATTTACAAATTTGGAGACCGTTTGCATGCGTGTGTAAACTATAATAAAATAATAATATTGGTGCCAAAGAACTGTTTATGAATGTTATACTTTTTTCGAACCATTTTACCATGCATGCCGACGTAGGTCCTTCATAAATTGCAAAGAGAAGAGAAGTAGATCTATTGATCTTATAAAATGAACTTACATGTATACTGCATGATTATGTTGATCAATAAATCGTTTAAAAAGCGGCCATTTGATGTCTTCTCTAAATAAGTTGCATTTGTAAAATAATAATAACTCCAACACACGGAATAATTATGCGCGG
Organism: Gari tellinella; assembly: GCA_922989275.2. NCBI lineage: Eukaryota > Metazoa > Mollusca > Bivalvia > Cardiida > Psammobiidae > Gari > Gari tellinella. The sequence goes on from OV277864.1 coordinate 55,698,486, forward strand.
CCGAATATGAAGACTAATCCCGCATTGTGTTATAGATATTAATTGGTCCCATTCTTGTCTTATTTTAAACCTTTCCAAACCGGTTGAAGTGTAGATTCAGCTAACCGGGTTTTATTATTTTATCGTTTTTGATTGGGTGGTCTAAAAATATATTTGAAATTGACATGCGGATATTCCTGGAAACCCTTGTTTACGTTTTCCTTACGCGAACATCATATATAGCTACTAGGGTAGAAGTCCAAAGCAAACCGAATATTTCGAGGTCAGAAGGTTAGTAAGCGTGTCAAGTTCAACTGTCAAAATAGCGAAGGAAACAATATATCGAAGACAAGTTGTAAATAAAACTGTTCAATCGTCATTTATTGTAAAGACATGTGAAATAAGGGTTCTTTAACTCATCTTCAAATAAATGACACGATGCAGCGAGTATTCAGTGTTGAGAACACCTGAAAAGTATATTGAATTCCTTACATAAAATACTTTGTTAAAGGCATCGTTTTGTGTATTGAGCTCCGTGTACATGTTAACAAAAATCAGGAAACGCCCTACCCTTATCAATCAACATGCTACTGTATTTTAAAACTTAAATATCATGTATATCATAGAGTAAAATATTTCAACTTCAAGTGAACGGTAAACATATCTGAAGGTTGTAGCTCCCGTCATATGGGGCTTCATTATTGTTAAACAAAATGGCTTCCGAGTAACCGGTTACCGACTTTGTAACCGGTTAATCGGCAGTTCATAACCGTTAACGGTTACCCGGGTAATCGTTTCAGCACTACAACAAAAGGTGGTTTTAAAGGGAACAAAAGTTTCGAAACACTGCATGATTACAGAAATGTATAAATATTCCAGATGAAAGAATAACTTCCAGTTTTATTATACCAACCAAGTATAAATAATATCCTGTGTTATGTTTAAATGTTCCTGGGTTGTTGCAAACCGTATAGTCAAACAATTTTACACCTAGTCTTATCTTACATATATCTATCTCTATCCTATATAATCCAGGTGAAACACCCACCTACTCCCAATTACGGTAACACTTTCCTCATTAAGATAACTTAGCAGATACTTCCTTCATTTCATTGTCCTATACTGTGACATAACCATCACTTCCCACAGTTAAATTACCTGTTGCTACATGTACATCAACGATTAAGGAGCTAGCACTGCAAGACATCTATTGAATATCACCACAATCAAATAAGAGCTCCAGATAAGGGGAGTATTTCAAAAACTAAAACTTTACTTCTGCTTTAACCCTATGGTGTCACTACTCATTAGAATCGTCTCGAAGAGACGATTCTAATGAGTAGTAACACCATATGATTTGGTGATGAATAAGTGAGAAAATGTTGGATTTGTTCCAATTTCTGGAGCCCTGTATCACCATAATCAAATGTGTCTCAGCCGTTCCTGAACCCTTCTCCCATTGAATAAACTAGGCCCACTATGAACATCTATCATTTGAACTACAGTAAAACCTCTCTATTACGACCACTAAATAATGTTAATTATTAGGATGTTTATGATAGGTGACCGCTTAAAGCAAGGTGACAGTGAAACAGAAAGCTCCTTTAGGAGCTTTCTTTTCACTGTCACCTTGCTTTAAGCTGTCACTTGTCTATTATACAACCAATTAGCCTTCATTTTAGTGGTTATTATAGTGAGGTTTTACATTATATTCAGGGCTCCAGATAAGGGACGCATTTCAAAACCTAAAATCTTTATTTCTGCATTAAACCCTAGAGTGTCACTACTCATTAGAATCGTTTCGAGTAGTAACACCATAGGATTTGGTGCTGAAATAAGTGAGAAAATGTTGAATTTGTTCAGTTTACCCCCTCTTACCTGGAGCCCTGATCAAATGTGTCTCAGCCTTTCCTGAACCCTTCTCCCATTGAATAAACTAGGCCCACTATGAACATCTATCATTTGAACTACAGCTCTCCCTCTCTACAAAGACACCCAATGGGAGACAACAATTATGTGCGTTGCTCGGAGGGAGTCGTTATAGAGAGGGAAATTGGTTTACATTTGAAAGCAGCATGAATCCAGATCAGATGCTGCTATCGCGGCGTCTGATCTGGGTTCATGCTGTTTGCCATTCGTTATAAAGTTTTTCTGTCAAAATGTTCATTATGTAATTTTGAGAAAAAAAACAGCAGACGACAATTTTAAGCAGACGACATTGCAGCCATGAATAAGTTGGACATAATTGTTTTGTTTGGGGGAAGAGCGGCAAGCGTTGTTGTAAGGAGAGGGTTGTTGTTGAGAGGGCCGTTGTAGGGAGGGAACACTGTATTATATTCAGGGCTATATACAGAATCTTTATTTCTGTATTAAACCCTATAGTGTCACTACTCAATAGAATCATATCGAAGAGACGATTCCTAATGAGTTGTTATAAACAATATAAGATTTGGTTCTAAAATGACTGAGAAAATGATGGATTTGTTCAGTTTACTCCTTCTTATCTGTAGCCCTGTTATTGGTCAATGAAATAAGACAAGAGGGTTGTGAAGGCCATGATATCGCTCACCTGTTGTATTGAATATGATAGTTTACATCTGAGTTTCATTCGTAACCAAAACAACACAATAAGTAACTCTTGTGGGTTATTAGATACCCTTGTGGATCTTTTGAGTTACCAAAACATGAACCAGTCTGAAGTCAGTCTTGGTAGTTTAATCCATTACCCCATAAATATGTTTTTTAGGCCTTTAATGTTTTCCTCCACTGAAGAAAATAAATCCAATTTATAACTGTTACAAATAAGAATCATAAGAAATATTTTCTATATTCTAGCAGATAATAGCTTAAAGCAGGCTGAAAGTAAAGCAGAATGCGCCATATGGCGCATTCTGCTTTATTTTTAACCTGCTTTAAGTGGCCACCTGTCTTCAAAACTAGAAACAAGCTATGGGGTAATGGGTTAAAATAAATACTAAAACATTATCAAACAGTGAATACCTGGTTTAAAACTTTCCCCCCATACCCTGATTCTAGTTTTGAAGATAGGTAAGCACTTAAAGCAGGTTGAAAGTATAGCAGAATGCCCTTAGGCGAATTCTGCTTTACTTTCAACCTGCTTTAAGCTATCATCTGCTTGAATATAGAAACTGTTTCTTTCGGTACATGTACATGTTTATGACTGTTGAAATCGGAAACTATTTTCTTCAGTGGAGGTATAAATTAAATGTGCTTAAAGACGTTTCAATGGGGGAAAGGGTTAAGCAACTATCTGCCATAAGCACCATCAGTAAGTAAAGGTGACTGATTTATATGTAAAGGAATCGTTATAAGCATCACTATTATGCAATACACCCAGGGCTCCAGATAAGGGGAGTATTTCAAAAATTAAAATCTTATTTCTGCATGAAACCCTATGGTGTCACTACTCATTAGAATCGTCTCTTCAAGACGATTCTAATGAGTAGTAACACCATAGGACTGGTGCTGAAATGAGTGAGAAAACTTTGAATTTGTTTAGTTTATTCCATCTTATCTGGAGCTCTGATACACCCCTGTGGAGGAAAAGGTTAATCAGGTATCTATATTCTATAGATGAAACAGAAACTGTAGTTGGTGCAGCCGCCTGTAGCTGCTGTGAAGACTTTATTAGATTACAGTGCAGACTTTTGTAAATCAATAATTTGACTGATGTATCAACGTTTATTGCCATCTTACAAGTTACAGTAGGCCAGGAAGGTTTCTATTGAAAATAAGCAACAGTCGAACTTCAATATCTCGAACTCGCTTAATTCGAACTATCCGATTTGTCGACACATGAATTGCATTATTTCATACTCAGATACGTCGAACATACTCATATTTCAAAGTTAAAACGTGGCTAAGTCACATTTTAACTTTGAAGTACAGGTATGTTCGACCTAACTAAGTTCAAGATATCGAAGTTCAACTGTCCTATCATTTGATATAACAAGAACTACCGTTCTCCCTCCCTACAACAACCCTCTGAACAATGATTCCCTCCTTAACAACACTTGCTGCTCTTCCCTTAACAAGACAATTAAGTCTAAGCATTTCGCAGAAAAATAATGACAAGTGACAAACAGCTTGAATCCAGCTTGAATCCTGGTTTCAAGCTGTTTGTAAGTCTATTTCCCTCCCTAAAACAACTCTCTCCGAAAACACACACAATCTTTGTCTTCCAATGGGTGTTGTTGTAGAGACAGAGCACCATAGTAGTATTTCTAAAAGGCCAACAGTTATGATGCCTGAGATGCATACCGTATATACCTTAAGTTTAGCAGGACTCTAGATAAGAGGTAGTAAACTGAACAAATCAAGCATTTTCACACTTATATCATCACCAAATCCTATGGTGTTACTACTCATTAGAAACGTGTCGAAGAGACGATTCTAAGTAGTATTAACACCATAGGGTTTAACCCCATATAGGCGTCTTTTTCAAACAGTAAACATGTGAAAAGTGCACTTGACCTGTGCAAACAGTGAATACCCAGATCAGAAGGCTCCTTATGGAGCCCTCTAATCTGGGTCTTCACTGTTTGTCATAATGCAAAACGTTGACAAAACAAACCTTAAAAGTCAGAAATGGACTAGACTAAAATTTAAACTGGGATTGTCCATTTTTTTGTTCATGCAGAAATACAGATTTTAGTTTCTGAAATACTTCCCTTATCTGGAGCTCTGCTATGAGTTATCTAAAACTTTCCAACATTTCTCTTTCATGTCTTCACAAAATCCTGTGTTGTACTGTATATGACTTGTCATTAGAATGGGTACTCATTTCCATTAGTAGTAATATTTCGGATCCATGAAGACATTAGGGTATCCATGCCTTTATCTGGTGTATCAACCGGTCCGGTAAACAGATCCATTCCCAATAGGAAATGGTAAAAAATACAGCGTTCCCTCTCTACAACAGCCCTCCCAACAACGACTCCCTCCTTACAACGACCCTTGTCCCAGGTCCCTTAACCGGACAATTATGTCTAACGTTTTACTGCTGCAATGTCGTCTGCTTAAAATTGTCGTCTGCTGTTTTTCTTAAAATTACATATAAGTGGACATTTTGATAGAATAAATATAATTATGAGTGACAAACAGCTTGAATCAAGATCAGACGCCGCGTTACGCGGCGTCTGATCTGGATTCAAGCTGTTTGCAAATGTAACCCCAGTCTTTATTTTCCCTCTCTATAACGACTCCCTCCGAACAACACACACAATCTGTGTCTCCCACTGGATGTCGTTGTAGAGAGGGAACACTGTATTCCCAATTTCAAAACAAGATGTTTATGTGGCATCCTTGACAATATATTCTGAATTTTTCTAAGTCCAAACTAGGTCAAGGTCAAGGTCAAACTGAGCTTGGGTATTATTGGTGAGTTGGTAATAGTCCAAGGCAATACCTGTATAAGTATCGAAGCATTGCAGTAAACAGTGTTGATGCTAGAGGAAACGGTAAAATCTAGTTAACCGAGAAAGAGCCCATTTAAAATATTCCAAGTTAAAATTAGGTGAAGGTCAAAATCAAAGTTTGGTGATATTGGTGGATAGGGAATGGTCAAAGGCAACAACTGTATCAGTATCAAAGCATTGTAGTCAGATGTGTTGATGCTAGAAACGGTAAAATCTAGTTAACCGAGAAAGAGCCTATTTAAAATATTCTAAGCCCAAATTAGGTCAGGGTCAAGGTCAAGATCAAAGTTTGGCGATATTGATATCCAAGCATTTGGGTAAGCGGTGTTGATACTAGACGAAACGGTGAATTTACTTAACCTTGTTACGGACACACGGGCGGACTAACCCATAATCTTCATTTAAGGGGCCATTTCGTTCTTTATTGTATCTCTTTTATGTGGTTAAAATAATGTGGTTAGCCACATAAATGAAATCTAACTTTGTTATAGAATGATCTGGAGGCTAACCCTACCCCTAACCCTATGTTCCACAACTGGCCAGGTTAATGTCACAAGAAATGGCCAGGTTAATGTTACAAGAAACTGCCAGGTTAATGTTTTTCAATTATGTGTCTGGTTATGGAAGCCAATTTTAGCCACGTAACTATCATTTTGTGAGCACGGACTGACAGACGGACGGACTGACGGACAGGACGATTACTATATGCCTCCGCATCTGTCGATGCCGGGGGCATAAAAAATGTCACAATTTCATAACAAGGGCCACCATGGCCCTAATTCGCTCACCTGGTGCTACACCATGTAAATCTTGACCTATAGTGACCTAGATTATGACTGGACATGACCAAAAATCAACCTCTAGAGTGTTAACAAGATTTTTCTGTGATCTGACCTAGTTTTTGACCAGACACAAGCCCACATTTGATTTTGATCTAGATTTGATGTAGGGAACATTCTGACAATATTTCATTCATAATCATATCTAAGAGATGTGTAGCCTCTAGAGGGTTTACACTGTTTTTCTCTTATTTGACCTACTAGGCTAGTGACCTAGTTTTTTATCAAACGTTACCCATATTAGAACTTTGCCAAGTTATCAATGAGGCAAACATTCTGACAAAGTTGCATTAAAACCGAATGAGATTTGTAGCCTTTAGAGTGTTAACAAGTTTTTTCTATGATTTGACCTAGTGACCTAGTTTTTAACAGGACATGACCCACATTCAAACTTGACCTAGATAGCAATTAGGCAAACAGTTGACCAAGTTTCATTAAGATCCAATGAGATTGATAGCCTCTAGAGCTTTAACAAGGTTTTCCTATAATTTGACCTACTAGGCTAGTGACCTAGTTTTTGGCCGAACATGACTCATATTCGAACTTGACCTAGATATCAATAAGGCAAATAATTTGACCAAGTTCATTAAACTCCAATCAGATTTGTAGCTTCTGTAGTGTTTACAAGGTTTTTCTATGATTTAACCTAGTGACCTAGTTTTTAACCGGTCATGACCCATATTCAAACTTGAACTAGATATCAATAACTGAATAAGGCAAATACTTTGACCAAGTTTCATTAAGATCCAATGAGATTTGTAGCATCTAGAGTGTTAACAAGGTTTTTCTATGATTTGACCTATTGACCTAGTTTTTGACCTGACATGACCCACATTCAAATTTGACCTAGATTTCACCAAGACAAACATTGTCAACAAGTTTCATGAAGATTGGATGAAATTTGTAGCCGCTAGAGTGTTAACAAACCAATTGTGAAGGGACAGACAGACAGGCAGACGGCAAGTGGACATCAAGCGATCCTTAAAGCTCAACTTGGCAGTTTGTTACTGATAACTCAAAATTCAAATTCAATTAAAACTAATAAAACATTGAAGTGAAAGAACTACGTCATTTTTCTGGCCATTTAGTGTCAATATATATGTCTTCTTCTTCTTCTTCTTCCTTTTTCTGGCCACCCTCATCATGCCGAGTATTATGCCAGTTTCTTAGATCTGCGCTTACCCCCCTACCCTTCCTAATCCCCTTTTAGAAAAGCAAGTCAGATTTGCTCAGTCACGAGAGATTTGAATGTCTCTAGTGACGGGGCATCTGCTGTGCTAGGTGGTAGAGCGTTCCAGTCTTTAGTGGTTTGTATAAAGAATGACCATTTCCTGAGTCTATTGTGGAAGTTTGTACTGTGTATGTATGTGACTGGGCATATCTAGTGCTACGTGTGGGTTTGTTAAGGTAATTTTCTGGTATGATGTTAACTTGATTATGGACTATTTTATAGAACATGTTGAGTCTGGCTTCTTTCCTTCTTGTTTGTAGGTCTTTCCAATTTAGTTGTGCCAACATGTCTCCAACACTTGATCGATTTCTGTACTTTCCGAGGACATACCTGGCTCCTCTTCTTTGTACTTTTTCGATTTTGTTGATTTGCGTTTTTCGATAAGGGTCCCAAACAGTGCTTGCGTATTCCAGTTGCGGTCTAACAAGTGTTAGATATGCTTTTTCTTTTATTTCTTTAGAAGGTATATGTAAATTGCGTTGAAGAAAACCCAACGTTCTGTTAGCTTTGTTTGCTACATTATTTATATGATTGGCCCAGTCTAAATCGTCAGAGATAGTGCATCCTAGGTATTTTGTCATTTTGTCATGTTGTAGTGTATGTCCGTGCAGGGTATAACTAAACTGTAAGGGCGTTTTTTTCTTTGAGATTGAAAGGACTGAACATTTGTTGGGGTGGAACTCCATCCTCCACTTTTCTTCCCACTTTGCTAATTTGTCCAGATCTTCTTGTAGGGTTTGGCAATCTTTTGTGGTTTTAACAGTTAGATATACGACTGTATCATCGGCAAACAGACGTACTGTGGAGCTCAGGTTATCAGGTAGGTTGTTGATGTAGAAGAGGAATAAGCTGGGTCCTAGCACTGATCCTTGAGGGACTCCTGAGGCAACTCTTGCCGTATCAGATTCTTCCCCTTCTACAGCAACCACCTGTGTTCTATCTGTCAGAAATGCCTGAATCCATTTTAGTGTTTTCCCTTTGATTCCGTAATTATCTAGTTTATGTAATAGTAGGCTGTGTGAAACTTTGTCGAAAGCTTTTGAGAAATCTAAAATAAGTAGGTCGGTTTGTTTTCCGTTATCTAGGTTTTGTGAAATATCGTCTATGCATTCCAAGAGTTGAGTTTCGCATGATCTTTTGCTCCGAAAACCGTGTTGTAGAGGGTATAGAATATTATTAGATTCGGCGTGTTTCATGATATTGCTTGTAATTATATGCTCCATGATCTTGCAGCAAACACAAGTCAAAGAAATGGGTCTGTAATTTTCTGGTAGGTATTTCTGTCCCTTTTTGTATGCGGGTGTTATCCTGGCTCTTTTCCAGTCTGTTGGTATTTCACCTGTCGACAGTGACTTATTGAATATTGTTGTAAGAATTGGTGATATTTCCGTAGCCAGTTCTTTCAACACGATGGGTTTTAACTCGTCCGGTCCGGCGGCTTTATGTGGTTTGAGCCCCATCAACAGCTTCTCAACTCCATTTTTGGTTATGGTGATCTCTTCAGCTTGTGGGTAGTGATTTTCGTCCATGTATTTATTATTTTTAAAGTCTTGTTTTGTAACGGGTTCTGAATTTGAAAAAACTGATTTGAATTGGTTGTTTAGAATGTTGGCCTTTGCTGCAGGGTCAGTTTCTAGAAGTCCATCTTTTTTAAGTGGTGATACTCCACTCTTGTCGTTTTTCTTGTGTTTGATATATGTCCAAAATTTCTTGCTGGCCCCACGTGTCTCATTTTCCTCTTCTGTAGTTAAGATGCTGTTGATGTATGTCCAATACGCCTGTCGTGATTTCCTTTGGACCAAATGTTTTAGCTCTTTATATTTGTTGATGTGTTGTTTGTCGTTTGATTTTTTCTTCTTTTTATATGCTCTGTCCCTTCTTTTAATGAGTGTTTTGATTTCTTTGGTTACCCAGGGGAGTTTGTCTTTTGTTGAGGTCATTTTTGTCGGAATGTGTCTTGATATGCTCTCCTGGAGTTCATCTTTGAAAGTTGTCCATAGGTGTTCCAACGTCTGCCCCATTTTCATCCTTTGACTTGATAGTCCCTTGTAACAGTTCCATTTCCTCTGCCAGGCTCTTCCAGTTTGCCTTCTTGTATGTGATATATGTGAAATCAATTCTAAAAATTCTTCCCAAAACATGATTTTTTTCACGACGAAAACTTCCCAAATCAGACATTGCAGTTTTTCCTAAAATGGCCTGGATTTTATAATTAATCGATTATTTATCAAATGATCACTTTCGATCAATTCAACGGAAATAATCAAACATCGATTAAACACCAAAAATAGAGAGAAAAATATATCCTGAGAAAGCGCTATCTGAATAAAGGATTTATTTATGGTTTAATTCTTCCCTCAAATAATTAATCAGCTAGTGTTCTTAATTTTTAAAAAACCACCAGCCTCGAGCATGTTGTGGGGCGAATTCAAACGCCAGCTGCTGAAGCATTTTTTTCTAAAAAGAAAAGAATTGATACATACCATTCAGTGCAATAATTTCGATTGCGAGACAGATTTCTGCCGTTTTTAAAACTTCAATATCTCCTTCCATTGGCATCCAGATAGAAACGATGGTTATCTTTATTATCAGATAAAATTGTAGCGATTCTCCAATCTTTATTTAGCCGGATGTGTGGGGTGTCGTGGAGTCAATAAAACATTAAACGAATAGATGACGCATGTCAAGCTGAACGCAATAATTTTGCAATAATTTTCTTTACATTCCAAATCTACCGGACAATTAGTTCTTCTTTTTAATTAGAGCTAGTGAATTTCAAAAACAGTTTAGCAATTTATACCGACACGTTTATGTATCCAAAATAAATCCCGCATATCCAGGGGAAAAATTAGTCATTCCCAAATCTAAAATGACAGCGCCCATGTGAAGAAACACTGGATGTGTACACATTTCATCATGTAATTTCTTACTGACAGAGTAAATACTGTTCTGTGACAGCGATTGCGAATGGCAGGCCGAGGTAGGGGTAGAGGAAAGAGTGTGTCATTTGATGTGCAGGCTCTCGGGTTTGGCAGAGGCGAAGCTCTTCCAGCAGCGATTGTTCAACCACCACCACTATTTCCTGTAAGTGTACGGGACCTTCATGTTTAACCATATATTCAGTTGTGATGCATTTATTGAACTGTAGGTAGGAGTATTCAAAGGGGTTCCTATCACAGGTGTCAGACGCATGCTTTGCCCGAATATAACACCTCCAAACACAAATAAAGTGAATAAAGCCATAAAAAACACCCTTTTTATTAATCAAACAGTGAACACCATATTCTGACCTACAGCTCTATTTTTTAAAATTATTTTTTTTATATAGATCTAGTATATACCTTGGAAAGGTGTCCAACACCCGCTGAAAACATGCTGCATGAAACTCACCGACTTCATTCCGAGTCTTGTTGAGTAGTCAATTCTCGATCGATTGTGAATACAAAGATACCATTGGACGTAGAAAATTCTATTGTACACCATAAATTCCATATAAGAACAATTTCTATCGATAACAAGCCCATCTGGCCATCGGAAGTTGCAAAACATTGAGGTCAATCAAGTCTCTACCGACAGGTGACATACACAGTACTTTTTACCGCTGGGGTCTTATCTTTACAAATAAAATGTACAACATGCAATCGATGTCCTCCATATGTCGATAAAGTCATTTAAAAGAAGTAACTTACCATACATGTCAAAGCCAAAGTACTCTGCATTATACCGCAACTGCCTGTGTTTCAAAGCAACTCTTCAAATTCAAAATGCACTGGCCATCTTCTTTCCGTGAAGACTAATAATTGTGCATTCTTATTTCAGCTGCAAACATTCAAGCCTGTTCCATTGCTTCAATCAGAAGACTTGGAGTATATGTTGGCACTGAAGCAGGAGTTTGTAGGAACGCTTAGAAAATCCCCATTCTACATACAAGCGAAAGAGAAAAGGAAGGATATAGAGAGGTATTCTGACAAGTACTCAGTCACACAGCAAGAGAGCAGCAAGGGGTTTCAGCCAGGTTGGTACCAAAACTCAGATGAAAGTCTTAACCCTTTCCCCTGTAGAAGCGCCTTTTAGCACATTCAATTTCTTCCTCCACTGAAGAAAATAGTTCTAAATCATACAGTTATAAACATGTACAAAAAGGAAATTGATTCTATATAATATCCTAGAAAATGGTAGCTTAAGTGCTCACCTGTCTTAAAAACTAGAAACAGAATACATGTATAGCCTATTTTATAGTATTGAAGATACGTTGATGACAGATTTGAATACAGTGCTCCCTCCCTACAATGGTCCTCCCAACAACGATTTCCTCCTATCAACAACGCTTGCAGCTGTTCCCCCAAAAAACGATTATTCTTACACTTTCACTGCTCCAATATCATCTGCTTAATAATGTCGCCTGCTGTTGTTTCTCTAAATTACCTACCACTATGATTTGAAATTTTGACAGAAGAAATATAATTATGAGTAACAGACAGCTAGAATCCAGACCAGTCGCCGCGTAACGTGGTGTCTGAACTAGATTCAAGCTGTTAGCAAATTTAAGCCAAGATTCAATTTTCCCTCCCTTTAACAACTCCCTCCGAACAATACACACAATCTTTGTCTCCCATTGGGTGTTGTTGTAGAGAGGGAGCACTGTACCATAATTCATTTGAAAGTCTTAAACATTTTACCATATAAGGTGGTTTTCACACTCATTTCAACACCAAATCCTATGTTGTAACTACTAATTAGAATCATCTCGAAGAGATGATTCTAATGAGTAGTAACAACATAGAATTTAATGCAGAAATAAAGAATTTAGTTTTTCAAATAGTCCCCTTATCTGGAAACTCTGATCCTAACAAGTGACTGCCTTTTACTTTACTTTTATCCTGTTATGTCAAATGTCAACAATGTTTGAAGAATAAATTAAAAGTAATGCACAACAAATGTTTATAAAAAGGTGATATAATAGCAGAGAAAAGGTTAGAATTAATGTTAAAATATGTATAATTATCAGATTGGAGGAGACTACCAGCAGAACTGAAAATTAAAGAAAAAAGGACGACCAAACTGAAGACAGCAGTTAAACCAAATGTACCGAAGAGAAAGCAAGCTGTAACTGATCAGAAAGATGTTGAAAAGACACTGGAGGTAAGAAATGGTTTGCTCATATTCAGGTCTTCAGATGAGAATAGAGCAGGGTCCAAGGTTTTGACAGTTTGAGTTGAGTTTGAGATTGTTTTCAGGCATTTGATTGGTCAGATTTGATCTTTTGCTAGCAAAAGATCAAATCTGATCAATCAAATGCTTGAGAACGATCTCAAGTTCTTTATAAGCTTGGGGCCAGGGAAACCTCTGAAAACCAAACCCGAGGGAAAAAAATGTTTTTTAGCTTATCTGGCATGTACTACCAAGGTGAACCATTTTGATCTGTCAGTGTCCTTTGTCCATCTGTTTGTCACCAACATTTTGTTTAAACATCATCTGCTTGTTGAATATTTATCAAAATATGCAGGATTGATCAATATGAACCTCTTTCAAAGTTTTTCAATTATTCGAGTCCAAATTTGAGTCCATTGCATATCTAGGTCACATGACCTAAAAAAATTAATGAAAACTTAAATTTCTACTTGTCTGGCACAAAGCATCATCTACTGATCTCCTATCAAAATTTGTTCAAATTATGACCCTTGAGTTGGGTCACAGTTTTACATTGAATTAAATCTAGTTTAATTCTTCAAAAATTCTCAGAAAAACTACTATGGCAAGAGCTTTTAAGTTAGGCATGGTGTAACATGGTAACCTGTAGCGGTCTCCTACCAATTTGTTGAAATGGGAAATATTTCTGGTGTTGCACATTTATAACCATATGAAATAGAACTATTTTCTCCCGTGGAGGAATCAATCAAACACATAAGGATAAAAAGGTGTATGATATCTACGGAGTAAAGGTTTAACTCTTTATCCCCTGAAACTTCCAGTAGACAATTCCAGTTTGCAATTAAGGCTGGTCCATTTTTGACTATTAAGGTTGTTTTTTTAGCTCGCCTGTACGTAGTACATGACGAGCTATTGCAATACCCCCGGTGTAGTCGTCGTCGTCGGCGTCGTCGTGAACGGCGTAAACAATGTTAAGAAAATGTCTATAACTTCTATGTCCCTTGAGGTATTGCTTTCATAATTGGTATGTGTGTGTATATGGACAAGACCTTTCCATGCACAGAAAATGTTTGACCCCTGTGACCTTGACCTTGAACTTAGGGCTTGCGTTTAGGTTTCAAAATCTGCGTTTAGGTTTCGAAAAATGCCTTTAAACTTCTATGTCCCTTAAGGTATTGCTTCCATAGTTGGTATGTGTGTGTATATGGACAAGACCTTTCCATGCACAGAAATTTTTTTACCCCTGTGACCTTGACCTTGAACTTAGGGCCTGCGTTGAGGTTTCGAAATCTGCGTTTAGGTTTCGAAAAATGCCTTTAACTTCTAAGTCCCTTAAGGTATTGCTTCAATAGTTGGTATGTGTGTGTATATGGACAAGACCTTTACATGCACAGAAATATTTAGACCCCTGTGACCTTGACCTTGAACTTAGGGCCTGCGTTTAGGTTTTGAAATCTGCGTTTAGGTTTTGAAAAATGCCTTTAACTTCTATATCCATTAAGGTATTGCTTCCATAGTCAGTATGTGTGTGTATATAGACAAGACCTTTCCATGCTCAGAAAAATTTAGACCTCTGTGAGCTTGAACTTAGGGCCTGCGTTTAGGTTTCGAAATCTGCGTTTAGGTTTAGAAAAATGCCTTTAACTTCTATGCCCCTTGAGGTATTGCTTCAATAGTTGGTATGTGTGTGTGTATGGACAAGACCTTTCCATGCACAGAAATTTTTTTACCCCTGTGACCTTGACCTTGAACTTAGAGCCTGCGTTTAGGTTTCGAAATCTGTGTTTAGGTCTAGAAAAATGCCTTTAACTTCTATGTCCCTTGAGGTATTGCTTTCATAGTTGGTATGTATGTGTATATGGACAAGACCTTTACATGCAAAGAAAAAGTTAGACCCGTGTGACCTTGACCTTGAACTTAGGGCCTGTGTTTAGGTTTCGAAATCTGTGTTTAGGTCTAGAAAAATGCCTTTTACTTCTATGTCCTTTGAGGTATTGCTTTCATAGTTGGTATGTATGTGTATATGGACAAGGCCTTTACATGCACAGAAATTTTTTGACCCCTGTGACCTTGACCTTGAACTTAGGGCCTGTGTTTAGGTTTCGAAATCTGCGTTTAGGTTTTGAAAAATGCCTTTAACTTCTATATCCCTTAAGGTATTGCTTCCATAGTCGGTATGTGTGTGTATGTAGACAAGACCTTTCCAAGCTCAGAAAAATTTAGACCCCTGTGACCTTGACCTTGAACTTAGGGCCTGCGTTTAGGTTTCGAAATCTGCGTTTAGGTTTCGAAAAATGCCTTTAACTTCTATGTCCCTTGAGGTATTGCTTCCATAGTTGGTATGTGTGTGTATATGGACAAGACCTTTCCATGCTCAGAAAAATTTAGACTCCTGTGACCTTGACCTTGAACTTAGTGCCTGCGTTTAGGTTTCCAAATCTGCGTTTAGGTTTCGAAAAATGCCTTTAACTTCTATGTCCCTTGAGGTATTGCTTTCATAGTTGGTATGTATGTGTATATGGGCAAGACTTTTACATGCAAAGAAAAATTTAGACTCGTGTGACCTTGACCTTGAACTTAGGGCCTGTGTTTAGGTTTCGAAATGTGTGTTTAGGTGTAGAAAAATGCCTTTAACTTCTCTGTCCTTTGAGTTATTGCTTTCATAGTTGGTATGTATGTGTATATGGACATGACCTTTCGATGCACAGAAACATTTAGACCTGTGTGACCTTGACCTTGAACTTAGAGCCTGTGTTTAGGTTTCGAAATCTGCGTTTAGGTTTCGAAAAATGCATTTAACTTCTTTATCCTTTGAGGTATTGATTTCATAGTTGGTATGTGTGTGTATATGGACAAGACCTTTCCATGCACAGATAAATTTGGACCCTTGTGACCTTGACCTTGAACTTAGGGCCTGTGTTTAGGTTTTGAAAAATGCCTTTTACTTCTATGTCCCTTGAGGTATTGCTTTCATAGTTGGTTTATGTGTGTATATGGACAAGACCTTTCCAGGCACAGCAAAATTTAGACCCCTGTGACCTTGACTTTGAACTTAGGGCCCATGTTTATTTTGAAATCTGTGTTTTGGTTTCTCAAAATTTTTATTACTCCTATGTCCATTGAAATATTCTTTTCATATTCAGTTTGCATGTGTATATGGACAAGATCTTTCCTTGCATGCAAAATGTTTGAGCCCGCTGACCTTGACCTTGAACTTAGGACCCGCCTTTAGGTTTCAAAGTCTGCGTTTAGGTTTCTCAAAATTTCTTTAACTCATATATCCACTGAGATATTTCTTTCATAATTGGCATGCATGTGTATATGGACACGACCTTTCCATGCATGCAAAAAAATTAGCCCAGTGTCCTTGACCTTGAACTAAGGTCGCGAAAGGTTTTAGGTTTCGAAATCTGCGTTTAGGTTTCAAAAATGCTTATAATTCCTATGTCCCTTGAGGTGTTATTTTCATATTTGATTTGCCAGTGTATATGGACAAGACCTTTCCATGCAGGCAAAAAGGTTGACCTCTGTGACCTTGAGTGTGCTTTTAAGTTTCTAAAGGTGCCGGTGGCGAGCTTTGTTGTCTCTCTGACAACTCTTGTTAAAAATATACATTACAAAATGACAACCAGTGAAGACCCTGACCAGAGGGCTCCTGCAGAAGCCCTCTGATCAGGGACTTCACTGTTTGCATAGGACAAGTGTACCCTTCTCATGTACACCTTTGATAAAGGACGCATATATGCATCACTAGGGCTCAATGAGTTTATACAAGATTGATTGGACTCACCTGTTCTGGTGCTCTGGATACACTATGTATTTTCTCCACTTTCACAGAGTCTAGAAAAGAAGGAAAAGGAGACAGTGGATGTGGAAGAAGAAGGAGAGAAAGAAGATGAAGAGAAGGAGGAAGAAGAAGAACTTGAGGACGGAGAGGCGTACAATGAGGATGACTTAGAGGAGGTATTTACAACACAAAGTCACTATTGTGGGCTATTAGGATCCTTGTGGATCTTTTTAGTTGTCAAAACATGAACCAGTCTACTTGGAATTCTGGGTAGTTTAATAAATACTGGTCTAAATTAGCAAATAGGGTAGACCCAGATCAGAGGGCTCCTATAGGAGCCCTCTGGTCTGAGTATACACAGTTTGCAAATATTATGAGTATAATTCAAACAGGTCCATAACAGTCAACTTGCGATAACTCTTTACTCCATAAGCTGTTTCTAGTTTTGAAGACAGGTGTGTACTTAAAGAAAGATGAAAATAAAGCATCTCAAGGCAAAGCTTGCTTTACTTTCAGCCT
Organism: Gari tellinella; assembly: GCA_922989275.2. NCBI lineage: Eukaryota > Metazoa > Mollusca > Bivalvia > Cardiida > Psammobiidae > Gari > Gari tellinella. The sequence continues at coordinate 55,715,430 of OV277864.1, forward strand.
TCTTTAAGCTACCATCTACCAGGATGTAGATAAATATTTATTTTTGTTCATGTTTATGACTATATAAATTGGAACCTTTTTCTTCAGTGGAGGAATAAATTAAATGCACTAAAAGCTGCTTCTATGTGGGGAAGCATTAAACCATTACTCTAAAGCAGGCTAATTATATGCCTTTAACACTGGTGGGAGCTGAATATGTTTGAATTTCGCAATGAAATCTTCGATTGTGTTTGCTTGAGAATTTCATTTAGGTATTGTAGAGTAATTTTAACCTAAACCTAAACGTCCTAAAGGCACTCTTGTGTTAGTCCATACAGCGTTTTGTTGCATATGAAACAGCAAACAGTGATGACTGTAGCTGGTGAGCAATATCAGGGTCTTCTTACATGTATAATATATACAATAAAACCTCTCTATTACAACCACTAAATTATGTTAATTATCAGGTGTTTATGGCAGGTGACTGCTTAAAGCTAGGCAACAGTAAAACAGAAAGCTCCTATAGGAGCTTTCTGTTTAACTGTCACCTTGCTTTAAGCTGTCACCTGTCTTCTAAACAATCAATTAGTCCTTGTTTTAGTGGTCGTAATAAGGAGGATTTACTGTATTGCAAATGACAAACAGTGTAGACCCTGATCAGAGGTCTCTTGCAGATTTAGACCTCTATTTAGGGTCTAAATGTTTTGCATAGGACAAGTGTTTTCTTCACTAGTACACTGTTTATTAAATGCACCTATATGCATCACTAGAGGTTAAGTTGATATTTTATTTGATATGAACCATGCCATGACAAAGCCTGCCTCATAGCATTGCAACATTGTACAGACCAAGCACTGTTTTTACCCCATGATCTGTATCTGAGTTTGGTCTACATTCTACACTGCCAGATAATGTATACAATACTGCTAAATACAATGCTTTAGATGCTTTTTGGTGTCAAACAGATTAGATGAAGACCAGCTGCTGAGTCTTTGACATGATGGCTGGCTTTATCTGCACTGTTTACAATGCAATAAGGTTGGGTTTGTCATGGCACAGCTCATATATACAGCGCTCCCTCTCTCCAGCCACACCCCACAGAAGACACAGATTATGTGTGTGTTGTTCGGAGGGAGTCATTATAGGAAAATGATTTACATTTACAAACAGCTTAAATCAAGATCAGGTGGCATCTGATCTGGATTCAAGCTGTTTGCCACTTGTCATTATAGTTTTCGCTTTTAAAAAGTCTAATATGTAACTTGGAGAAAAACAGCAGATGACAATTTTAAGCAGACCATATTGCAGCTGTGAAAAGGTTGGCCATACTAAAATTGTTTGGGGAACAGCTGCAATGGTCGTTGTAAGGAGGGAACTGTTGTTCAGAGGGCCGTTGTAAAGGGGGAATACTGTAGTTATGTTTTACTCATCAGGAGACAGACTATGCTATGGCTTACTTCGACAACGGGGAAGGCTATGGAGATGATGATGGTGATGATGACGAGGGACCAGTCTATTGATACATGTTCGATGATGATGACAAGCGACCAGTCTACTGATAGTATGATGACAAGCGAGGATCTGGTGATTCTCTGTAAGAGGCGTGATTGTCAGAGCTTAACATGGCAAACTATGTGTTGACTGTGAACTGCATGGTTCAATGTTTGCAAAGATTGAACAGTAAAATACTGATTTTATAACTGTTGCAGGTGATTGATTATTATATCAGGTTCAGAGGTTATTTTCTCAGTGTAAGCATGCAACCAACTGAATCATTCTCAAAGCTCCAGATAAGGGGAGTATTTCAAAAACTAAAATCATTATTCCTGTATTAAACCCTATACGTAACATGTATATGGTGTCATTACTCATTAGAATCATCTCGAAGAGATGATTCTAATGAGCAGTCACACTAAAGGATTTGGTGCTAAAATGAGTGAGAAAATATTGGATTTGTTCAGTTTTCTCTCTTTTTTCTGGAGCCCTGATCCTCATGTTAGAATGCTACCACCTTGAGTGTAAACCACTGGCTCTTGAAAAGAAATATTCATAACCTGATTTAAAAGATAAAATAAAAATTGAAGTTTCTAGTTCTGTTCCCAAGTGACAAAGCATTCTTTATTTTAGTAGTGTGTTCAGAATGTGCATGCTGCTAAAGCTAAGATTGTTTGTATTTTTAGGAACTGACCTATAAACTACAAAGTATAAAAATTTCTGTCTCAGTCTTTTATCATTCTGCATATTTTTGAGCAAATAGCAAAAACTACATACTCTATCAGATTTATGTGAGAAGACATTTAGTTGTTACATGTTTAAAAAAGTGAGAGTTTCATAATCTTGGACCCTTGACTTGATTGTACATGTTTAATGAATACTAATTACTTTGTTAAAGTTGTTATTTCAGAAAATGCTTAATGGTCTCACTTTCATGCACATCATTCATTGACATTCATTCATTATTATGCTCACAGCAGCTTTAACCCTTTACCCCGTTGCCTGTTTCTAGTATTGAATCAGGTGAGCACTTAAAGCAGGTTGAAAATAAATCAGAATGTGCCTAAAGCAGTGTTTTTTGGGAATGGGTTGGTACCCCTTCAATTGGGAAAAATATGCCCTAAAACGACGTAAAATACTTGATTTTGGGAAAAAATTGAGTCATAAAAGGCTCATTTTGGGGGGAAATTGTGCCCTTGTTTTTAATTGGGAACGGGTCCCCCAAAAAGACGCTGCTAAAGGCACATTCTGCTTTACTCTCAACCTGCTTTAAGCTGCATCTGCTAAGATATAAAAAACTTTTTCTTATGATGGATATCTATAATTGTATAAAGTGGAAATGATAGTGTAGAAATGATTTGAAGGCATAAAATGACATATTTATAGTGTAATTGGTTAATGAATGTGTATTACATACATATATGGAACTATTTGTTTGTTTTTATAAAATACATATGAGCTGTGCCATGAGAAAACATGACTTATTGTCTTTCAAACAGTCACAGTGTAGATCAAGGCTAGCCACCTCATCAAAGAAGTAAAAGCTGATCTTGATCTACCCTGTTTGACACTCACATGCAACTAAGGCATTTTATGTAGCTGTATAATATACATTATTTGGCAGTGTAGACCAAGCTCAGATAAAGAGCCTTGGATGACAATAGTGCTTGGTCTGTTCAATGTTGCAATGCAATAAGGCTGGTTATGTCATGGCACGGCTCATATGTAATTTCATTGTTTGGGTTTTTGTGAAATATGAACAGTTTCCTATGTGTGATACATGATGATGAAACTGCTGCAATAAATATGACAAAATTTCGATTAGTTGCTCTTGTATATATCCCCATGTAGGATGATTATTTTCCTCAAGTTTGTTTACTCTTTGAATGTTGGCAGTGAATATTTACCCATTACCCCATAGCCTGTTTCTAGTTTTGAAAATAAGTGACCACTTAACGCAGGTAGAAAGTAAAGCAGAATACTTTCAGCCTGCTTTAAGCTACCCCCCCCCACCCACCCACACACACACATACAAGTGAAACTGAAGGGAACTTTTTTTTGTCTGTCTCTTTCTGGTTTTGGTTTACAGACCTTAACTTGGGTAGAGGTTATTATATTTGATTTAAACTTGGTATAGAATAGGTAGGTTAATTTCAAGTTTGGGATCTGAAGGTTGACATCACTTGTACTATTTCTAAAATAGATTTTGAATAACACAATATTTTGATTTCCAGACAATAACACAAGTAAAGAATAACATATTCAATTGATAATTAGTAAAGTGTTAGCTTATGATGGGTGTGTCAAACAGAATGTCCATTATAAGAAATGACCGGTTTGACCTCTGTGACCGTGACCTATGAGCTGACATGCCCAAATTGTACTTATTCAAACACCTTGCCATATAGGAAACATATAAACAGTGCTCTATAACAACACCAGATGGGAATTTGTTGTTCGGAGGGATCTGTTATAGGGAGGGGACATTAATATCCTTAGAGTGCTGAGCATGACTAGGCTTACATTTTCAAACAGTTTGAACCCAGAACAGACACCGCGTAACTCGGCTTCTAATCTGGGTCAGACTGGGTGCAAAGTGTTTTGTCACTCCACGAATGAATAACCATTCGTGGCCACTCGTATTAATTGAAAGCGTTAGACTTGAAATTAATTTCGTGTTTGGGGAACAACAGCTTGCTGCTGTTCTCCAAACAAGAAATTACTGCATTGTTGTATGGAGGGAAACGTTGTTCGGAGGGCCGTTGTAGGGAGGGGGCACTGTACCATACATTAAACATTATTTATAGTGTTCAGCTTGCTAGTGCAAACAGTTAGAACCAAGATCAGACGCCGCGTATGGCGGCGTCTGATCTGGGTTCAAACTGTTTGTCACTCGTCTTTATATTTCTTATGCCAAAATGTCCAATATGCAACTTTGAGAAAAAACAGCAAACGACAAATGATATTATCGCAATGAAAGCGACAGACAATCGTCATGTCTTTTTTCATGATTTAACAGCGGTAGACGAGTATTGTAAGGATGGAATCATTGTTCGGAGGGCCGCTGCAGGGAGGGAGCGCTGTGGTTAATAATTAATTGCAAACGTTGAAGTTGTTGAAAAATAGTCAAAGATACAGACAGAGGAAAAAATTATATGCCGGACATAAAACGACACTAGGCCCTCGTTTCTCAACGTCAAAAGAAACCCTAGATCTATATCGATCCTGACACCGAGTCTATTCTGGATGCCGAGTCATAATTTCGATTAACAGAAATCGCCGAGGTAGTTGTGCATCACCAAATGTATGATACCTCCCTACAACGGCCCTCCGAACAACGATTCGCTTCTGACAACAATGATTGCCGCTGTTCCGTTCCCCAAACAACCATTGCAATACAGTTATATCTTCTGCTTAAAATTGTTGTCGGCTGTAACATGGTGGTCATTTTGATAGAAGAAACATATTGTCGAGTGACAAACAGTTTTAATCCAGATCAGACAACGCGTTACGCGGCGTCTGATCTGGATTCAAGCTGTTTGCAAATGTAAGCCAAAACATGATCAGCACTCCAAGGGTATTAATTTCCCTCCCTATAACAACTCCTGCCGAACAACACACGCAATCTTCGTCTCCTATTGGATGTTGTTGTAGAGAGCTAAAGAGCATGTGTATTAATATATAGAGAACAACTCCAAAGTTGAAACACTGTATATAATATATTATATTTCTAACAAGTTTCGGTCATGTGTCTTCTTCAAATAAAATCAAATAATTATTTGTGACGTCGTCGACGTCCCAAATGTATAAAAAACATAACGCCTACGTCACAGCGTTAACAATGACGTCACTTAGTAACGGCGTTTAGTCAGACGCAAGATGGAGACCGGTCGAATGGAAGGCGTCGGTTAGGGTCTCGAAAACAACAAATACTTCACACATAAATGAGGTAGGTAGCCGTAGGCGTGCCTTTTTAGAAGTTTTTGATAAAAGTCGATCATGTATCTAGTTTTAGATTATACCTTTCAAAAACAGTTTAGTTCAGGACTATCTTAAGTTGTTCATAAAATTCCTAAGCTTTCCAAAATTGCAAGCGCGATTTTAGGAGTCGTACATGTACCTTTAACCGTTTCGCTGCTAGGCTCTGTAAAACTAACATAATTATGCAAACAGCTTGGATCCAGATCTGACGCCGCGTATAGCGGCGCCTTATCTGGATACAAACTGTTTGACACCCAATGTTTCCTAAGAAAAAATAGCGTACATGTATACAACAATCCAAATTTTAAATGTAAGAGCAAACTGCCATGGATCCGGAAAAAATTAAGAAAAATCCGAAGATTTCGGAAAACATCGATAAATGGCAGCCCTGATAGCTCAGTCAATGACATTTATGACCAGAGTAAATCGGTCTCATATCAGAATCCAAACCGCTTGAAACTTGCACCAATCCAACTTTCAGTCAAATTGTAAAATAAAAGTCTTAACTTTAAAGCATACTGTTTTGGTTTCAGTGAAGAAATAAATTAAAGGCGTGAATTTGTGGAGTAATGGGTTAAGTTTATATTCTGGATTTTGGTGTTTTTTGTGGTTAATTATTATTATCATTTTACAAAATACTGTAACAACCATGAATATAGTAAACTATGGACCAGACTTCGTTAGAAACTTTTATTGCTCATTTAAAGATTTAGTTGTGTATGACTTCAACGAAAAGTCACGAAAGTATGTCAAGTTTACATAGGTAATGGGTTACACAGATTTTAGTTGGGTCTGAGATCGTTCTATAGCATTTGGATGGTCAGATTTTAAATTTTGTTCACCAGAAGCTAAACTCTGACCAATGGAATGATTGAGAACGACCCCAGACCCAACTCAAACTATTTATAACATTGGGGCATGTTTATTTCAGACGATGCTATGTCTAGAGTTGTCCTGAACAAGGTTACGTCCACTAGAAGCCTACAGAGAACCAGGTCAATCGTAGAAACCTTGGCCAAAAGCCTCTCTCGCTCAAGGAGCATCACCCACAAACGCTCTCTCCTATCGTCCACAAGAGTTGTAAGTAAAAGTGCTTTATTCTTCAGTTTAGTAAACGTTGAAATCATGATGGCACTCTAACAGTGAACTCGTGATTACCTTTGCACGCTAAGAGTGAAACCGTGATAACCTTTGCACTCTTACAGTGAAACTGTGATTACATTTGCACGCTAATAGTGGAATCGTGATTACCTTTGCACTCTAACAGTGAAACCGTGATTATCTTTGCACGCTAACAGTGAAACCGTGATAACCTTTGCACTCTTACAGTGAAACTGTGATTACATTTGCACGCTAATAGTGGAATCGTGATTACCTTTGCACGCTAACAGTGAAACCGTGATTATCTTTGCACGCAAAGAGTGAAACCGTGATAACCTTTGCACTCTTACAGTGAAACTGTGATTACCTTTGCACGCTAATAGTGGAATCGTGATTACCTTTGCACGCTAACAGTGAAACCGTGATTATCTTTGCACGATAACAGTGAAACCGTGATAACCTTTGCACTCTAACAGTGAAACTGTGATTACCTTTGCACGCTAACAGTGGAATCGTGATTACCTTTGCACTCTAACAGTGAAACCGTGATTATCTTTGCACCCCTACAGTGCAACTTTGATTGCCTTTGCACGGTAGCATTGGAATCGTGATTACATTTTCACGCTTACAGTGAAATCGTAATTACCTTTGCACTCTAACAGTGAAATCGTGATTACATTTGCACCCTAACAGTGAGATCGTGATTGCCTTTGCATTTCAACAGTGGAACTGTGATTGCCTCAGCACGCTAACTGTGGAATCGTGATTGGCTATCACGACCACTGATCAAAGTGTGTTGATTATTAATATAATTTATTCAATTGACTAGCCTTCGTGTTAGTTGTCATAATAGACAGGTTTTACTGTGTTTTAATATTGATCTCATCTATAATATTATTGACGCTATATATATATACTACATGTATTCAAACGCCAACAAAAATCCGCTCTGGGTGTCAATTTTGGCCGTCATTTCGGACGTTACAAACGTTCGTTCGAACATCGTGCGCAACGTCTTTGCACGCTAACACTGGAATCGTGATTACATTTGAACTCTAACAGTGAAACTGTGATTGCTTTTGCACTCTTTCAGTCGAATCGTGATTGCATTTGCACGCTTACAGTGAAATCGTGATAGCCCTTGCACTCCAACAGTGAAATCGTGATTACCTTTGCACGCTTACAGTAAAATCGTGATTGTCTTTGCAAGCTAACAATGAAATTGTGATCACCTGTGTGATATAACGGCGAATCCTGATAACCTTTAAAAGAAGTTTGGGTTTCAGATCATCTTATCCGGACTGTTTGACACCCTGGTCCTATTACGACAACTGTTGCAGAAGTCTGCTTGAAAATAATTAATTTGCTAAATGCGTTTTAAAGTATTTTACACTTGATTTGAAAAGTGTTCTTCTAGTCTAGACAAACATGACCGCAGCCAATATATTTTGGGTAATTTGGAAATCGATATTACACTAACAGACTCTACTGCCTCATAGAAGTATCGGGCCAATATCGATTGTCTATGTAAATATCGACGTGTATTAAATACTTATTCCATCTCAGTGACGATTATATTCGCCATTTACAACAGCGTAGTTGTGAAGAATAAACTTGTCCTATGCAGTGAAGAACCGGTTCAGAGGGATACTAAAGTCTTCTCTCCTGGGACCCGTCTTACGAAACTTCGTACGACAAATATTGTCGTAAGTCTGATTATAAAATTCTCAATTATTATTTATTTCTCCTGATTTGTGACATCGTCTTTTCAAGCCGTTTCCAAAGAGAAGTCACATGGCAGTATTAGATTGAGAAAAAAAGGAATTAGATGTACTATTATGTTTTACTAACATCCGTTTGTGTCAGGCGACGTTTCGTACGACCTAAAGACAGGCACAACTTTGACCAAAAGTATACGCTCACACATACTGCTTCATTCATTCATTCATTCATTCATTAATCAATCTAAATAGTTCGTGCTTCTTTAGAGCGCGCCGCGAGAAACACAAGTTTAAGTGTACGACAAACTATTGTAATTCTTAAAAGTAAATTTGCTTGATATGTTCTGTAAGTTCTTGTTCTTACTTTCAACTGAAAATGTCTGTCATTATCAGTATACACGCATCTTATTTACGGAAGCATTTTGCTACTTTGACCCGTATCTCTCACGAACTCTACTCAAATATTATCATAAAACCGGAACTTTTCTGAAATTTAGCTATTAGACTGATAATACACCCCCCCCCCCCCCCCCCACACACACACATACAAGTAATTAATATTCATGTATGTTTTGTCATAACCCTTTCCCCAATAGAAGCGCCTTTTAGCGCTTTCAGTTATTCCTCCGCTGAAGAAAATAGTTCCAATTTATACAGTTGTAAATATGTAGCATACGGAATATTTTTTTATTCTAGCAGGTGGTAGCTTAAAGCAGGCTGAAAGTAAAGCATAATGCGCCTTAAGGCGCATTCTGTTTTAGTTTCAACCTGCTTTATAAAGTCACCTTTTTTCAAAAGTAGAAACAGGCTTTTGGGTAAAGGGTTAATAGTGTAGTATCAATTTTGTTCCTCATTTATTCACGGAAAATCATGAACTTGGAGTAATAAAGGTAATCGTATTTGTATTTTGTACATGTTTCACATGTGTCACTGTATTGATGTGTTTATCAAAGATTTTAGTATTTGAGGTGAAAACATACAGTTCCCTGGAATCGACCTTTTCGGTATTTCATATATGTTTAATTTCGATAAATCGATCTCGCTTAAGTCGAACATATCCGTATTTCAAAGTTAAAACGTGGATAAGCCATGTTTTAACTTTGAAATATGGATATGTTCGAACTAGCGCGAGTTCGAATTATCGAGATTTTACTGTATTGATCACTGGACATTGTGTAAAATCGTGAGCTGAGAGTAATGATGGAATTTTTATTTGTTGTATTTGTATTTGTACATGTATTTGTATTTTGTACATGCTTCACGTATGTCAGGGTATACTGATGTGTTTATCAAAGATTTATAGTATTTGAGGTGAAGACATATTGATCACTGGACATTGTGTTAAAGAACATCTGGCCTCGGCTAACTATGAATTATTCATGAAATAGACCATGCACTAGCGAACCCTTTCACACTATTATAGCATCAACAGTAGATCCCGCAAATCTTTGCATGCTAACAACAAACTGTCATTATCCTCGCACAGAGTAATTCGGCGTCTCATCAGGATCTCCACTGTTTGATACTCTGACCCTATTATGAAAAAACGAATTTTAGAAAATCTTACTTTAGAACAGTAGCAGTCGATAATTGCTGCAGATGAAAAATGTTACTTAGTTCAAAGGGTTAACCCTTCGCCCGCCGATCGCGATATGACGGGTATTTTACAAACAGTTTTGATCCAGATCATACGCCGCGTAACGCGGCGTCCGATCTTGATCAAAGCTGTTTGATACTCGTTTATAGGTTTCTTTAATTTAAAAATGTATAAATCTGAATTTTACCAAATTTGCAGACGACAATTTCAAAGCAGACGATCGTTCGGCGTGTTAACTCGCACATTCCTCACTTGTGTGCATTATTTATCAGAGAAACAAATAAGATTAACATAAATTATGCATAAAACCCAATCTGGAGAATACCCACACACCCGTTTTCTCTGTTCGCCTTGTGTTTACTGTTAACAGTCCATTCTAAGTGTGTGTGTTCTCTGAGATACAAGTAAAACTTGGAGTTTAAGGAAATAGATCTAAAACATCTAAAAAACGTTGTGTTATTAAACTCTGGAGAATAATTGTGACAGAAAGAGAACAGGGAGTCGGTATAACTGTCTAAGCTTGTTCGTTTTGATTTGAAAGAACACCTGGAAAAGTACTTAAGTGATTTAAGTAAATTAATTTAATACATTACCCTATAGTTTGATTCAGCATAGAAGACAGGGTTGACTTAAAGCAGATTGAAAGTAAAACAGAATACCCTTTAAGGAACAGAATCCTGCTTCCCATTCAATATGCTAGGATAAAACAAATTCTTATGGTGCATATTCATGACTGTGTAATGTGGAGTTATTTTCTTCATTGAAGGAATAAAGTAAATGCGTAAAAGTGCGTGTTTGGAGTAATTGGTGTAACTGTTTTATTCGAAGCTAAATGATGGAGCAACAAAACAAAGTCAAAACAAAATGTCTTCGCCGCTCGACATCTTTGAGGGAATGCGGCACGTGCAGGAGTAAGGGGAAAATCCCAAGTCCCCTGGCCAGAGCTCATCTTACAGAACAATTTGGGTGTGTCAGTAAGTCTGCAGACAACATTTTAGTGGATATAAGTGATGCCAGTGACCTCACACAACATGGCTTAATGGTGTTGTTCAATGGATTCTACCGTTCACAGACAGTGCAGGGACTGGTGGGCACGGAACTTCCGACACACGAACTTGAAACTCTCCGTGATCGATCTCAGTCATTCACTGGGAATACGAGAGGTAAAACTAATCAAAAGACACCGTCTGCACGCAGAATGGATACATTTAGCGAGGAGAACATAAACAGGCACTCGTTTGAGAAAGCTGACCAGAAGCCCTTTGCAAATATTAAGGAACATAATTCGCAAGATTCGACTAAGCAATGCGTTTCTAAAAGGGAGAAAAATGGCGTGCAGTTGCAAAGATGTTTGTCTCTCTATGACAGGCAACGAAAGCCGCACTCATGTTTCAAACAAACGTCCAAGACATCCCTTTATAAACCTTCGCCATGGGCATACGGCGGCACACACGACAAAGACATCCGAATTCAAAACAGGAAGTTTACTGAAAGTTCTACTTCCGCTATGCGACACTCTTCATCCGGGTCATTCTCATTTGATTCATCAGACGTGCGTTCTAGGCAATCTAGCAGGCTGAGCATAAACTCAATGTTTTCGTCTGAGTTTGATTTTAGCTCGGGAAATGTCACTCCGAGTGTTTCTGCATGTTCACAGTCTTCTGCTAAAGCACAGCCTTCGGTTAAAGCGTCCCTCTCGAAGAGCCCTACTGAGAAACAACCCAAGCCAAGTTTAATACCTCGCCCATTACGGCCACAGAGTGCACCACCTTATAGACCTACATCAGCTCCTACAACACCGGTTACCAAATCGGTGCATACAGTTTCAAGATCAATGGCGCCCAAGGCTTCCGGAAAAACACTAACGCGTTCTATTTCTATGACTGGAAGAATGACACCATCAGCTCCGAAATCATTTCAAAGCAAAGCAAAACTAGATGATGAGTATCATGCAGATGTTGATAAACGAAAATCACAGAATGATTCTAGACGCAGTTCTTTGGATATAGACGAGTTGTTGAGGCCGACAAAAACTAGTTCGGTATGTTTGCTTCTATGGGGGAAAGATGTGTAGAAAACGATCACTTTAAGCGTACATGATAATTCAATTCTGTAGCTTAATTCCGACATTCATTTCTTTTTAATTTTATGCGACCATAGCCGTATACAGTCGACTTTGCAAACAGCTTGAAACTTGAAAACGCATCATAGTATTTAGTCAACTCGTTTATTAAAATTAATAAAAAATGAGTACTCATGTAAGATCCTCATTTAATAAACGAGTTGACTAGAATAATATGAGCGAGCCTTGGCGAGGGCAGAGTATTAATTTTAGTCAACGAGTTTATTAAAAATGATAAGTAATGAGCACAAATGCGAGATTCTGTTTATCATATAACAATTTGAAACACCAATTTAATCAATCGAAGCCGAATCTTTTTAGTGTTTCTGCTATATAGATTTTCCGCACCAAACCTGACGTTGTTTACGGTAACTTCGTTGCAAATGACATGATTTGGTGTCCCGATACATGCAGCGGTTATGGACGAAAAGGTTTGACCGGAGCCCAGAAAACAATATTTCATTACTGGATTACGATATCTATATTATACAAGAGGGCCTGACGGCCCTGATATCGCTCACCATTTGTAATGAAGCCTGATAGCTTTACCTTTGAATTTCACACGTTATATTCTAAATCCATTCAAATTCGTAATATAGCATGTAAACAACATTGGAATACGACCTACTCTAGTATAGTAGAGTACATCAAGAGCAGATAACTAGAGCCTAAATAATACTGAAATGAAGCCTTTTCTAGCATTTCAAAGTATATCAAGGGCAGATAACTCTTGCAACAACGATCAGATTTCAACAATAATTGCACTCCTTCGAGAACTTACAGCTATATACATTTTGTGTAAGTATAATTAAAATCCATTAAAAACTGTAGTTGCAAGAGTGTAAACACTGTTAGATATGACATTTTCAGCAATTCAAAGGTAAATAACTCTGGCCTATTTGTTCGATTTCATAATCGAAATTATCTGAACTCTTATAATCATATACAATCTTAGCAAGTTTGAGGAAGATTAGATAAAAAATGTGGCCTCTAGAGTGTAAACAATGTTAAATATGGCATTTTCAGCAATTAAAAGGTAGATAGCTCTTGACCTATTCGTCTGATATCAAGCATAATCAAACTCATCCAAACTCTTATGGTAATATACAATCTGAGCAAGTTTAATAAATATTTGATAAAAATTGTGGCCTCTATAGTGTAAACATTGTTAAATATGGCATTTTCAGCAATTCAAGGGTAGATAACTCTTGATCTATTTCTCCGATTTCAACCATAATGGAACTAATGTGATCTCTTATAATCATATACAATCTGAGAAAGTTTGTGGAAGATTGGATAAAAAGTGTGGCCTTTAGAGTGTAAACACCGTTAAATATGGCATTTTCAGCAATTCAAAGGTAGATAGCTCTTGACCTATTGATCCGATTTCAACCATAATCGAACACATTTGAACTCTAATGGTCATATACAATCTGAGCAAGTTTGAGAAATATTGGATAAAATTAGTGACCTCTAGAGTGTAAACATCGTTAAATATGGCATTTTCAGCAATTCAAAGGTAGACCACTCTTGACCTATATGTCAGATTTCAACAATAATTAAACTGATTCGAAGTTTAATGGTAACATACAATCTAAGCAAGTTTGAAAAAGATTGCATCAAAATTGTGGCCTCTAGAGTGTAAACACTAAAATTGTTGATGACGAACGCCGGACGGCGGACATTCAAGGATCACAAAAGCTAATAATGGCTTTATTCCACTCCCGGACAGCAAGTTATGTGGTACTCATTTAATCCTAGTGCCAACTTAAGTGGACAATGGCAGATAGTGTAGACCCTGATGAGATGTCGCGTTACGCGGCATCTCATCAGGGTTTGCACCGTGTGCTAGATATATATCGTATTAAATATTTTGCTGTAAGGACAAACACTGCAGTGTCTTTAGATCACCCGTGTACATATCTACAATAAAATCTTCCAGGGAGTACAAATGGAAATTTCATTGCAATATGTTGGCTATGGGTGTTTTGGTCAGTGTATTGTAATATGACATATGGTGCGTACCCTGATCAAACAGGTCTGATCTGGATATTCCTTGTTTGTATAGGACAAGCGTACTCTTCATGTGTATACTGATTGCAAAGGACGCATATATGTATTACTTATGTTCAAAGGGTTAAGTTGAATTTACCCGTCTCTATTTGTTGAATTACGGGTATGTAAGACAAAAACGAATTCGAGTTTTCGAGATTCGATAGTATTTTGTGTAAGAGTGTGTGTTCTGTTTGTTTTCAGGTGTATGTGTCAGATACCGAGTTAAACTACCCGGATCCCACACCCTCCAAGCGTCCCAAGTCTGGCATATTCAACCCCAAAGACTACACCAAGATCGACCAGTATGCACTTAAGGTAATGCTAATCTACAACAGCTATAATAAAGTCGGATGAAACCGATATGACTTCTAATGATCACTATGATGATGATTATACTTATGATAATACATGTATGGCACATGTTACAATATACAGTTATTGCACTTTCATTGGTTCGATATGATAATTGTAATAATATATAAACTGCTCTTTTCTAATATTTCGACCTCTAAGGGCCTTTTTCAAAGAAGATCACGTCAAACACACGTCACATTTTTGTTACATGCATTCAGCTGAATGCATGTAACAAATTGACGTGATTTTCTTTGAAAAGGGCCTTTTAGAGCTGAATGCATGTAACAAAAATGTGACGCGTGTTTGACGTGATTTTCTTTGAAAAAGGCCCTTTAGAGCTGAATGCATGTAACAAAGATGTAACGCGTGTTTGACGTGATTTTCTTTGAAAAGGGCCCTTTAGACCTGAATGCATGTAACAAAAATGTGACGCGTGTTTGACGTGATTTTCTTTGAAAAGGGCCCTTAGAGGTCGAAATATAAGAAAAGAGCAGTTTATATATTAATACTATTTTAATTCCTTATCTGGAATGTTGTTATATTTATTGTGATAAAATTAATCTCGACCGAGGCCGTATGCCTCGAATTTTTTTATTTTTTTTTTTTTTTAAAAAACAACAAAACAAACTATACGTTAGTACAAATGTATGCTACTTTAGGCCCCGGAGGATCTGTTGGATAGTTTTGACGAGCTGTTGGAATACCTATTGAAAGATGTGAGCTCCACACTAGCCAGGGTACGGGTCATCTTCAGATGGATCGTCTCACAACACATACCGCTGGACATCGATCCTAAACAGGCCATCCCTAACACTCCACTTGGATTCCTGTACTTCATCAGAGAGAAGAAATCAACATATCCCGAGCTGTTTGCAACCATGTGCAGGTATGAATACAGTCAAAACTCGATAATTTTAACTCGCGTTAGTTCGAACATACTCATGTTTCAAAGTTAAATCGTCGCAAGAAAATATGGTAAGGTAAGCGATATCGAAGTGTCAAGTTTCGACTATAGTTTGATGTAACCCATTCGTGCCTACAGTCCCATCTAATGAAAATATGAAAACAGTGTAGACTCTGACCAGATGCTGCATAATAAGGCGTCTGATCAGAGTATACGCTGTTTGCGGAGAGGAATTACAATATAAAACGAAAATAAAAATATAGACAAGGCACCCCTTAGATAAGAAATGTTTAATCCAATATATAAGCATGGAATAATCCACTGGGCGGAAATTGTTTAAAATCGTTACAAGCGGTATATCGCTATATGCAATATCGTTGTATGTCGATATACTGTGTCTAGTAGATCAATCATGTATTAGGAAACCACGGAACTATAAGGTATATATATTGTAGCGGACATAACTGGTGGTCGCTTGGTGCGGGACGGTTGTAATGATGAAAGCTCCTATAGAAACGTTATCCAAGTACCTTTGCCCTGCATTGGGCGGTCATTTAATCTGAATGGAAATTTAAATAAAATTTGAAACAGGTGAACATTACAGGTGTGTTATTAGCAGTCGAAGGGTTACATGCCAGCCAATTTTCATCTTCATTTTTCTGACTTGTATTTTTCTAGGCGAGCGGACATCCCGTGCGTCATCGTGTATGGCATTGCAAAGAGTGTTGCATATGATGTCGGCGACAAAGTTACCCACAAGAAAATGAAGAACTCGTGGAACGCCGTGTATATAGACGACGAATGGCGCTTTGTTCATCCTTACTGGGCCCGGCAGTCCGTACAGGGCTATAACAGCGGTCGCTGGGCAGTGGTCGAGTGTGATGACTTCCACTGTGACGACAAGAGCGAGTCTCGACAGATGATTGCATACTTAGTCAACGATTTCTTTTTCCTCACCGACCCTGACAAGTTCATTACTAAGTGCTTCCCAGACGAGCCATGCTGGCAATTGTTACAAAGGCATCTTACAAGGGCAGACTTTGAAGCACTGCCATTTTTACAACCAGCGTTCTATGACTTGAACTTGAAAGTCCTAAACCACGATTCTTGTGTGATCCACGCTGAACGTGGTAAAGTAGACCTGCACATTGAAATGCCACAGGACAAGGTACAAAGATACACATTCAAATACAAGCTGTTTGTTCATAGAGACTGGGAGGCGGAAGGGGAGTACGATCAGATTTTGCTCGATCGCTATCTTCTACATTACGTTGAAAATGAGCATGCGATCTTTGAAATTCGATTTCCGGTCAGGGGCATGTACAAGCTTGAACTTCATTGCTATGACTCGAAGCGTACATTGGGTTCAAACTGGATATGCGACTTTAAGATCATCTGCCGGGAGTCTATGCCAGACTGCGCACCACTTCCGGTCGTTCCTTCTATTGGGTGGGGTCTGAACCCGGCTCTTGAAAATGCTGGTATGGAATGTTTGACGCACAAGACTGGGGTTGTGAACATTGACAATGAGTCGGTGACTTTCCTCAGGTTTGCTATTTCCAAAGATAAAGAAATTTCTGTGGATGCTGAGCTACTAGCCAATAAGATTTCGTGGACGGAGCTACAGACCCACGTGTCTGTTGAGCAGGATGAAGAACACGCTGTCGTGAAAGTAGCCCCGCCCGCTGAGGGAGAGTATGCATTACAAGTCTATGTACAAGAAAAGGATTCACCCAAAAAACAAAATGTCTGTAACTTTCTGATGCATCGGACTAAAATAGTTGAGGTAAGTACTGCAGACATTTCAGTTGTATTACCAATGGTCGATGCAGGACAGCCATTTCTCGCGAAATCTTTTGATTTTTATTAACTTCCCCGTACCTACGGACTTTTTCCAAAATCTTCAGACTTCGATATCTGCCCTAACTTTTACTATTTTGAAAGTAATATGTTTTTACTTAAAACATTGATATTGATGTCAAACAGTTAAGATCCAGATCAGACGCCGCTTGACGTGGCGCGAAAGGGCTAAAGGTCCGTTCGATTCCTGAAATCACGCTTGACAATTTAGAAATCTTGTTTTATGAGCAACTTACGGTCGCTCTGTCATTGGCTTAACACGAGACTGTTTACAACAAACGCTTATGCATTTGATGGCATCCTTGACAGTGTATACTGAATCCAAATAAGGTCAAGGTCACTGACAAATTAAAATTGAGTGATATCAGTATGGGTAAATTAGTAATGATCTACATCAACAACTGTATAAGTACCCAACCATTCTAGTAAGTTTTGTTTATGTCAGACACAATGGTAAAACATATATAATCGAAAAATAGCCTACTGTATTTAGATATTATAAGCCCAAATTAGGTCAAGGTAAAATCAGGGTTTGGTGAGCAGGGAATAGTCCAAGTCAACAACTGTATATACGTACCATGTGTTTTATTGGGTTGTGTCGATGGTAAACGAAATGGTTAAACCCGGTTAACCTTGTATGCGTGGACAAACGGACGGACAGGACATTCGCTATGCAACCCGCATCAAATGAACCGGGCCGTAAAATCAACTTTTCAACCGGAATACTTATGAACGGTACACTTTTAAAGTCTTCCGTCGAATGTTACCGCCTGCTTTAATCCTTTACCAACACAATTATTGTCTGCGTTAGAACTACTGCACGTTTCATTTTGATGCCACATGACTGAAGAAATAGTGATACAATGACGCCGATGGGGTTTAATAAGGAAAAAAGTTCGAAAATGAATAATAATGACAATGATCATAATATGTTGCTGTTGCAAGAAAACAAAACCTACATGAGCTTCTTGGTTTACTTTTATACTGCTTTTAGTAGACACATATATACACAGTGCTATCTCTCTACAACAACACCCAATGGGAGACAAAGAGAGTGTGTTTTGTTCAGAGGGAGTTAGGGTAGGGAAGGAAAATTAATACATTTAGAGTGCAGTTTGAATCTAGATCAGAGGCCACGTAATTTAGTCCTCGTTTTAAAGAAAATGGTTCCAATTAGTACAGCCTTGCATGTAGTTTAAAGCAGTTTGAAAGTAAAGCAGAATACGCATTAAGGCGCATTCTGTTTTACTCTTAATCTGCTTTACGTGGTCATCTGTCTTTAAAAGTATAAACAGCTATGGAGTTGAGGTTTAAACATTTATTTTAGGATCCGGAGTTAGCTGATATTCGAGAGGAGCTGATCCTGGCCACAGAGGCAGGTGATCTGGATGGACTCACCCTGTGGATAGATAGGTTCATAGATAAGAACATGGAAGATAGAGGGGACCTAACACAAGCAAGGAAAAAACTACACTTGGCCAGATTTAACCGAGGTAACAATTATTAATAACATAGCCAACTTTTACTGCCTAAACTACAATGGTGAATTAACTGAATTTACATTTAGACACACTTAAACGTAGTAGCATTTACAATTTGCACTTATGTGTTTCATCCAGGTCTACTAATATAGAGGATCTAACATGAGTGCTCATTAATTATCATTTTTAATAAACGAGTTGACTAAAACAATATGACGCGAGCCTTATATTTGTTTTAGTCAACGAGTTTATTAAGAATGATAAATAATGAGCACGAATGTTAGATCCTATTTATCACATAAACATTTTAAAACCCTTTTAAGTGAACTGAATCCGTAGTTTTTTGTCTCTCCGCCATATGTTTTTTCCGCCAAACCTTGACGTTGTTTACAGTAACGCCATGACAAATGACGTAATTTGGCGCCCAGCGCCATGCAGCGCTCGTGGACTAACAGGTAGGGCCGGAGCCCAAATATTGATATTTCACTATAGTTTATTGAATGGCTTTATAACACTCCCAGAGTCGGTTTTATGTGATAAATATATTTTACAAGATTTTTATTTTTCATGGAAGGAAATGTAATAAATCAATTCTAAGAATTATTGCAGGCCAAAACTTTTGCAGACGGCACTTGTACAGTGTCCCAAAGGTTAAAACGCATCTGCCATATCACATGTATCGTTTGTTTTCCAGATATTAGAGAGGCTATTGCAAGAAAAGATTTGAGTCTGCTGGAGAGGACGATGCAAAGTTGTAGCGACTTGACAATGCGGAAGTCGCTAGGCGATCTGGCGGCGGAAGCGGAAATTATGCGCTCGAGACTGCGGAGGTTAAAGCGGCTGCGCCACGCTGTGCTTGATATGGACCAGAAGACGATATCCGAAATGAGGAGCTATCCGAAACCCCCGCCAGCAGTACATGGTGTAATGGCCGCGACATTCTTGCTGTTGGGTCACAAAGAAGATACTTTAAAGGTACTGTCGGCTACAATAAAATGAAACCATTCAGAGCTGCCACATATTCTATCATAGTAACACATTTTCACGTATCTACAGTCGAACTTCGATATCTCGAAGTCGGTTTTGTCGACCATACCCGTATTTCAAAGCTAAAACGTGGCTAAGCCACGTTTTATCTTTAAAATATGGATTTGGTCGTCTTAACCGAGCATGAAATAATGCAGTTCATATGTCGAACTATGGGATATTTTGAGTTAAACGAGTTCGAGTTATCGAAGTTCGACTGTACCTTTTATTGTTCTACATTGTCATCACAATTACTTACAGGTAGCCTTTCATGAAACTCAAGTAGTCTACTCATCTTGTTTGTTACTAATAATAAGATTCTTAACACATTGTGCCATTCGATATTCAGAGATACAGTCGAAAACTCGATACTACGAACTCGCTTAAATTGATATTACCAGTATTTCGTAAGTTGAATTTTGATAAGTCAATCTAGTTTAAGTCGAACATACCCGTATTTCAAAGTTAAAACGTGGCTAAGCCACGTTTTAACTTTGAAACATGGGTTTGTTTGAACTAACGCGAGTTCGTAAAATCGAGTTTTTACTGTATTTCATAGTCAAAATTAATGACTCCTCTTGTTTGCTCTCTATAGAAATGGAGTAGGATACAAGGTCTGATTTCAAAACGAGGCAAGGAATCGTTGAAGAAGCGTGTGGCTGACTTCAAGGCGGAGGACGTGTCCCCTGTGGTTCTGGCTCGAGCCCGCACCATGCTGGCCAAGTATGACCTGGAAACCGTGCAGATAGCCAGCATAGGAGCGGCAACCTTCTACCAGTGGGTGAGTGACTGCCTCAATGTTTACTCTTCTCCTGCCAAGTTGTATGGTCTGTTTTAATCCTTTTACCGCCAAATTAATGTCTGCATTATATTATTAGTGTCATCTGCAATATTTTTAGGGCTCCTTTGACTGAAAAAATACCGATACGAGTGTCAGTTTTTATACTGATCAGACGCCCTGTAACCAGTCGTCTGATCATGATCCAAACTGTTTGCAAAGTACCGTAAAACCTTTCTATTACGACCATTTACCAATAAAACGAAGACTAATTAAATGTATAAAGTACAGGTGATAGCTTATAGCAAGGTGACAGTATAACGGCACTCCTTTTTTAGCTTTTTTTACTGTCACCTTGCTTTAAGCGATCACCTGTCTTTAACACCGAATAATAAACACAATTAAGTGGTCGTAATAGAGAGGTTTTACTGTAATGCTCAATCGTTGGTCAGTACCACGCACTGCTAACTTCTGCAAAGTTTCAAGAAAATGGATGAGTAGATTTTGAGACTTAACACATTCACCCTTGAAGCTTTTAATGGACAATTCCAGTTTTCAATAAGTATCAATGATTGATTATAACAATACATTTCAAAATTACAAACAGTGCAGACCCTGATCAGAGGGCTCCATAAGGAGCCCTCTGATCAGGGTCTACACTGTTTGCATAGGTCATGTGTACTCCTCACAGGTAAACTGTTTGTACATGACGAGTTTACTCGTCGCTAAGGTTGAATGTGTTAAAGAGCATATAGTGGAGTTGATGTGTTTACAGTTTTCCAATGCCAACATTTTTCACCAGCCTGAATGTAGGTTTTTTAAAGTCTGTTCTTGTTCTTTTCAGGCGTCTACAATGGCAGGAGAACCCGATATCTAACGGACATGGACGGTGGAAAATGAGTTCCGAGTAAAACCTGGATAAATAAATCATGTTGAAGGTCAATTGATGTCAAAATGTATATAAGTTATTGTTACATGTTTATTCCTGTTGCAATAAATATCGAAGAAAAAGATTTGTTTTGAACTACATGTACATTCATGTGCTATATGAACGGACCAATGATTTATATTAACTATCTATATACATGGTCGCTGGAATGGACATAGTACGTGTACGACCACAATAGCTGACATTGGCACTTTGTGCCAGGACCCAGGTGGGCTACAAAGACTCTGAACTATGATTGAAAAGTTTTCTGTTTTATTGCATAAACACTTAATATGTAGATCTATACAGTACATATAATTACATTGAACAAATAACAATAATCAATCTTAATTGAATAATGCCTCACATACTGTGAAACATCTCTGTTACAACCACTTAATGAGGTTAAATTTTCGATACTTGAGGCAGGTGGATGCTTGAAGTAAAGGAGAAAGCTCATATAGGAACTTCCTGCTATACTTTTATCTTGCTATAAGCTGCCATCTGCCTTTAATGCCATATATTTTGCTACTTTTTAATGGTAGTAACAGAGAAGTTTTACTGTATTTTCATGATGAGAGCTTCAGATAAGTAAGATGAGTGTTTCAAATACAATAGTCTACCATCCCTATGTCTCCATCACACCACATGCCATACTAGTCGGTACAATGATCAATTGTAGAGACAATTACGATGGCAAATCAAAGAATAGGGTTTTATGAAGACATAAATAATAACAGAAAGTACACCAAACCTCTCTATTACGACCACTAAATCGAAGCCTAATTGATTGTTTAAAAAGACAGCGGACAGCTTAAAGCAAGGTGACAGTAAAACAGAAAGCTCCTTCAGGAGCTTTCTGTTTTACTGTCACCTTACTTTAAGCAGCCACCTGCCTTAACAACCTAATAATTGACACAATTTAGTGGTTGTAATAGAGAGGTTTTACTATATTGAACAAGTTCAGTTTACTCAATCTTATCTGGTGCCAATATGAACATACTAGTAAAACTTGAATATTCTCATTATTATAAATGTAAGTTTAACAAGACACTGTGTTCAAGAACAGAATAAAATGCCCTGGACGGAATGCTTGGCTCTAAGTCAGACCAGAGCTCCAGCTAAGGGGAGTTTTCAAAAACTAAAATCTTTATTTCTGCATTAAACCCTATGGTGTCACTACTTATTTGAGTCTTCTTGAAGAGACGTTTCTAATGAGAAGTAACACTATAGGTGCTGAAATAAGTCAAAAAATGTTGACTTAGTTCAGTTTACGCCCTCTTATCTGGAGCTCTGAAACTGTCTAAATTAGGTCAAGATCAAAGGGATATCAAGGTTGTGTGCTAAGAGTCGTTTTGGAAGGTTAAAGAAGAAGAAACGGTAAAATCCAGTTAACCTCCTTATGAACTGACAGACAGATAAGTCAATCACTATGCCTCTCACATCATTAGATGCCATGGGCATAAAAACAGCAACAGCCTAGTCTAATATCTAGCATTGTACTTACATCTGCAAATACAGACAAAACAGTTCTGAAATAAGTACTGGGACACTACAGTCAAATGTTTAAGACGTAAAAAGGAAGGTTTATGCAGTCATGCTGTACAAAAATAAGAATGGAAAAAGCAGTCCCATTATGTTTAGACATCAGCTTTAAACCATTCTCCCATATACATGCCCTTATATACCTTCATTTTATTCCTCCGCTAAAGAAAATAGTTCCCCTGTATGAACCCAGGAACGTAGACCATAACAAATGTTTCTATATTCATGCAGATGGTAGCTTAAACAGGCTGACCTTAAGTACATTCTGCTTTACTTTCAGTCTGTCTTAAAACTCGAAACAGGCTATGGGGTAACAGGTTAAACTAGGTGGTTAAGCCTTTCTTCTACAGAACCCTATGGACCTCCTCTACCTACACCCATACAAAACCATCACACATCCAAGCCAGATAACAAAGTTTGTCAACTGTCTCATGTCTGCCATGTCTCATCCAGTCTAGATACGAAGTTTGTCAGCTGTCTCATGAACCACTTTGTAACAATTCAGGCTAAATACATGTACATAGTTGGCCAATTGTCTAATGACAATTTTGCAGCAACATAGGTTTGATAACAAAATCATTTAACTGGTGGATACAAAGTTTGTCAGCCTTGTAATGGCCATTGTGCAGCTTCCAGGCTAGATAGTTTGTCACCTGTATTATTTGACAATCATCCCAACTAGATACAAAGATTGCGATCTATCTTATGACCATTTCATCACCATCCCTGCCTGGTACAAAGTCTGTGATTTCCCCTGTACTCTTGGCAAGGTCTTCCAGTCGTTGATACTCTGCAAGTAGACACAAGTGCTAAACTCAATATTCCCAGTTAGTTATAGTGCTGCAACACTATGATAGCATGCCAGAGACACATGGCGTGATATCACACCAAGTTATATCATTATCTCCTACAGGAGTTCGTCTTACTAAAAACAGTAACATAGCTTTAACAACAAGAGCACCGCAAGCCGGGCACATTATACGCCCGTCAAATCGATCTTAGAAAGTAGTCATACTAAAACCCTATCAAGGTAAGGTGGAAAAAAGGGGAAGAACCTTGAAAGTTAGGGTTCATATGCTGACCAAGTTTCCAAAGGATTGGAATAAATTTGTTTGACTACGAGAGCGGACAAACTCAAAAATGCCCGTTTTTTACGATAAAAGGGGCATAACTCTTGAATGTCTTGGGCAATCTTGCTGGTTATCAAACTTGACCTAGACATTATGGTCATACACATACTGACAAAGTTTCAAAAGGATTTGAATAAATTTGTTTGAGTTAGAGAGTGGACAAACTAAAAATGCCGGTTTTTTACCAAATAAGGGGCATAACTCTTGAATGTCTAGTGCAATCTTGCTGGTTATGGAACATAACCAAGGCATAATAGTAAGACACATGCTGACCAAGTTTCAAAAGGATTGGAATAAATTTGTTTGAGTTAAAGAGCAGACAAACTAAAAAATGCCTGTTTTTTGACAAAAAAGGGGCATAACTCTTGAATGTCTGGGACAATCTTGCTGGTTATCAAACTTGACCTAGACATTATGGTCATACACATACTGACAAAGTTTCAAAAGGATTTGAATAAATTTGTTTGAGTTAGAGAGTGGACAAACTAAAAATGCCGGTTTTTTACCAAATAAGGGGCATAACTCTTGAATGTCTAGTGCAATCTTGCTGGTTATGGAACATAACCAAGGCATAATAGTAAGACACATGCTGACCAAGTTTCAAAAGGATTGGAATAAATTTGTTTGAGTTAAAGAGCAGACAAACTAAAAAATGCCTGTTTTTTGACAAAAAAGGGGCATAACTCTTGAATGTCTGGGACAATCTTGCTGGTTATGAAAAATAACTAAGAAATTATGTTAAAACACATGCTGACCAAGTTTCAAAAGGATTGGAATAAATTTGTTTGAGTTAGAGAGCGGACAAAATAACGAAAAAAGGGGCATAACTCTTGAATGTCTGGGGCGATCTTGCTGGTTATCGAACTTGACCGAGATATTATGGTCATACACATTCTAACCAAGTTTCAAAAGGATTGGACTAAATTTGTTTGAGTTAGAGAGCGGACATGAAAAAGTTAACAGACAGACGGACGTCCTTCCATTTGGGCACTTGTTGGGTTTTTCTTTTGTTTAAAAGTACCCAATAGCAACAAAAACAAGAGCCCCATGGGGCATATTCGCTCACCTGAGAATATAGCTGAAAAATTGAGAAAATGATTTATGTCGAGGACTGACCTAGATATGCAACAGACCGGAACCATTTGAACAAAATATGAAAAGTATATTTAAAAGTGTCACCATACCGAATATCAAAGCTCTGGCCATATTAGTGTCAGTGAAGAAGATGTTTGAAATCTTCTCTATATAACTCTATGTAAAACTGTGACCGGGGGTGGGGGGGGGGGGGCAATTTTGACCCCAAGGGCATTATTTGAACAAACTTGATAGAGGACCTGTAGGCGATGCTATGTGCTAAATATCTAAGCTCTGGCCCTTGTAGTTTCAGACAAGAAGATTTTTTAAGTTTTCGTTGAAAAAAATCTTTTTTTAGCTTGTGTGACCTAGATATGCAACCGACCAGAACCATTTGAACAATTTTGGTATAGGACATCTAGAAGTGTCACCATGCCAAATATCAAAGCTCTGACCATATTAGTTTCAGAGAAGAAGATGTTTGAAAATTTCACTATATAACTCTTTGTAAAACTGAGACCCCCGGGGCAGGGCCAATTTTGACCCCAGGGACATAATTTGAACAAATTTGATAGAGGACCTGTAGGCAATGCTGTGCGCCAAATATCTAAGCTCTGGCCCTTGTAGTTTCAGACAAGAAGATTTTTTAAGTTTTCATGGAAAAAATCTATTTTTAGCTTGTGTGACCTAGTTATGCAACCGACCAGAACCATTTGAACAATTTTAGTAAAGGACATCTTGAAGTGTCACCATGCCAAATATCAAAGCTCTGGCCATATTAGTTTCAGAGAAGAAGACGTTTAGAAATTTCACTATATAACTCTATGAAAAACTGTGACCCCCGGGGCGGGGCCAATTTTGACCCCAGGGGCATAATTTGAACAAACTTGATAGAGGACCTGTAGATGATGCTGTGTGCCAAATATCTAAGCTCTGGCCCTTGC
Source organism: Gari tellinella (assembly GCA_922989275.2). Lineage (NCBI taxonomy): Eukaryota > Metazoa > Mollusca > Bivalvia > Cardiida > Psammobiidae > Gari > Gari tellinella. Next base: position 55,741,504 of record OV277864.1, read on the forward strand.
AGTTTTTGACAAGAAGATTTTTTAAGATTTCCTTATTTTTTCACTTTGGTTGCCATGGCAACCAGAGTTCTGCATTGTTTTTAATTCTTTGAACAAATTTGAAAGAGCTTGACCCAAGGAACATTTCTGTAAAGTTTGGTTGAATTCTGTCAAACGGTATAGGAGGAGATGTCATTTGAAGCAATTGTTCATGACGACGGACGACGCACAATGCACGACGACAGACAACGGACACAGGGCCATCCCAATAGCTCACCTTGAGCCTTTGGCTCAGGTGAGCTAAAAACCAACAATAACAATAGGGCAATCACGTAATGAATGGAATCTATTGTTCTCCCTACCCAACAAAGGATTTTCGTGCGTGCGGACAGACGGACGGACAGCGCCACAACATAATACATCCCGCCCTGAAGACGGGCGTATAAAAATGAAATAAAGCGTTTTTCACTTTTGGCTATGGAGAAAAAAGTTAAGACAATTTAGAAAACCAGTATGGGCTTAGACAAAAAGTGTAGACCCTGATAACACAGTGAATTACCAATGTTTGGTTTTGTTCTACCCTGTTTTCTCTCATGAAATGGTTAAGTTTTGTTTGTTTATAACAATGGTTCCCTATAACAACTCAAGTTTATTTATTACAATTCTTTATTACCCTGCTCTTCTTGTTGCTGCACCATTGTCCTAGAACCAGCTTTGAGAGGAGACTTGTTCCTTGTGATTGTTGTAGCTTGACTGGTCTGAGGTGGCTTTGTACTGGTGTTGGAAGGCCCTGGCATTGGCTGAGATGGCTTCTTCTGTAAACAGAAAACAGTGTCAGTAAAGATTGTGTTACTGGTAAGTGACAACTGAATGAAGAAGCATAGTGATTTTTAAATGCAAATGATGGTCATATGTATAATGTTATTGAAAAAGCTGCTATAGTACAGTGGAGAAGACAATATACTTTCCCATTTAAATGCAAACTAAACGCTAACGCATTGCAACAAAACATAGAAAAAGACAATGTTTTGACAGTGTCCACTACAGTAAAACCTCTCTATTACGGACACTAAAAAGAAGGCTAGTTGGGTGTATAAAAGACAGCTGACAGTTTAAAGCAAGGTGACAGTAAAACAGAAAGCTCCTATAGGAGCTTTCTGTTTTACTGTCACCTTGCTTTAAGCAGTCACCTGTCAGAAACATCTAATAATTAACACAATTTAGTGGTCGTAATAGAGACTAAGAGGTTTTACTGTATTTGGCAAACAGGAGCCTAATCAGACGCCGGCAATGGAAATAAACGTCTTTATTGGGAAAGAATAACGTCTTCTCCACTGTAGCAACTTTCTGCATTTCTTCTGTCCAGAAATAAGTTGTAATTTTAGCTGAACTCTTTAACCCATAACATCTTGTAAGCATTGTGCATTCTACTTTACTTTCAGCCTGCTTTAAAATACAATCTGCTGCAAAATAGAATTTATGACTGTATATGGAGTTTTCTGCATTGCTTTTGTCCTGCATTAAGTTGCCACATGCCCAATGAGCACTTGATATTTCTTTGTAGAGGTATTAATCATAATGAACAATTAGAACAAATGTTGGGAGAAAATTGTTCTGTTTTCAGAGATTTTGAGTTAACAATGAACATGCTCTATACAGGTTTACATTGATAAATGTTTACATTGAGAAATTTGTTCTATATGAAAGGTTTGAACATGCTCTATACAGGTTTACATTGAGTTTGTTCAATATGAAAGGTTTGAACATGCTCTATACAGATTTACATGAGAAATTTGTTCTATATGAAAGATTTGAATATGCTCTATATAATACAGGTTTACGTTGATAAATGTTTACATTGAGAAATGTGTTCTATATGAAAGGTTTGAACATGCTCTATACAGGTTTACATTGATAAATGTTTATATTGAGAAATTTGCTCTTTATGAAAGTTTGAGCTTAAAACTAAAATAGGATTTTAAATTCTATGTGCTTACAGCAGCATCGACAGTGTCTCCATCTGATGTGTGTCCATCATCATCCCAATGTAAAGACATCTGAGCTCTTATCACTGGAAAAAATGTTAAACTTGTAATCTATGACAGTTGCTAATTAGAAGACTGTTCACCCACATAACTGCAATAGTAATTATTCTGTCTTGAAACATAATGACTCACTGAAGATGTTAAATACAAATTATTGGGTAATGGGTTAACCCTTAATGGGCTTTAAGCATGTTTTGGCTTACATTTGCAAACAGTTTGGAACCAGATAAGATGCCGCATTAGGCGGCATCTGATCTGAATCCAAACTGTTTGTCACTTATCTTTAAACTTTAGTCAGTTTGAAATGCTTAAACACTAATTCAATTTATTTTCACAGACAACAGTTCAGCATGATAAGGGTCAATATACATGTTTTTTACACCAATGACTTTGGGGGGAAAATGGTTAACAACCTCTCCATTACACAGCAGTTATTAAAACCAAACAAGCAGGACAGCCAGAATGTTTGGCAAATCATTGAGATTTAATTTATGAATCAAAAGCAACATGGTTCAAGTCTCACATTTTTGAACATCTTTCGGAGGAAAGAAATATCTTCCAAGCACTTCTGAATTTGGGCCTCCTCGCTTTAGACATTCATTGATGTAGTTGGGATGAAACACAGCCAGATGCTCATCAAGGTAGGCTTCACTGGTAAATATCCTGTAATATAGATATACTGTGTAACCAGGGCCCCAGATAAATCAACATTTTCTCACTATGTTGACACCAAATCCTATGGTGTTACTACTCAATAGAATTGTCTCGAAGAGTAGTGACACCAAAGGATTCAATGCAGAAATAAAGATTTTAGTTTTTTAAATACTCTCTCTTATCTGGAGCTCTGTATAACCCCATTTCAACGCCCTAGGGAGGACAGGGGGACGCAGAGTAAAACAATTTATTCAGGGTTTTCAGCATAACAGACTGGCTTACATTTGCAAACAGTTTAGACCCAGACCAGATGATGCAGCAAAGGCACAACACTATGTCTTATCTAGATCCAACTGTTTGATACTCTTCTTCAACCTTCCATCAGTTTGAAATCCTTTAAAACTAATTTTAATTTATATTTGAAACAGACGACCATTTAGCATGATAAGGGTTAGAGAGCATACACATATTTGTTAATTATTTTGTGTTGAACTGATGATACTCTATATCGAGACCTTTTGAAAATAGTATTAAGCAAGAGCAGACAGCCTTAAGGTGCATTCTGCTTTACTTTCAGCTTGCTTTAAACTACGATCTACTAGAATATAGAAATGTTTCTTGTGACGCATAATATTCATGACTGTATAAAGTTGAGCTTCTTTCTTCAGAAATAAATTAAAGGCATATATATGGGATACTACAATAAATACCTTTTTGTGTCGTCCGACTCTGCATTTGCACTGAAGATATACTCTGCATCATCCAATGACGCTTCTCTGCCTCCATTGTCCACTATAAAGTGAAAGTGTGGCCAAATAATTTTTTCATAACTCCATGAAAACAGAAAAATATTCGATATATACATACATTACCTTTAATTTAATATCACAACTGAATGAAAGAAAGATATTTAATAGAGAATTGGATGTGTGCTCATTATTTAACACTTTGAAGCCTTAGGCGGTTCCTTCCTCCATATACATATACCGCCAAAACCTGACATTGTTTTGTAGTAACGCCATCGCCAGGGCTGCCATAAATTGATAAAAAAATCCTAAGATTTTAAAATTTTCAAGCGCAATCTTCCGAATTATACCTTTTACCCATAGTCTGTAATTAGTTTTTTAGAAACGTGATGCTTAAAGCAGGTTGAAAGTAAAGAAGAATGCGCCTTAAGGCGCATTCTGCTTTACTTTCAGCCTGCTTTAAGCTACCATGTACTGGAAAATAAATCCGAAGATTTTGAAAAGATCCGGAGAAATGGCAGCCCTGCATCACCAATTAATACTTACACCATGCTTGTATCTTTCTGTTACTTGTACTAGAGGAAAACCATGCAGTCAATCCAGAAAACATGTCCTTGGATTCAACAGATGTCTAAAATGTAGTGTCAAAGTGTACATTAAGTTATTAGCATATCTTCTCCATGGAAAAATGTATATAATATAACATTTAATAAAAACATTTTATAGAACATTTAAAGTATTTTAAATGACAACCAGTGCAGACCCTGATCATAGGGGCCCTGTAGGTGTTTCTTCACAGTCACTGTTTGTAATGAATCTAATGATAGTTGATACACATACGCTTATTAACTACCAGAGTTGAATGGGTTGAGCTAGGCAAGTTACTGTGATATGAGAATTACTCACAATTAATATATCTGAGATTAGATGCTCATGTCAGATTTTGAAATATTATTTAGTTCTAGCGAATATATTATTATGCAAAAGCAATGTAGTGAATTTTGTATGTGGCTCATGGTGAATGATCCAAGGCTTGAAGTGAAGGCAAAAGCATGATCACTGCACAAGGTAGGTAATTCCCAGAACACAAATTTATAGTTGTCTTCTCTTGCTACCTCTGCAGGGCTGCCATTTCTCCAGATGTTTCCTAAATCTTCGGATTTTTTCTAGTATAAAGTAGCTTAAAGCAGACTGAAAGTAAAGCAGAATGCGCCTTAAGGCGCAATTTCTGCTTTACTCTCAGACTGCTTGAAGTACTAAGTCATGTGTCAACAAAACTAGAAACAGACGATGGGGTAAAGGTACGAATAGTAAAATCAAACTTGAAAAATGCAAATTTGGAAATCTTAGGATTTTTCATATCAACTTATGGCAGCCCTGCCTCTGGTACAGGGTTCGACATTGGCCTACGTCCGATAGACATTCACTAGTAACGGCAATGTTCGGTCTAGTGATCCCTCGCAGTTACTAACCCGAATGGTCTAGTTAAAATCTGAGGATGATTTTTTTAAATTCACGCATTTAGAAAATGACATCATTATGTTCAAGCTAAAAATCCTACCCAGTTCGCCACTGTGGTTTCAGACAAGTAGGTTGCTCAGACCTCAAAACTGTTTCCGCATCTAAATAAAGCACGCAGTCGGGAAATCCTTGTTCTAAAATTAGCAGTAGTAACTATCCCGCAGTAATTAGGGCGATGAGTAAAATCCGGTTCAGTTACGAAAAATATCGGTGTGATTAATTGATCATCTCGCGCTATACTTAAAACACCTGATTGTGTTGATAACAGTTACGTTTTGAATGTTTTTAGAATTGATCATTTTTAATTAGAAAGGTACAATATCCGAAAAGGTAACTGCAGTCTCAGTTTTTGGGATTGAAAATGACAATTTATTCTGCGAACCGATATTTCTTGGTAGTTACCGGATATTACACTTTCCCACGCTTTTCACTACCATGATTGTCGTAAGTATCTTCAATGCAATTATTTTACCTAAAACACAATTTTGTATCAATTTTTACGTGCGAAACCGAAACCAATCCCAATTCTGATATATAATTTGTTTTTTTAACGAAAATATCCATTTTTCTGCCAAGTATAAGTACGACATTCAGCGAACGCTTTTTTGTTTGTGTACATCGTAACGTCAAATCATGTCAGATTTATTCAGCTTCGGTTTTAATGGTAAGAAAAAGGAAGAGAAAGAGGCGAGTACAGCTACAGCGGAGTCAAAGACACGCTATGAAAAGCAAAAAAACAGAAAGTTTTGCGAAATTATTGAAGTTTACCAAAGATTCAGTTGTTTCTGTTTGGTCTACCAACTTTTTAGTCTGGTCTAGTAATGTTTGCAGGTTACAAGACCGAATGTCTAGTGAAAAAAAAAGTTAATGTCGAACCCTGTGGTACAGTACAGACATGTATAACATGCAGATATGATATCCTTGGTTGCAACTTCGACCAAAGTAAGAATAGTACAATATCTACCTTAGAGTAAGTTAATCGAACAACTACTTTAGCAAGGTAAAAGACTGAAAGTAAAGCAGACTAAAGGAGCTATCTAAATACAGAAATTTGAAAAAATTAAGCATCAATTTAAGCTTGTAAACATTTTCTACCAGGAACAACTACATCATATACAAAAACTTAACTGGTTTATTTGATAATAAAATTTAAAATGTAACTTGAACCAAACTATAATCTATGCAGTGAAACACAGACTGAGAGACAGTTAAAATCATGGTAACGTAAATATTATGTTAGCACCGGTAAGTGAAAAAACAAGCTGCAAATGGCAAATCGGCAAAAGGATTGTCTTGTGTGAATGAGCTTATTTACTTATAATTAAAAACGACACGTAAGTATTCACATTACATATTCCACTCTTGAGAATGAACATATTTAGCCATATTTAAGCGATCAATTGTGGTGGCCTTTCACATGACAGCGACTGCCGCGAAAACTGATGTCAAAATTAATTTTCTATCAACTGCAGCGGCTACACATGCGGACCAAAGTTTAAATATATAAACAGATGCAAAAGCAACAGTTATAACTATCTATGTACGCTTATTTCTCCTTTACCTCGGTAAAAGTTTACAAAATGGAGCTTTCAATCGTCTGCATTTGTATGCGCTATTCTACGGTACTCGGTTGGTTGGAACCGGTACGGTAAATCTAGTATCCGGAACGTAGTTACTTTTCTCGGGAAAAAATGACGCTGGTCAGTCTTTTGAACTAAATTGATGAGAGAATCTCATTCTTTGTTTTTTTCTTAAATAGCATAAGGTTTTACTTAAATGTGCCAAATTTTAACATGATACCATGTGTTTTTTTATTATGCTTTTAAATAAATAAAAAAAAGCGTTTTAAAGTCTTGACGCGGTGCTTTAAAGGGACTCGCAACCGGATGGTGTACTTGTCAAAATAAAATAAAATACTCAAATAAAAGCAAATTTGTGGCATTATTTGGCTTCTGACATTAAAAAAATATGATCAGTCCAAAAAAAGTCTCAAGAATCGTCACCGAATCCATGGAGAAAGGACAAATGGAGAAGTAACTTATACTCAAATCTGCATTTTCCCGAAAATGGTGTCGTCCGTTACCTGTATGTGCGATAACGCTTAATCGATCGATAATTCAACTGCACCGGTACGCCGATAGCGGGCTATCGCGTTTTTTATCGTGTTGAATGGTTACCTACTGTTAGTTTAAGTTACATAAAATCCTTAATTTTCACCCGATTTTCATTATAATGGTCTTAAAAGAAGGCTAAGATATTTATCGTTCACTTGTAAAAATAACAGATTTTATTTTTAAAATTGATCAGTTTTATGGCGAGTTAAAGAGTGGTTTCCAAATGAATTTGCCGATAAAAGGGAGCAAGCACTCGCGCATAAATATATCACGCCCCGTTACAAAACCTTTCATACAACCCTCAATTTTCCACCGATTTTCAAAGAAATGGTCTTAAAGGAAAGCTTAGATATTTTTCTTTCAGTTGTAAAATTGCAAGTGTTTATTTTCGAAATCGACAAATTTTATGGCGAGTTAAAGAGCGATGGCCAAATGAAATAGTCGATAAACGAGAGCAGGCGATCGCGAAATATATACTACGTCCCGTTTCAAAAACTTGAATTTAATCCATAATTTTCGTCCGATATATATATATATATTTTAAAAAAAGGTCTTGATATAAAGCCGTGACACTTATCTTTCGGTTGTAAAAATACCAGGGTTTTTCTTGGAGCAAAAAAAGTAATGATGACCTACAAAGGTTGCTGGCTAATGAAATGACTAGACCAACTCGCGTAAGAAAAGAATTCCTTCCGTATAAAAACTTAAGCAAACTTCTAAAAATGTGTTCATGCATTGTTACAATGTTCTACATGGAGGAAATATTTCCTTGGAGGCAAAAAAAAATCCATTTTGTATGTAAAGAGACATTTGAAAGGAGTGCGTGTCAAATGGCCATAATCCAAAACGGTCAAAGTTGTAACTGTATTATTATGTCGTATGTGATCATTATTATTATTGAAAGGAAAATTAGAATTATTAACATATTACTTCAAAAAAATGAATTTAGGGTTAGTTTTACATCCAGACTAAAATATACATATTATCCGTCCCATTTCTATGAAAGAGGTAACAGTTTGCATTATCTTCAGAAATTAATTGCAAACATGATAACATGAGATCTCCGTTTCTTTCTGCTTTACATATGTCTTATATAACGGAGTAAATTATAAAGCAGCCAATCTATTTTACTGACGGCTTAACTCTTTGCGCCGCTGATTGAACGACACGATAAATCGCGAGCAAGCCGGATACGTCTCCATTTGTCCTTTCTCCATGCCGAATCTTAGATTTTTAGCTCGACTTTTTCAAAAAGTCGAGCTATTGTCGTCACCCTGTCGTCTGCGTCAGCGTCTGCGTCGGTTAAGTTTTTTGCTTAAGGTTTTTGTAAGAGTTGATTTCTCAATAACTATCAAAGGTATCCATTTGAAACTTGGAATAGTTGTTCAGTATCTAAAGGGCAACTCATTACAACAAGGCAGGTAACCCTGGGATTTGTCATTTCAGAGTTATTGCCCTTGTTTTATTTACTTAAAAATGATAAATTAACATATCTCAATGAATAACTATCAAAGGTGTCCATTTGAAACTTTGAATACTTGTTCAGTATCAAAAGGGCAACTCATTACAACAAGGCAGGTAACCCTGGGATTTGTCATATCAGAGTTATTGCCCTTGTTTTATTTACTTAAAAATTATAAATTAACATATCTCAATAACTATCAAAGGTATCCATTTGAAACTTTGAATACTTGTTCAGTATCAAAAGGGCAACTCATTACAACAAGGCAGGTAACCCTGGGATTTGTCATTTTAGAGTTATTGCCCTTGTTTTATTTACTTCAAAATTGTAAATTAACATATCTAAATAACTATGAAAGATATTAACTTGAAACTTGGAATAGTTATTCAATATCAAAAGGGCAACTAATTACACCAAGGCAGGTAACTCTTTGATTTGTCATTTCAGAGTTATCGCCCTTGTTTTATTTACCTCAAAATTGTAAATTAACATATCTAAATAACTATGAAAGATATTAACTTGAAACTTTGAACAGTTATTCAGTATCAAAAGGGCAACTCATAACAACAAGACAGGTAACCCTGAGGTTTGTGGATCCAGAGTTATTACCCTTGTTTTATTTACTTAAAAGTTATAAATTAACATATCTAAAATACTATGAAAGATATTAACTTGAAACTTTGAATACTTGTTAAGTATCAAAAGGACAACTCATTACAACAAGGTAGGTTACTCTGTCATTTCTAATTCCAGAGTAATTGCCCTTGATTTATTTACTTAAAACTTGTAAATTGAAATATCTTAATAACTGTCAAAGGTATTAACTTGAAACTTTAAATACTTGTGTTATATCAAAAGGGCAACTCATTCAAACAAGAAAGGTGACCGGGGATGTGCCATTCCTGAGTTATTGTCCTTGTTTTGACTTATAGTTTACTTTAAATGGAATGTAGACTGTCCAAGTATGTTTGAGTTGTTGTTGCTTACAAATTTCTATGATCAATAAGGCATTAAACATCCATACACATTCTTTAAGTTTGAAAAATGTAGCCGTCTCAAGTGTATGAAAGTCGAGCGTCCAGCACCCGTTTGCGGTGCTCTCGTTAGATATTTTCCATCGTTTTTCTATACCGACTAGTAGACGGTATAGTTGTTGCTTCTCTACACGGGCTCAGACATAAACACGAGCCGAATTACGAAGTTGTATGCACTTTCGATCGCTACACATTGAAATACGTTAAATCGATCCGAGATAAACGGATAGTTCCGTGGTCTATTGGTCTAAGCGGTTTCCCCTATTTTGCCTTCTGCCCGCCAATGCCGGGCCCCGGGTTCGAATCCCACCAGAGACCAATATTTTTTTTTATTGAAATACATTTTTTTAAACAGAATTTCTTATCCTAAACTACTTCTTTACCATTTATATAAGCGTTTGACACATATTTACAAATTACTATTTTTAATGCACCATCTGGTTGCGAGTCGCTTTAAAAGAAACTAAACCAAATGGTGTAGATCTATTTGCAAATAATAAAGAAAATATAAGCAAAAATATGGCGTAATCAATCATACATCTTGCAATTTAAAAAATTGATCACTGAAAAGTCACTGATTCTTAGTGTTTTTTTTTAGATATTTTCCAACGCTGCTTTTACTATTTATAAGTCTACTAGACACCAGTAGACGGAGTAAACCCATTTAGCATTGTTAGCCCACACATAGGTATAAACATGAAAAAATGATGTCTTCTCCCTCGCTGTACACTCAAGAAGATTAGATAGACGTTGATAAAATTAATGAATGCGTTGTTAGCCCATGCAGTGGTTGTGATGTTTGTCTCAAGTTTTGTTTTCCGTCCCTGCGTCCTGGGTTCAAATCCCACCCTTTCTACTAAATAATGTTTTCTTTGAAACCCATTTTTGAACAAAATTTCTTATCCTAAACTATTATATTTAGATCTACATGTTTATATAAGCGTTTGACATACTTACTGTTACGTCACATTTTTTAGCTCAGAGGTGAGAGGGGCTCATGCTAATTGATAATACCCCTGGCGTCAGCATTTGGACTGGATATCATAAATTATAAGGGCTAGGTCTAACTACTGCACATGTCTTCCTATGCTGATGCACCTCAATGAGTTGACCACAATGCACTGCAGTTTGGTGACCTTGACCTTTTATCTTGACCTCTAGGTTCAAAGTTAAGGTTTTGCATTAAAGTTTTTTCTGAGCAAATGACTGCACCTACGGTCACAAAACTTCATATGCTAATGTGCCTCAATGAGTTGACCAAGATGCAGTGCAGTTTGGTGATCGCGACCTTTGACCTTGACCTCTAGGTCAATGTTTAAGTTTTGTGTTAAAGTCTGTTATGAGCAAACGACTGCACCTATGGTCTTGAAATTCATATGCTGATGGGCCTCAATGAGTAGACCACAATGCACAACAGTTTGGTGACCTTGTCCTTTGACCTTGACCTCAAGGGTCAACATTAAAGTTTTGTGTTAAAGTCTCATCTGAGCAAAGGACAGCACCAGTACGGTCAGGAAACCTCATATACTGATGAGCTTTAATGAGTAGATCATGATGCACCACAGTTTAGTGACTTTGACCTTGACCTCAAGGGCCAAAGTAACATTTTCGTGTTGCAAACAACAGTTACTGCACCTACAGTCTTGAAACTTCATTTGCTGATGTGCCTTAATGAGTTGACCAAGATGCAACACAGTTAAGTGATCTTGACCTTTGCCCTTGATCGCTAGGGTCAACGTTAAGGTTTTGCATTAAATACTTTCTGAACAAACCACTGCACCTACGGTCAAGTAACTTCATATGCTGATGTGCCTCAATAAGTTGACCAAGATGCATTGCAATTGGGTGATCTTGACCTTTGACATTGACCTCTATGGTCAACATTATGGTTTTGCGTTAAAGACTGTTCTGAGCAAACAACTGCATCTACAGTCAGAGAACTTTATATGCTGATGCACCTAAGTGAGTAGACCACGGTGCACTACAGTTTAATGACCTTTGACCTTGACCTCTAGGTCAATGTTAAGGTTTTTGCCTAAAAGTCTGTTATGAGCAAACAACTGTACCTACGGTCTTGAAACTTCATATGCTGATGGGCCTCAATGAGTAGATCACGATGCACAGCAGTTTGGTGACCTTGTTCATTGATCTTGACCTCAAGGGTCAACATTAAGGTTTTGTGTTTAAAGTCTATTCTGAGCAAAGGACTTCACCAGTACGATCAGGAAACTTCGTATGCTGATGCGCCTAATTGAGTGGATCATGATGCACCGCAGATTGTGACTTTGACCTTGACCTCAAGGGTCAAGGTTTTGTGTTTAAGTCTGTTCTGAGCAAAGGACTGCACCTACTGTCTTGAAACTTCATATGCTCAATGAGTAGACCAGGATATACTGCTGTTTGGTGACCTTGACCTTTGACCTCTAGGGACAACATTAAGGTTTTGTGTTAAAGTCTGTTCTTTGCAGAAGGTGAGCTTTGTAATATTTCACTACACGTTCTGGTTTTTTTAATGACACCATTTAGTTTTCAGTCTCTTTCAAAGAAAATAAAACACATCGTCAGAAACATCCTTCAACTAAACAGGTCCATAAATTGTACAATAACATTTAAAACAAGAGGGCCTGAAGGCCCTGATATCGCTCACCTGTTGTAATGAAGCCTGATAGCTTTACCTTTCTGTTTCACCCGTTTTATCTAAATCCATTCAAATTTGTAGTATAGCATGTAAACAATTTTGGACTACAGCCTCATAATTCTAGTATAGTAGAGTACATCAAGGGCAGGTTACTTAAGAGCCTAAACAATACTGAAATGAAGCTTTTTCTAGCATTTCAAAGTATATCAAGGGCAGATAACTATTGCCACAATGATTAGATTTCAACAATAATTGCACTACTTTGAAAACTTATAGCTATTATATTTTGTGTGCAAGTATAATCAAAATCCATTGAAAAAACTGTAGTTGCAAGAGTGTAAACGCTGTTAGATATTGCATTTTCAGCAATTCAAGGGCTAATAACTCTTGACCTATTGTTCAGATTTCAACCATATTTGCACTTATGGTCATATACAATCTGAGCAAGTTTGAGAAAGATTGGATAAAAAATGTGGCCTCTAGAGTGTAAAAACCCTTAAATATGGCATTTTCAGCAATTCAAAGGTAGATAATTTCGACTTATTGACCCGATTTCAACAATAATCGAACTCATCCAAACTCTTATGGTAATATACAATGTGAGCAAGTTTGAGAAAGATTGGATAAATATTGTGGCCTCTAGAGTGTAAACACTAAAATTGTTGACGCCGGACGCCGGAGGACGCACACCGCACGCCGGACATTCAAGGATTGCAAAAGCTCAGCCTGAGCTAGCTCAGGTGAGCTAAAAAGAAAAATATTGAGCATTTGTATCTACTTATATCTTTTATTTTTGTTCAACAGAAAAATGCAGACAACAAAAGAATTTTTCAAACAGATACCAAAAGTGGTAAGTATCATAACGCTAAAGTCGCCAATAGATTTCTCAGATTTAATACTTTGACAATCAGTCTATAAATACATGCACACGCTTGTGACTCACTAGATGTTTGAAATAATAATGACCTTTTTGTCATACATCAAATAGATACACAGTGAAACCCCTCTAAACCGGACAAATGTGGGGACAATAAAATTGTCCGGGTTAGAGGGGTTTCCGGTTTAGAGGGGTTTTAACCCAAAGCTTGTTTCTAGTATGGAAGATAGCTGATCACTTAAAGCGCATTCTGCTTTACTTTCAATCTACTTTAAGCTATCATCTGCTAGACTATAGAAAATATTTCTGATGGTACATATTCAGTGAAGTAATAAATCAAAAGCATAAAAAGGCACAATTATTGTGTAATGGGTTCAAATGAAACGGGACCAATGTTTTTGTCCGGTTTAGAGAGAATTCCGGTATTTAGAGGTTCCGGTTTAGAGGGGTTTCACTGTAGACTACAGTCAAACTCTGTTTTATAGAACTTGCTGAACTCATATTTTCAAACCCTTTGCATGTTGGGTATTTTTTTCTTCTGCAACAATTGTCATCTGCTACTGTTTTAAAAATAGAATGTTAAAAATTTCTATTTATAACAGTCTGATCTCAGTGTCAAACTGTTTGGATCCTGATGAGACGCCGCATCATGCGGCGTCTCATCTGGATCCAAACTGTTTGCAAGGGTTATCACTGTAGGATATATCTGGCGCTAGCATGGTAAGAGTTAACTTGAAACACAGAGCTCAATTTATTGAAAATATTGAAGAAATACAAGTAAGTTCAAGGATGGGCTGTATATACAATTACTATGAATTTATGGAATGATATTTAAGTAAATTTTAGTTCGGTTTCTAGTATTTTTCATTCATTATTCGGAACATTTCATGGTGCTTTTACAACACCCAATAGGAGAAAAAGATGACAAAATTAATGTGTGTTGTTTTGAGTGAGTTGCTGAAGTGAGGGGAATTTAATACTCTTAAAGTGCTGAGCATGACTTGACTTACATTTGCAGACAGTTTGAAACCAGATAAGACACCATGTAAAGCAGGGTCTGATCTTCAATTGGTTCAAAGTGTTTGACACTAGTCTTAATATTCTTCTGTCGAAATGTCCAATATGTAACCTTGAGGAAAAAAACCAGCTAGCAACAATTTAACCCATTACCCCATAACTTGTTTATAGTTTTGAAGATATGTGACCACTTAAAGCAGGTTAAAAGTAAAGCAGAATGTGCCATAAGGCACATTCTGCTTTACTTTCAACCTGCTTTAAGCTACCATCTGCTAAAATATTGAAAATATTTCTTATTATATGTATTTATTAATGTATAAATTGGAACTATTTTGTTCAGTGGATGGATATATTAGAGACGTTAAAAGGCGTATTTATAGGGTTATGGGTTAAAGCATGCGATATTGCAGCATGGAAAGGGTTCAACATAAATGTTTTGTTTGGGGAACAGCAGCAAGCATTGTTATAAGGAGGAAATAACTGTTTTGAGGGCCGTTTTAGGGAGGGATTACTGTACTAAAGACCCATGTTAATTGTTTTCAGGAGCTGCATGCCCACATCAATGGCTCCATCAGTGAGGAAACGATGGAAGAACTGATTAAACAGAAAGGTCATGCAGCGGACCCCAACTGGAGAACTATGTTTAATCGTGGAGATATAGGGACACTGGAGGAGTAAGAATCATACCACCATTATCGCCATTGTACTAATGAACCCTTTACTCCAAAAAGAATCAAACAGTGTACAAGGCTCCAGATAAGGGGAATATTTCAAAAACTAAATCTTTATTTTTGAAGAGACGATTCTAATGAGTAGTAACACCATAGGATTTGGTGTCCAAATGAGTGAGAAAAGATTGGGTTTGCTCAGTTTATTCACCCTTATCTTGAGCCCTGATATTGTGTAGATCCTGATCAGACAGCTCTTTTCTATACTGTGATCTGAAGTCATGATAGTTTATCTTGGTCTATCCTTGTCACAATATCTGAGAGTATTTCTTCCTTTTTTTTCCGGCGCAAATCATGTTTGGTATAATTTGTGTTATTGTTTGGGTAGATTTTGTTCCTAAATGGAATGTTCCTCCAACATGTTTTGTTAGATTGTAGATCCCAATCGTTATCTGTCAAAACTTAATATTCAGTGACATTATTTTCTGCAGGACATTCAAGATGTTCAAACTGATTCATCAAATTACAGACAACGAAGACGCCACATATAAGGTACACTTATTAATTAACTCTTTCAACACCTTTGGCCTGTTTAAGACATACTTATTACATTTGCAAACAATGTAGACCCAGATCAGAGGAGCCCTCTGGTTTGGGTCTACACTGTTTGCTAGTTTAGACGACTTCAACAACCCAGAGTTCAGATAACCTGTTTATGTTTTGGTAACTAAAAAGATTCATGGTCAGCATCCTAGTTGAGAGTACACAGTCCTTTGCAAACAGTGAATACCCTGATCAGAGCATTCTTAATGGACTTATCTAATCAGGGTCGGCACTGTTTGTTGTTTTGCAATATAATTTTGAAAAATTACACCCTAAATGGTACAAAAAAAAGCAAGAATTGATTTGAAATTTCACTAGAAAGCTCCTTTGGGCAATCACCTAGTTTGAACATTGAAAAGAAACAGGAAAGGGTTATTTATATTTCCAGATAACCTACGATGTTATCCATGAGTTTGCAGCAGAAAATGTAAAGTATTTAGAGTTGAGAACTACACCAAGAGAAGAGCCTGGCACAGGCATGACCAGGGTGACATATGTTGAGGCTGTTCTTAGAGCTATAACAGATTGTATGCAAGAGGATCTGGACATTGTTGTGAGGCTTCTCCTTGCTATAGACAGGCGGCGGTCAGTAGAGGTGGCCAGAGAGACTGTGGAACTGGCTCTGAAGTATAGGTACATTTGGCCGAAATTCCCCAATGCTTGAAGAAAACCATGTTTTGCCTAAAAGTTTATGAATGTCCCCTAAAGGTTCATTTTCAATGCAAAGTTCTCCCATCTGAAGGCTTTGCCGCACTACCCAAAACCGTGAATAAAGGGCTGTATAATAAATGTAATTACTGCATATTTCAGTGATTACATTCCCTTCAGAATGTATATATTTTATGAATAACTGAGATATCTTTTTGCAAACAATAATTGTCATATTTAACTGACTGTCTGTTCTTTCAGGAAGAGTTCTGGAGGTCTAATTGTTGGCATTGACTTGAGTGGAGACCCATATGTAAGTTAGTTATAATCTCAAAGGGAAAACAGCATTAAACAATATCATTTTGAATTTAACCATTTCTGTCATCACCTAAAGTGCATAGGGTACTGCTCAAAGCAAGATGAAAGTAATGCAGAAATTTCCTAAAGATACAGTAACTGTGGCATGATATCTTAGCAACCTGACATTGATATTGTGACATCATTGATTCCATTAGGTAACTGTCGCATTATGCCTTAGCAACCTGATGTTATTTTGACCTCATTGATTCCTCACAGTAATTGTCACGTGATATCTTAGCAACCTGATGTTATTGTGACATCATTGATTCCTTACAATAATTGTCACATGATACCTTAGCAACCTTTGTTATTGTGACATCATTGATTCTATACAGTAACTGTCACATGATACCTTAGCAACCTTTGTTATTGTGACATCATTGATTATATACAGTAACTGTCACATGATACCTTAGCAACCTTTGTTGATTCCATACAGTAACTGTCACATGCTATCTTAACCTTTGTTATTGTGACATCATTGATTCTATACAGTAACTGTCACATGATACCTTAGCAACCTTTGTTATTGTGACATCATTGATTCCATACAGTTACTGTCACATGATACCTTAGCAACCTTTGATATTGTGACATCATAGATTCTATACAGTAACTGTCACATGATACCTTAGCAACCTTTGTTATTGTGGCATCATCGATTCTATACAGTAACTGTCACATGATACCTTAGCAACCTTTGTTATTGTGACATCATTGATTATATACAGTAACTGTCACATGATACCTTAGCAACCTTTGTTGATTCCATACAGTAACTGTCACATGCTATCTTAACCTTTGTTATTGTGACATCATTGATTCTATACAGTAACTGTCACATGATACCTTAGCAACCTTTGTTATTGTGACATCATTGATTCCATACAGTAACTGTCACATGATATCTTGACAACCTTTGTTATTGTGACATCATATATTCCTTACAGTAACTGTCACATGATACCTTAGCAACCTTTGTTATTGTGACATCATTGATTCTATACAGTAACTGTCACATGATACCTTAGCAACCTTTGATATTGTGACATCATTGATTCCATACAGTAACTGTCACATGATATCTTGACACCCTTTGTTATTGTGACATCATAGATTCCTTACAGTAACTGTCACATGATACCTTAGCAACCTTTGTTATTGTGACATCATTGATTCTATACAGTAACTGTCACATGATACCTTAGCAACCTTTGATATTGTGACACCATTGATTCTATACAGTAACTGTCACATGATACCTTAGCAACCTTTGTTATTGTGACATCATTGATTCCATACAGTTACTGTCACATGATACCTTAGCAACCTTTGTTATTGTGGCACCATTGATTCTATACAGTAACTGTCACATTATACCTTAGCAACCTTTGTTATTGTGACATCATTGATTCCATACAGTTACAGTCACATGATACCCTAGCAACCTTTGATATTGTGACATCATTGATTCTATACAGTAAATGTCACATGATACCTTAGCAACCTTTGTTATTGTGACATCATTGATTCCATACAGTTACTGTCACATGATACCTTAGCAACCTTTGTTATTGTGGCATCATTGATTTTATACAGTAACTGTCACATGATACCTTAGCAACCTTTGTTATTGTGACATCATTGATTCCATACAGTTACAGCCACATGATACCCTAGCAACCTTTGATATTGTGACATCATTGATTGTATACAGTAACTGTCACATGATACCTTAGCAACCTTTGTTATTATGACATAATTGAGTTCATACATTTACTGTCACATGATACCTTAGCAACCTTTGTTATTGTGACATCATTGATTCCATACAGTAACTGTCACATGATAGCTTAGCAACCTTCTTTTGTTATTGTTTCCTTACAGGAATTGTCATAATTCTTTAGCAGTCTGATTTTGTTATAGTGACATCATTAATTCCATACAGTAAATGTCATGATTACTTAGCAATCTGATTATGTGATGGTTACATCATTGATATATTCATGAAAAAGTCTCCAGTCCTTAATAGAGCTTGATTCCTGTCTGCAATAGTTGTATTCTGTGCTTAGGAGCTTACATAGAAAATCACACACTAATGCTCATTGATTATCAGATTTTACTTTTTCAACAAAATGGATCTGTTTAAAATATATACTCTTTACATTTACAAACTGTATAGACCCAGATCAGAGGTCCCCTAAAGGATCTACACTGTTTGCTAACTTAAAGCAGTATTTATTAAACTACCCATATTTCCAAGTTAACTGGGTCATGTTTTTGTAACTAAAATGTCCACAAGGGAATGTAATAACCCACAAGAGTTACTTAGCATCTTGTTTCAAAATTAAGTAGACTAAAATAATGTGTCGGCTAGGAGTCTATTTACCCAAGTCAACAAGCTTATTAAAAAGACAAGTCATTAGCATGAATGTGAAATTATATTTATTACTGAAACATTTTAAAAGCCTATTTAACTAATTGAAGATGTAGTTTTGTAATTCTTACGCCATGTATAATTTTTTTCCAAAATGTGACAATGTTTTTGTTAACGTCATCACAAATGAAGTCATTTCTTGTCCAGCTTCATGCAGCCCTAGTATATTATCGAAAATATTACATGGCTTTAACGCTGCCAGAGAGGTTTTTAAATGATAACATGTAATAGTACTGTCAATTGTTTTTCAGGTTGGAGATGCTTCTGTTTTTATACCTGTTCTCCAAGAAGCTCAGAAGAGTAACTTGCAGTTGGCACTTCATCTTGCAGAGGTACTTTTGTATTTTACAGTGTACTTTGTTTTCTGTTGTTACCTGCACTGAAAACTGGTATTCATGTTTTAATCCTTTACTCCATAGTCTGATTCTAGTATTGAAGATATGTGATCACTTAAAGCAGGTTGAGGCTGGTAAAGTAAAGCAGAATGTGCCTTAAGGCACATTCTGCTTTACTTTCGGGATTAGAAAGAGTTTTTCTGCATTCAAATTCTCATCTTGATAAGACCACAAAGGAGATATTTTTTTTAAAACAAACAAACAAAAATAACAGTTGCATGTTAAAAACAAGAGGCCCATGTGGCCTAAATATCGCTTACCTGGAAAAACCCACACAAGGGACACATGACCCCTGGGGTGGCATCATGTTCACCCCAATGACATAATTACAAAAATCTTGTTGATGAACACGCAAGTGAAGTGTTCTATCAAATATCTAAGCTCATGACTTTGCACATAGTTTCAAACAGTAAGACTTTTCATTGAAAAAGAAACTATTTTTAGTTAATGTGATCCAGATATGCAAATGGTGGGAACCACTAGAAGTGCCACCATTCCAAACATTGATAAAATCTATTTTTAGCTCCTGTGACCTAGATATGCAATGAACCGGATTGGTTTCAACAATATTGGTAAAGGGCCTCTAGAGGTGTCACCATGCCAAATATCAAAGCTCTTGCCATATTAGTTTCAGAAAAGAAGATGATTAATTACTTCACTATATAACTCTATGTAAAACAGTGACCCCCAGGACCGGGCCAATTTTGACCCCAGGGGCAAAATTTGAACAATCTTGATAGAGGACCTATAGATGATGCCATGTGCCAAATATCTAAGCTCTGGCCCTTGTGGTTTTTGACAAGAAGATTTTTTAAGTTTTCATTGAAACAATCTATTTTAGCTCCTGCAGTGACCTAGAGTTGCAACGGACCGAAAATGTTTGAACAACTTTGAAAGAGGACCATATATGGATCATTCAGGCCAAGTTTGGTAAAAAGCTATCCAGTAGTTTCGGAGGAGATGTCGTTTAAAGAAATTGTTGACGACGAATGGACAGACGGACGGACGGACGAACGAACGAACGACTACAGACGACGGACAATTAAAATAGCTCACCTTGGCACTACGTGCTAGGTGAGCTAAAAACATACACATATACAGTTAAGAAAATACAACAGAAGTACTATTGAATAGTAGTTGGTATTTGATTTGTTTGTCAGGTGCCAGCACCAAAGGAAACTCTAGAAGTGTTACAGGTAGTTCCTGGTAGGATAGGGCATGGTACCTGTCTAAGGGCTGATGCAGGTGGCTCAGAGCAAATTGAGGAGTTTGTGCTAAAGAACAAGATTCCTCTTGGCAAGTATCAAACACGACATTTATAGTTGATGATGCAAATACAGTGAAATTGCACTACAGTAAAATCTCTATTATAACCACTGAAACAAAGGATAATTGATTGTATAAAGGACAGGTGACAGCTTAAAGCAAGCTGACAGTAAAACAGGAGCTTTCTGTTTTACCATCACCTTGCTTTATGCAGTCACCTGTCGTAATAGAGAGGTTTTGCTGTATTATCTTGTGTTTCAGCCTGTCCCTATCCTCCACGGCCAAACAATAATTGCAAATCACCTTTATCTCATAGCCAAAAAGTCATTTTTTCATTACTTTTGGTGAACTGTGATTAGCTGTTTTTTTTTTGACAAGGCCTTCTTTCTTACATTCAATAGTGAAATTATAGGGTAACTAATATACAGAATATTTTTAGTTTTCATGGAGGTATGAAAAAAAAAGCCGTGTGGTTTCATTAATTTTAAATGGTTTTTTCCATACCTAAATATTCTATATGTTCCTTAAATGTACTAATCTCCTACGTATGGAGTTTTAGGTTGCGCTGTAAGTCACTTCTGTGTAGGATGTACCGGTGTATGTAAATAAATGATTAATTGTTGACAATGAGTTTTAAACCTTACAGAGTTGTGCTTGACCTCCAACATCACCAACCAGACAGTGGCTGGCTATGACAATCACCATTTCCAGTTCTGGTATGACAAGAACCATCCCTGTATTATTTGTGTAAGTAGAGTAAGCTATTTTAACTTCCCGTTATATTTTAAATTTGCTTGAAGTAAAACTTCAAATAGCTTTTTCACCACCATGGACCTGTTTTCAACATACTCATTACATTTGCAAATCGTGTAGACCAAGATCAGAGGGCTACTATAGGAGCCATTTGATCAGGGTCTACATTGTTTGTCAGTTAAGAGCAGTATTTATCAAACTAGCCAGAATTCAAAGTAGACTGGTTTATTTTTTGGTAACTTAAAAGATCCACAAGGGAAGCTAAAAACCAACAAGAGTTACTTAGTACTGAATGGGTTAGGTTACAAATCTCACCTTATTTTTGGGTTTATTGGAGTGCAGTATAAATATTCATAAGTTAACCCTTTGAACCCTAGTCCCGCATATTGGCGTCCTTTTAAAACAGTGTACATGTGAATAGTACACTTGTCCTATGCAAACAGTGAAGACCCAGATCAGAGGGCTCCAAAAGGAGCCCTCTGATCAGGGTCTTCACTGTTTGTCATAATGCAAAACATTGACAAAAACAACCCTTAAAAGTCAGAAATGGACTAGACAAAAATGGAAACTGGAATTGTCAATTTAAAGTTTCAGGGAGGAAAGAGTTAACAAAATGTTTCTTACTTTTTCAGACTGATGACAAAGGTGTGTTTTCTACCTCCATAACTGAAGAGTATTCCATAGCAGCCAGCACATTCAGACTGTCTCCTGAGCAAGTGTGGGATCTTTCCTATAACAGTATTGACTGCATATTTGCTGATGACAAAGTGAAAACTGAACTCAAAGAAAAATGGAACAGTTTAAAACAATCTGTGTTCTCAACAGTGTTATAGCATAGCTTTCTAAATTTACTATTAACCCATTATCCCATAGCTTGTTTCTAGGTTTGAAAACATGTCATAATTTACAGCAGGCTTAAAGTAAAGCAGAATGCTCTTTTAAGAGAATTCTGCTTCAATTTCAGCCGACTGTAAGCTTCCAGTTGTGTATAGGTACCGGAAATGCCTTTTAAAATGCATGTTTAAGACGCCCTAACTGGAGACTACTTTGCAATAATAGAAGCGAAAAAGTTGTTTTTATGGGTTAAAGGGTTACCCATACCCCATAATTACGTCATTTTAGGACTTAAAGTTTATTCCTTAACCAAAGGAAATAGTCCCACTTTATACATGTACAGTCATGATAATGTATCATAAAAAATATATTTTATATGCTGGTAGATTGCAGCTTAAAGCAGATTGAAAATAAAACAGAATGTGCCTTACTTAAGGCACATTCTGCTTCACTTTCAATCTGCTTTAAGTGGTTTCCTATCTTCAATACTAAAACAGGCTATGGGGTAATGGGTTAAACTTTAATGATATGATCACTAAACACATTTAACCCTATTGATGGGTATACTCGTCATTTATAAACAGTGTACCGGTGAAGAGTACCATTGTCCTATGCAAACACTGAAACCAAAATCAAACTGCTCCTGTGAGAAAAAGTTAATGGTGGTATAAAAAAATATCAAGTGACTCTGTATCTGATCTGAATCAAAACTGTTTGAAAATAAACTCTGACAATCAAGTCACAATCTAAAGGCGAAGGACTAAGTACAATGTATGAAGGTCATGCCTCTTGGCCTCACTGCTAGTTACAGGGCAGGAGGAGATGTTCGAGACTTCATCCGGAAGGTTTTGGCCCTTCCCCTTCTACAGCCGGAGCATTCAACAGTCTTCAGAGTCTAGCAGAGGAAGGGACCAATGAGCTGGTGATATATGTAGAGTCCACATGGATCAATGGCTGACTTTTAGGGTATTGGTCCCTAGATAGGTTTGGCTTCATCATTACAAACTGGTCACTGGCTGTCATATTCTTTATTACAGTCCCCAATCCATTTTTCAAGTCACATTCATATACATATTTTCAAAATACAAATTAAATACTTACTTTAATAAAAATAAATAGCTTAATTGATATGTCAATATTTTGCACATACAATTAACTCATTGAGCCCTAGTGACGCATATTTGCGTCGTTTACCAAATGTGTACCTGTGAAGAGTACAGTTGTCCTATGCAAACAGTGAAGTCCATGATCAGAGGGCTCCTGCAGGAGCTCTCTGATCAGGGACTTCACTGTTTATCATTTTTCAATTTATTACAAAAAACAACCCTAAATAGTCTAAAATGGACCATCCTTTATTGCAAACTGGAATTTTCCATTGGAAGTTTCAGGGGAAAATGAGTTAATGGTGTAGTACAGTAAAACCTCTCTATAACCACCACTGAAAAGAAAGCTGAATAGAATACTTGCATAAAGTGAGAGCTTAACTCTTTGAACCCTAGTCCCGCATATAGGCGTGCTTTTCAAACAGTGTACATGTGAATAGTACACATGTCCTATACAAACAGTGAAGACCCAGATCAGAGGGCTCCGAAAGGAGCCCTCTGATCAGGGTCTTCACTGTTTGTCACAATGCCAAACATTGACAACAACAACCCTTTAAAGTCAGAAATGGACTAGACTTAGATGGAAACTGGAATTGTCCATTTTAAGTTTCAGGGAGGAAAGAGTTAAAGCAAGGTTTACATTCACCTTGCTTTAAGCAACCACCTAGATAACTAACACTATTTAGTGGAGATAATAAGGATGTTTTACTGTACAGTACTCCCTCCCTATAAAGGCCCTCTGAACAACGTTTCCCTCCCTACAACAATGCTTGCCACTGTTCCCCAACCAGGATTTTTATAATGCAATATTGATTGTCCGCTTAAAATTGTCCGCTGCTGCTTTTTCTTCAAGTTACATATTGGATATGTCAACAGAAGAAAAATAAAGACAAGTGAAAAACTGTTTGAACCCAAATCAGATGGTTTAAACTGTTTGCTGTTATAAGGCTATCAATTTTGCCCTCCCTATAACAACTCCCTCCAAACAACACATATAGTCTTTGTCTCGTGTTGGGTGTTGTTGTAAAGAGGAAGCATTGTATTTCCTTTTACAATAACTCTTTTCTGCCAAATTACCGTTTTAAGAAAAATTGCTGTCTGCAAAATTAGGCAAAGTTCAAATTTTTGAATTTTTTAAAAATCAATTGGTATAAGTGTCAAACAGTTTGGATCCAGATTATAAGTTGGTGTCCGATCTGAATATAAAGACATTGCTACATTTCCAGTACAAGAGCCACATCATCACTGCATAGATACCGTCATAGATCAGCTGCGTTCTGGGTCAGGCTCCAGATAAGGGAGAGTAACCTGAACAAATCCAACATCTTCTAACTCATTTCAACACCAAATTCTATGGCGATACTACTCATTAGAATCATCTCGAAGAGACAGTTCTAATGAGCAGTGACACCAATATGTTTCATGCAGAAATAAAGATTTCAAATTTTGAAATACAGTAAAACCTCTCTATAACAGCCACTAAAAGAAGGCTAATAAATTGTATAAAAGACAGGTGATAGCTTAAAGCAAGGTGACAGTAAAACAGAAATCTCCTAAAGGAGATTTCTGTTTTACTGTCACCTTGCTTTAAGCAATCACCTGTCATAAACACCTAATAACTAACACAAATTAGTGGCTGTTATAGAGAGGTTTTACTGTACTACCCTTTGCAATCCTACATCTTGTATCTTTATGTGGTCGCCATACATTTGTTTGTTTATAACATACTAAATGTATGTATGTTTATAACACTATGTAACACTTCATGTTCTCCTCCTGGGCTTTTCAGCCCACTGGATAGTATGAAATAAACTTTATCATCTGTACTGTATTGGCTTGCTTCACCCTTTCCTCCACTGACAAAAGTGCAAAGTTAGAAATACCCAATTGCATTTTAGAAAGGCAGCTGCTAAAAACAAGATCTAAGAAAAGAATTAAGCTTCTGTCACGTGAAGTCATCAATACCATTAAAGCCACACCATTTCAACATCTACTGGACCTGGAAAATCTACATCATCTTGACTCTTTGATGATTTTCCATAAAGCTGCTGAGAATCTTACATCTTCAACAACTCGTTCACTCAATGAAACTCAAGTTTCCAATTAAGTCTAGTCCATTTCCTCTATTTAGGTTAGTTTTTAACAATAAACTTTTAAAATGACAAACATTGTAGACCCTGATCAGAGGGCTCCTTTAGGAGCCCTCTGATCAGGGTCTACACTGTTTGCATAGAACAGGAGTACTTTCCATAGGTTGATCATCCTTTGTAGTCAAAGATGACAAGATACTTGTCATGGGTACATTGTTTGTACAGGACGAGTATACTGTTCACTAGGGCCCATTGGACAAGCAGAAATATCTTGAGTCTGAGAACTTATTTCTTTGATTCCACACCACCCACCATGTCTTGAGAGCCAATCACAGTCACTGCTTTAAACTTCGAACAGGAGTCAAGGTCCTTGTCTCCATGCAGGTATTGCTCTGAAAATGCAAAGCATAATACAGTAAAACCTATCTAATACGGCCACTAGATTGCGGTAGCAGTCTAGTGGTACCACATTGGACAATGGTACCAGGGGTTGTGAGTTCGATCCCTCGCCAGACTAGGGGATTTTTTCCGAATTCCCTATGATGTACAAGGGAAGGGTCTGAGCTAGAACTGCGGCAGCCGCCCCGTATGTTAGCAGTGCTCAATATGAAGATGGCAAGATGGCTCAATGATTAAAGAAGTAAATGTACAGTCGGCTGAGTGGTCATTCGGACTAAAAGTAGACTATAACTTGGTATATTACTTTATATTATTACTTTAAATTGTTAAAATTATCCTGTGTCTAAGGCACTGCTTAAAGTAAGGTGAAAGTAAAACAGAAAGCTCTTTATGAGCTTTCTGTTTTACTTTCACCTCCGTTTAAGCTGCCATCTGTTGTCCTTATGGAGAGGTTTTAATATGTTGCCATATGTTTTTTATACAAGCATTTAGCCTTAATTTTAAGTAGTCGTTATGAAGAGGTTTTACTTCATAGAAAATATAACCAAAGGGAATAAGTAGATCTGATTCATGCTCCATGAAAGCTTGTTTACAATCTTTTTCTTATATTGCAAGGGTTTAGCTTGACACCAGACTTATATTTAACAAAGAGTTATTGTTTTAAGCAGCAAGAAAGAATAACACCTACTGCCATGTAAGTAGATACGGTATAATCTGGCTTATCCGATACCTGGTTAAGCTAGAAACCTGTTTTAGCTGACAATGGTTTTCAGACCCGAATGTTGAATGGCATACTGTCCAACTTTGCTATTTTCAACAGGTTTAAGTAGAGATAACCCATACTTCTTTTGATGGACTAATATAGAGCTCGTTTAACTGGAACATACCATGTTTTAACTTTGAAATACGGGTATTGTCCACTTAAGCAAGCTTGAAATATAAAAGTTTGGTTGTACACTGTATATCTAAAACCTGCTTTAACGGACACACTACTTTATCCAACATCATCAGTTGGTACGGAGGGATGTCAGATAAGGCAGGTTATACTGTACTGGCTGTTACCTGTGTGGCATGTGAAGAACTTGGCCTCCACTACTACTCTTGTCTTTCTTTCTGTTCTTCCAGCCAGCTGTTGGTCTCAACAATCTGTTTGGGTCCCTAGGCACGTCATACTCTACCTGAACAAACACATACATTGACCATCATTAACCCATTACCCCCTAAATACGCCTTTTACGCCTTTAATTGATTCCTCTACTGAAGGAAATAGTTCCACTTTATACGGTAATGAAATGTTCTAAAAGAAATATTTCTGTATTCTGGAAGATGGTAGCTTAAAGCAGGCTGAAAGTAAAGCAGAATGTGCCTTTAGGCACATTCTGCTTTACTTTCAACCTGCTTTAAGGGGTCACAAGTCTTCAAGATTAGAAACAGGCCATGTGGTAATGGGTTAAATATTTCACTACAGTGCTCCCTCTCTACAACAACACCCAATGCGAGACAAAGATTGTGTGTGTTGTTAAGAGAGAGTTGTCATAGGGAGGGAAAATTAATATCCTTAGAGTAATGAGCATGACCTGGATAACATTTGCAAACAGCTTGAATCCAGATCAGTTGATTTGATTTGTTTTGATTTTACGTCGCTTTCAACAGTATTTCAGTCATATCACGACGTCCAGCTAATTATAGGTGGAGGAAGACCCCAGAAATCCTTTATGCACTGTTTTAGGCATAAATCGGCAACTGGGTAGAACCACCGACCTTCCGCAAGCCAGCTGGAAGGCTTCCCCACATGAAAAATCCGAACGACCCTACTGGGATTCGAACTCACAGCGGTGAGGAGCTTAGTGATGTAAGTCACAGTGACTATACCACTAGGCCACGGAGGCCCCCGAATCGCGGCTTCTGATCTGGCTTACCGTAACTCATTGAGCCCTAGTGACGCATATATGCCTCGTTTACCAAAAGTGTAGCTGTGAATAGTACACCTGTCTAATGCAAACAGTGAAGCCCCTGATTAAAGGGCTCATGCAGGAGCCCTCTAATCAGGGACTTCACTGTTTGTCATTTTGCAATATGTTATCAAAACAACCCTAAATAGTCTAAAATGGACCAGCCTTTAAGGCCCTTTATTGTAAATTTGAAGTTTCTGGGGATAATAGCGTGAAAACTATTTGGAACTCATCATTAGGGTGTTTTTTTCTGTCAAAACATCCTATACATAACTTTGAGTGCAATGAAAGGGTAAGACACAATTTTCTCACCTCTCGGACAGAGGTATCCCGAAATCTAGGGGGTGTGAGATAACCTTATCTGTCCGGACAGACAAGCCGAACTAATGGAACTATCTTATGATTGGTTGTTATTGTCGTTGTTTTCACGTCGTCATGCATGCATTAGCGCCTTAAAATACAACTCGCCACTGTATAGCAAGTTAAACGCGTTTATAGGGTTGACGAGGTGAGAAAATAAATCTAACACCACAGTTGAGTGTCAGATGAATATCCCACCCTCGTTTGAAGATATTTTTGGAACACTCGGCAAAGCCTCGTATTCCAAAAATATCTTCAAAACTCGGATGGGATATTCTTATCTGACACTCACGGTGGTGTTAGATTCACTATGTCATGGTTGGGGAACAGTGGCAATCATTGTTGTAAGGATGGAATCATTGTTTAGATGTAGAGGGGGTGGGGGATGGGGACACTGTATTTCAGTGGCTTGCCAAACACTGTACTAACACCAGTCTTTAAAACAGAGACAGCTTGACGCAAGACAAAATTGAACCAAAAGCTTTGTATAAGGTATTATTGTTCTGCATTAAACAGTAAATTTGATTTAATGCATAACTCAATAAATATGCCTCTTTACTCTTAAATGTATTCCTCCACTGGGGAAAAATGAATATTGAAAAATTGGTGAAAGTTTTTTAAAGACAGAGTAATAAGTATGTTAAATCGCCACATACATGTACCCGGTTCATGAGTAAATCATGACATGTATACCTGTTTCATGAGTAAACAACCACATACCTGTTCTTTCAAGCGTTCCAATCGTTTTTCTTTTTCTTTCTCCTCCAACTCTTTCTGTTTCTCCTTGTATATTTTAGTGTGCAGTGCTGTCATATCCTGTAGAAATAAGTATGGTTATGTTGTAAGGTTAGGACTAAATGAAGGAATGTAACCCTTGTACGCTGAATTGTTCATACTAAACTATTCCACTTTTGAAAAATGACCAGTTTATATAAACAGGGCTACCATAAGTTGCTCATAAAAATACGAAGATTTTCAAATTTTCAAGTGCGATTTT
Source organism: Gari tellinella (assembly GCA_922989275.2). NCBI lineage: Eukaryota > Metazoa > Mollusca > Bivalvia > Cardiida > Psammobiidae > Gari > Gari tellinella. The sequence continues at coordinate 55,770,456 of OV277864.1, forward strand.
AGGAATCTCACCTTTGACCCTTTAGCTTTTAGGATCTATAACATTAACATAATTATGAAAACAGTTTGGATCCAGATCAGACATCGCAGTGTATTAAAGGGGTAATGGGTTAAAGTTAATTAATTTTGTGTTTACAGATTTTTAATGCATGAACATGGTATCAAAACTTCCAACTGATCCCAGAGCTCCAGAAAAGGAGAGTATTTCAAACCTAAAATCTTTATTTCTACATTAAACCCTATGGTGTCACTACTCATTAGAATCATCTCGAAGAGATGATTCTAATGAGTAGTAACATCATAGGATTCGGTGCTGAAAGAAGTGAGACAATTTTAAGATTTGTCAGATTCCACAGAAAATTTCCCTAATATTTCTATTTCTGTATTAAACCGTATGGTGTCACTACTCATTAGAATCATCTCTTCGAGATGATTCTAATGAGTAGTAACATCATAGGATTTGGTGCTGAATAAGTGAGACAATTTTAAGATTTGTTCAGTTTACTCTCTCTTATCTAGAGCCAAGGGTCCAAGGTTATTAAGCGTTTTGGTTGGGTCTGAGTTTGTTCTCAAGCATGTGAATGGTCAGATTTGAGCCGATCTGACCAATCAAATACTTGAGAACGACTTTAGACTCAGCTCAAAAGTTTTATAACCTTGGAGCCCTGTCAGATCTGACAGCAAACTTACCCTGTCTCTAAACCTGGCTATTTCTCTGGCTGATATCTGTCTCTGTCGTTCTCTTTCTTCCTCCTCCATAGCCTGTTTCTGTTGTCTCAAGAGATATTCTTCCTCCTCCTTCTGTCTCTTTCTCTCCATCACTCTTGCTCGTAATTCTTGCTAGAAAAAAATTATGGGAACTGATCTTATCAAATCATCAGACAAGAAAAAGAACCTTAGCCAAATAGCTTGTTTTCAGTATTAAAGACAGTTGCTTCAAGCAGAATGTTCTTTAAGGAGCATTCTACTTTACTTTCAGCCTACTTCCATCAACTAGGATACAGGACATAGTTCTAACGGTGCATATTTGTGAATGTATAAAGTGGAACTATTTTATTTAGTGAACAAATAAATTAAAGGCATATCGATGCATTGGTTAAACATTTAGAAATACTCTGCCTAATGAAAGATGTGCGTTTTAACAAGATAGATAAACAGTTTTTGCAATCTAATTTACTGAAGTTTAACAAATGGGCACTGCTAAATCAATATATGTTCCCTACTGGCAAACTGTGAGCCATTTCATTACTTAACGGTAACTCTTTCAACACTAAGCAAACTCTAGTGGGTTATTAGGTTCCCTTGTGAACCTTTTTTGTTACCAAATTATGAACCCGTATAGTTGGAATTCTGTGTTGTTAAGTAAATACTGCTCAAAATAAGCAAACAGTGTAGACCCTGAACAGATGGCTCCTTTAGGAGCCCGTCTGATCTTGGTCTACACTGTTGCAAATGGCATGAGTATATTTTAAACAGTCCATGGTGCTGAAAGAGTAAACAGCACTAACAGACAGATGGATACAAAAACTTAAGTTCACAATAATAGTTAACTTACAGTAAAACCTCTATTTTACAACCACTAAATTGTGTTAATTATTAGATATTTAAGACAGGTGACTGCTTAAAGCAAGGTGACAGTAAAACAGAAAGCTCTGAAAGGAGCTTTCTGTTTTAATTTCACCTTGCTTTAAGCTGTCATCTGTCTTTTATACAATCAGTTAACCTTCGTTTTAGTTATGACAAAAGGGAGGTTTTACTGTATTTTTCAGCTTGATTAACTTCTGATCACCTGTCTTTCTGTCCATTCTTTCTGTTTCCTGTGTTTATCCAACTCCACTCTCAGTTTTCTCTCCTCTCGCTCAGCCTTCTCCAACTCTTTTTGTACCTGAGAATATTTCAGATATGAAATTATTCTTTTCCGTGTTCATGCAAAATCAACAACAGAAAATTATCAGGAAATACACAAATTGTGCTAATGTTTCATGGTTGATTTGATCTTTTTTTGTTTGTTCTTTTTTGCAATATTTTTCTTCAATATTCCAGATAGGGAATTAAATTATAAATAATAATATACAGTAAAACCTGTCTTAAGCAGCCAGTGAAGGGAATCAGCCAAATTGGCTGCTTAAGACAGGTGACCGCTTAATCCAGGGGCAAGAAAAATGACTACTATTTTGAAAACGGTCACGGTTTCGTTTCGCTATTCATTCCTATTTAAAAAGTCAACAACATATTAAAAGTCCTCAAACTCATACAGAAGTGTATGACCAGTACACTTTTTGATTATAGAAACATTGACACGAGCATCAGTTACTCGGCGTCTGATCTCCATATCAACATGTGCTGGTATTACTGGTAATCAGAAAATGGAATACAGTAGAATCTATATGTTGTTTCATTACACTTACGTTTGTACACGTATTTTTCTGTGCCACGGAGGCAGAATCCATGTGCGCGTGTCTACGGATTTTCCGGAGCTCATTTAAACTTTACAAATGTTGTCAAACGTACTTTCAAGTCAGCATTAGAGATTAAAAGTCAAAAATCGGTCGACCATTTTGTTCAGTTCTGATTGTTGTCGAGGAAATTAATTGCAGGCTGGGAAATTTAACACCGGCTATTTTTACACTGGGGGAACACCCCAGCATCCTCGAATTACGCAAGTTTTGATTGGTGGATAGTATTCATTTGCATAATAACGCGAGATTTTCTCCGAAGTCACTAAATCTAATTTTAGTGATGTACATTACACATAAGAACGACGCGGGCCGTGTAATTGACGATAATTTAAGAGTTTGATACCAGTAGCATATGCTGTGTTATTTAGGCGGTTATTAAGAGTGACACGTTCGACAGAAATCATAACACGTGTATTCAAGTTGCCTGACCGTTCATTACAGTAAGTTTGATATGGAAAATGTTGATTACGTAATCGCTAATCTCCCAGACAAACTTGTTGATAATAACACGCCCCGCTGAGCACGTAATTTGACAAGTTGAGGTTACAGACGGATCGACGCGTGGATTTGTTGAATGACACAGGTATTCAGGCATATCACACTTCAGCGGGCGGCCACTTGGCCGTATAATACAGTGTGGAAACAGTGTTTGGGATGAATTTTTCTGGCCGCTGGCTGCGTTATACAGGTGACCGCTTAGTCAAGGGGCAATATAGAATGAATTCAATCGGGGGGAGATCGAACTGGCCGTTAAAGCCAGGTGACCGCTTATACCAGGTGACCGCTAGGACAGGTTTTACTGTATATATGTTCTTTTTTTAATGAATGCCAAAATATTAATTTAGTTTCTTAAACATTTTATTTCCTTCACATTACCATTTGACACAGATTCAACTGGTCATGCTTTTTAATGTCAAGTGTGAGTAGTAACACCAAAGGATTTGGTGCTAAAATGAGTGAGAAAATGTTGGATTTGCGTAGTTTTACTTCCTCTTATCTGGAGCCCCGATTATATTGAATGATCGTTTTGTACAATTTTAACTATATATGTTACCTTGTATGCATTCAAGTGGGATTTTCTTTCCTGTCTTTCCATCTCTATTTGTGCTTGAAGACGTTCTTTCTTTTCATCTGGAGTTTCTTCTACATCTGTAGCCTTTGATAAGAGATCCTCTTTTTCTTCCTAAAAGAGAAAAGATAGAAAGGTCAACCAATTGCAATGATTTTTGTTTCTAAGTTGTTTGAACGCATATTTTTAGCACGTTTCTTTCATTGCAGTGGATACCATGTACCATATTGAGTGATTGCATGGAATATGATTGACTTACAAAGCTACAATATGAACATCATTCACTTTTCTTAAGGCTTTATCCCATAGCCTGTTTCTATTTTTGGAGTCTGGTATGCAGATTAAAGTAAAGCAGGGTTGCCTTAAGGCCTGCTTTAAGCCTCCACCTGCTACATTTAAGAAAATATTTCTTTTAATACATAATGATTACTGTATAAATTGGAACTATTATCTTCAATAGAGTAATAAATTCTATGCGGTAAAAGGTACTTAATTTTTAATACTCAAGTGACTGTGAATAAATATATGCTTTAACTAAACTAGTGAAGAGGCTGTGTCTGTAAGACTCATGACGCCTCCTAGCTGCATGTACCATATACCAGAAAATTTAGTAGGTTCAACTGGCCCTAACACTTTAACAACAGGGCAGTACTTAATGGCACTTGATTGCTCACCTGAGTGAATCGGCTTGATTAGGCTAACAGTTTAATCTATATTCTCTCCCTTTACATAGTGGCCTACTGCATGACCCATCATGAGCCATATTCAAACTTGACCTAGGTTATATCAAGATGGTCATTCTGACCAAATTTGATAGAAAGATTGGACTAAACTTGTAACTACCGGGTACTACAGTGTTCACAAGCTTTTTCTAAGATATGACTCAATGACCTACGTTTTGACCAAACATGACCCATTTCCGCTCTTGACAGATTTTGTAAGGATAATCACTCTGACAAGTTTGATAAAGATTGGGCTAAAATGAGGCTACTAGAATGTTCACAAGCTTTTTCGCAGGGTTGACCTAGTGACCAGCTCCTTTACTCTACATGAAGCACATTCAGAATGACCTACAGATTTTTAAAAATACTTATTCTGACAAAGTTTGGGCTCAAACTGTGGCTTCAAAAGTGTTGAAAAGCCTCTTCTAAAATTTCACCTATTGCCCTAAGTTTTGACCTCACATGACACATATTCCATCTTGACCTAGTTTTTGTAGAGATTATCACTCTAACCAAGTTTGACAAAGATTGTATAAAAATATTCACAGGCCTTTTATGAGATTTGACCTAGTGACCTACCTTTTCACCCCCATAAGTCATATTCAAACTTGACCTAGATTTTGTCCAGATGGTCATTCTGACCAAGTTTGATAATAAAGAATAGGCTAAAATTGTGGCAACTTGAGTGCCTCAGTGGTCATTAACTTTTTCTAAGATTTAACCTAGTGACCTACTTCATTACCCATATTCAAACTGACCTAGATTTTTTCAAGATGGTGATTCTTAACAAGTTCGATAAACAACTCTGCTACTAGAATGTTCCAAGCTTTTCTATTGTCGCATATATCTAGTGTTTGCAAGCTTTTACTAAGATTTGACAAAGTGACCAACTTTTTGACCACCTATAACCCATATTCAAACTTGCCCTAGATTTTGTCAAGATATTCTTATTAAAAATGGTTATTCCAACCAAGTTTGAATACAAGATGTTCACTGATGCATGGTGCACATTGCACGATGCACACTGCAAGACATGCTCAGGTGTCAGAGCTAAAAATTGAAGCATATCAAAATCCTTACCACATGCACATCTGTGCAAACATCCTTTAAAACTAAAACATTGTAGCTCGAAAACTGTAGCAGAGGTGAAGCAAAATATGTGAACAAACAGTTGAATGGAAGAACAAATGAATAGAAGAACATGGATGCCCTAGGACTAATCATAGTCAGAATATCAAAATATTCTCTTGGTGAAAATTCAGCACAATATCAATGGCCGGGGGTTGAATGAAATGGAATGATGATTTACATTTTTCTTTTCCCTCCACTTTTTGATGGCGTCTTTCTTGGACTCGTTGAGGAAGAGGTATTCCTGGTACCACTCCTCGTGCAGGGCTATCTCCTCTTCTGTACGAGTGGGAAGAGCCGGTAATACATTCTGTACGAAGCCTGGCTTAGCCTGAAAATAATATTTCAAGAGTTCCAGATGAGGGGGGTACAGTAGAACCTCTCTATTACGACCACTAAACCGTGTCAAATATTAGTTGTTTAAGACAGGTTACTGCTTAGAGCAATGTGAAAGAGAAACGGAAAGCTCCTATAGGAGCTTTCTGTTTCACTGTCCCATTGCTCTAAGCTGTAACCTGTCTATCATACAGACAATTAGCCTTCTTTTAAGTGGGCGTAATAGAGAGGTTCTACTCTATTTCCAAAATTGAAAACTTATTTCAGCATTAAACGTATGGTATTACTACTCAATAAAATTGTCTCTTTGAGACAATTCTAATGAGTAGTTACATCATAGGATTTGGTTGTAAAATAAGTGAAAAAATGTTGGATTTGTTCAGTTAACTCCCTCTTGCCTGGAGCCTTGGATTTCATCCAATAGTATTGCATTTGCATAGAGAAACTTCTCCATAGGTTGAAGGGACATGAAAAATTACACCTTTCCCCATAAAAGCGTTGTTTGAGACTTTGACACCATTACATTTTCCTCATAGCTCCAGATAAGTGGGAGGTAAACTGAACAAATCCAACATATTCTCCCTCATTTCAACACCAAATCATATGGTGTTTTTTCTCATTAGAATCCGCTTGAAGATACGATTCTAATGAGTAGTGACACCATAGGGTTTAATGCAGAAATAAAGATTTTAGTTTTTTAAATAATAGTTTTGTATATAAATGCGTTATTGGGAAAGAATAAAATATCAGTAAAGTTAGGACAGGGGTCTCATCTGCACGAGGATCATACTTTTCTCAAGTAGGAAAGTGTACAATTACATATTGGATATTACATTACTTATTACCTATTTACCATTATTAAAAATTCTGTTCTAAAAATAACTCGGACAAGTCAGAAAAATCGGATAATACCATGTCTTGATTAGAGCAAGTGGGAAACTTTTCATACATCCTGACAGGTTAAACCCATTTTTATATCCTAGCCAATGATAGCTTAAAGCAGGCTGAAAGTAAAGCAGAATGCACCTTATTGCATATTCTGCATTACTTTTAACCTGCTTTAAGTGGACACCTGTCTTTAAAACAAGAAACACGATATGGGGTTATGGGCCAATGCAAGACAAACATTACGCAGAAAGCTCTCAAATTTTGCTCTGCATTTAGCTATCATCCGTCTTCAATCTAATAACTTAAAAGCAAAACATTTTTTAAAGGTTATTTATAGCAGGTACTGCTCACTTTGACACTCAAAGGCAGCTGTTTTATGTGCTTTACAGTATTCCCTCTAAACAACAATTCACCCTTTACAACAATGCTTGCAGCTGTTCCCCAAACAAGACCATTTTGTCTAACCCTTTCACTGCTGCAATATTGTCAGCTTGAAATTGCCATTTGCCTTTTTTCTCAAAGTTACGCATTGGACATTTTGACAGAAGAAAAATTAAGACTAGTGACAATCAGTTTGAATTCAAATCAGATGCCACATTACGTGGCATCTGATTTGTATTCAGACTGTTTGCAAATGTACTCTAAGTGTATTAATTTTCCCTCCCTATAACAACTTTCTCCAAACAACACACTCAATATTTGTCTCCCATTAGGTGTTGTTGTAAAGAGGGAGCACTGTTCTTCCCTTCAAAAGAGCCCTGGGATCATTGTCAAGGTGACTGCTACATTGTATATTGTTTGTGGACAGTATGGTGATTGGTGAGAGTAAAATAATACAACAGTTACCTGGTAGCGCAGTCTCCATTTCAAGAATGTTTGATGGTCGTACTCATCCCATCCCCCGCGAACTCCGCCATTTTGCTCCACAAATTTCTACAATATATATATCAATAGTTGTATCAAGTAGATTTAGATTGCAATTTAGCAAACTTTAATTCAGTTGCCTTCAACCTTTCCCCAAAGAAGCAACTTTTAGCGAATTAATTTATGCCTCTGCTGAAGAAAATAGTTCCAGTGTATACCCTCGTGATAAATTACCATTACAAATATTTTATATAGCCTAGCAGTTTTTAGCTTAAAGCAGGCTGAAAGTAAAGCAAAATGTGCCTTAAGGCACATTCTGCTTAACTTTCAACTTGCTTTAAGAGGTCACATGTCATCAAACCTAGAAACAGGTTATGAGGTAAAGGGTTAATAAGTAAACATTAACTCATTGGATAGTAAAGACAAGAGTAAACCCGTTTTATGCAAACAGTATATCGACTTAACCACATGGTGTTCATGACAAGTGTTTGTTTCTGAAAGAGAAGTTTTGGCAACTTGTCAGAATGTGCAAAAAACAAGACTGCGCATTCAATAAACGCTTATGCCCCCGGTGGCATCCTTGACAATATATTCTGAATCTTTTCTAAGTCCAAATTAGGTCACGGTCAAGGTCAAACTGAGCTTGGGTATTACTGGTGGGTTGGTAATGGTCCAAGGCAATAACTGTATAAGTATAGAAGAATTGTAGTAAGTAGTGTTGATGCTAGACGAAACGGTAAAATCTAGTTAACCAAGAAATAGCCAATTCAAAATATTCTAAGTCCAAATTAGGTCAAGGTCAAAATCAAGGTTGGGTATTATTGGTGGCTAGGGAATGGTCCAAGGCAACAACTGTATAAGTATTCAAGCATTTGAATAAGCGGTGTTGATGCTAGACGGAACGGTAAAATCTACTTAACCTGGTTACGGACGGACAGGACGATTACTATATGCTCCCGCATCTGTCGATGCCGGGGGCATAAAAAAAGTCCAATCCTTTTATAAACCTACACACCTCAATTTATTCCTTCACTGAATTAAATTCCAATCTATACAATCATGATAATGTATCATAAGAAGTACTTTCTATATTCTATGAGATAATAGCTAAAGTAGACTGAAAGTAAAGCAGAATGTGCCTTAAGGCGCATTCTGCTTTACTTTCAACCTGCTTTAAATGGTCACCTATCTCCTAAAACTAGACACAGACTATGGAGCAATGGGTTAATATACCTCGAATGCAGCAACTTCAGGTGGTAGATCTTTGGTAATGTCTCTTGCACTAGCCAGTGGTTTAGGTGGGGCTGAGGTACGACTTGTGTTGGAGGTGTCAGCAGACATCTGAGACCAGGCATCAAACTTTTTCTCAAGGGCCTGGATTTCCAGCCACGACGTCCTCTCCTCTAGAAGAATCTCCTCATATCTGAAAATCAGCACAGATAAAACCTTAACCCTTTAGTTTACCCCATAGTCTAAAGGCTGCTTTAAGTGGCCACTTGTTTTCAATACATGTACAGTAAACTCCACTTGTAACGATATCGCATGTAACGATATATCGCTTGTAACGATACAGATCCTTCGGTCCCTGCCAGCCTTCTATATAATTCAATGTAGCTAACTCCGCTTGTAACGATATCGCTTGTTAAGATAATCTTGATGTAACGATGCTACTTTTCGGTCCCCTGTCTCCAGTTTGATCGTATGTAACGATATTTTCACCTGTGCAGAGGTGTGAAGACAAGCCCGGGAAAGTTGTGAAAACTATCGCTAACAAGTTTCAAACAAACAATAGTGCGTGTGCACTGCACCATGTAATCAGTCGAATTGTGAGCGTACTTACCGTTACACTTTGAGATGACAAACTTTCTACATGAATTCATATTTATATATGGTGAATAAAATTAATCACTACACGTTCGGTCATTAACTCGCCCACACGATACTTCTTTCTTATATGTAACGGACCTGTAATATGTATGTGTACGGTTGGAAAGACAAAGTGTTGGATTATAATCCAAATACCAGATAATTCAACAGATCTGTAAAGGACTTAGAAAAATAAAAAAACAACATTTTGTTTTAAATGGCCTCGTATTTGATGAATTTGTTGGGTTGTCGAGTCAGTGATTAGAATTGTTTACCCGCATATTTGCAGACATAGGAACTCCGAAGTAGCAAAGTGCGTGTTTCATTAGCCAATGATTATTGGGAAAGTCTGTCATTATAACCAACAAAAAAGAGGTTGAAACTGCACGAGAAGCTATGATTGGCTTACGAAAAGTACTCGCTGGACTACTTGTCCATTTCCGCCACTCTAAATGTTACGGAATAAACCGAGCATAGTATTTTATGTATTGTGTGTAGCTGTCCGAAAAACGCTACTCGCATTTTTTTGCGAGTTTGTGGAAAAGTCACTTGCAATTTTCTTATTCCACTTGTAATTTGTGAGTATGCGAGCTTAATTACGAACCCTGCATGGATTAAACCATCGACCCTTAAACCATATTCATTTCCGGTTTACTTTTGTTATCCGGTATGTATGAACACGGAGTAAAAACAGCTGTTTTTACTCCGCGGTATGAACAATCACAAAGTCAAAACGTAACTCATTTGTAAATAGTGTAATACCTGCCAGTTGAAACAAAGAAAGAGATAACAAACATTTATAATATGTCAGAATAGTCTTTATTTCTTGAGTCTTAAAATGTGACGAACTTTATGTAGTAACCATTGTTTCGGATAGCACACAATTCGGATATTGTCGTGAAGATACACCAGATTGTTTGTAACGATATTCGGATGTAACGATACTTATTCCACGGTCCCCTGAATATCGTTATAAGTGGAGTTTACTGTATTAGAAACCGGATGGAGGAGTAAATTAACCCATCTTGTTTCTAATTTGGAAGACAGGTATCCATTTACTGGCATTAACGTAAGTTGAAAGTAAAGTACATGTAGTATGACAAGCATACTCTATGCTACAGTTGATGAATGTATTCTGCTTTACTTTCAAACTGTTACCGGTATCTAGAAATGTGCAGAAAATTGTGTTCTGTGTTTATGTTCAAAACTTCCTAGATGATGCCTACCTCCCTTAGTTTAGAAATAATTAGAAGCATAAAAAGGCATGTTTATGGAGTAGTGGGCTTACTAAAAGATTTGCATACCTCTTTATGAATGACTGCTTCACAATACAGTATAACCTCTTTGCACTAAAAAGAAGGCTAATTCATTGTATAAAAGACAGGTGACGGCTTAACCCTTTCACTTATAGAAGCGCCTTTTAGCGCATTCAGTTTATTCCTACACTGAAGAAAATAGTTCCAATTAAAACAGTCATGAATATGTATCATAAGGAATTTTTTTTTTTTTAAGGAGATGGTAAGTTAAAGCAGGCTGAAAGTAAAGCAGAATGCGCCTTAAGGCGCATTCTGCTTTACTTTCAACCTGCTTTTCTGTTTTATGTTCACCATGTTTTATGTTCACCAATCTTTGAGCAGTCACCTGTCTTAAACACCTCATAATTAACACAATTTAGTGGTCGTAATAGACAGCTTTACTGTAGTTACTTTGTCACGGAACACTTACTGTTTCCTCTGTTGTTCTTTGAACTGGTTTATTGTTCCTTCGATGTCCTCCATTATTGTTTTCAACCTTTCCACAACTACAATTATAAACATGTTACACTTGTTCAATTCAATTCAATGCAAATTCCATGTCATCTATATAGTATAAATACTATGAAATGTATTCATCTGCCCTGTACACAACAGGTCTGCACAGTTATGTACATTCATTTAAAACACCTTACATTCTACACTAAATACATTTCAAACATATATATTTTGAGATTTCTTCTTAAAAATTTCATCTGAGATTGATTTCAAGTCCCTTGGAAGAGAGTTCCACCACTTTGGACCAACAACAGTAAATAACTTATCACTCAGCAAACTTTGTTGTTTCTTGGGGCAACAAATTAGTTTATTTTCTAAGCTGGTAGTGACCAAGTAGGGAGAGAACATAAATACACTAGTGCTGTTCCATGAACAACATGATCATCATTTTCTCGCTCATGTCAGCACCAAATCATATGGTGTTACTACTCATTAGAATCGTCTTGCAAAGACAGTAACACCATGGGGTTTAATGCATAAATAAAGATTTTAGTTTTTTAAATACTCTTATTTTCTGGGGCTCTGAATGCAAAATATTACACTGGGTAGCAGAAGCTTTGAGAATGGCTACTCCTTAGCCTGTTTCTGGTTTTGAAGACAGGTGATCACTAAATCAGGTTGTAAGTTAGGCAGAATGCACCTCAAGGTGCATTCTACTTTACTTTCAGCCTGCTTTCAGCTACCATATGCCAGGTTATAAAAAATATTTCTTACATTTAATCTTCATTACAGTATAAATAGAAACTATTTTCTTCAGTGGAGGCATAAATTAAATGTGTAAATATGCGTATATAATATATGGAGTAATGGGTTAATCTTTTCTTCATAAAAATGCTTAACATGCTCCTAACATATCCTTATTACGGTAGACAATTCCCACTTTCTGATAGGTAGATGCTCAAAGCATGCTGAAAACAAATAAATCTGACCAATCAAATGCTTGAGAACAAACATCAAAACCCTATACTTACACTCTGGTGTTGGTTTGACATCCCTAAGTTCCTTGTGGAATCTTTTCACCATGTGGTTTATTCTCTCCAACTGTTGCTTCAACTTCACTTCTACAATGTGGATACAGACTACAGATTAACCCTTATCATACTAAGAGAGGCTTGGCTTACATAAATTTGCAAACAGATTGGATCCAGATTAGAGGCGTAACCTTGCATCTAATCTAGATCCAAATTGTTTGTCATTCTGGTGGATTTTTTCAAACTTTGGTCAGTTTGAAATGCTTAAACACTTTTTTTTGTTTGTTTTCGTAGAGGATATGTTTGAAGTAGACAGCAATTCAGTATGATAAGGGTTAAAGGTTTTATACTTTTCCGCCTCATTAGTTTATTATTATAATTAAATTGTTATTACAATAAGATAGTTTCATAGAAACAATGGTCATGAAAGTTAGAACAATGACTGATCTTGGTCCAACTAGAACGGCTATCACTAAAGGTGATAAATACCCCCCCTATGCAGCACTCTGCCACACGCTGCAGACATTTTCAATGAGGTTTGACAATGGCAGGGTGCTGCCACCATCATAAAAACTTTAAGGAGTTTGCCGTACAAGATTGTGCCTGCCAATTTCAAGGTCACAGAGATTTGAAATGTGTGTCTTGCACATCTACTACTCCTGAGTAACATTTATGCAAAGTATCAAGTGAATCAGGTTGAAAGTGAAGGAGAAGTTCAAAGTACAAGATTTTGCCTGCCAATTTAAAGACCAATTAAATGACAAAGGTCAAGGTCACAGAGACCTGAAATGTGTGTCTTGCACATCTACTACACCTGAGTAACATCTATGCCAAGTATCAAATGAATTGGGTTGAAACTGAAGGAGGAGTTGAAAGTACAAGATTTTGCCTGCTAATTTCAAGACCAAATTTAAGGGCAAAGGTCAAGGTCACAGAGACCTGAAATTTGTGTCTTGCACATCTAGTACACCTGATTAACATTTATGCCAAGTATCAAATGAATCGGGTTGAAAGTACAAGATTTTGCCTACCAATTTCAAGACCAAAGGTCAAGGTCAAGGTCACAGAGACCTGAAAATTGTGTCTTGCACATCTTCTACACCTGAGTAACATCTATGCCAAGTATCAAATGAATCGGGTTGAAACTGAAGGAGGAGTTGAAAGTACAAGATTTTGCCTGCCAATTTCAAGACCAAATTTAAGGCCAAAGGTCAAGGTCACAGAGACCAGAAATTTGTATCTTGCACATCTAGTACACCTGAGTAACATTTATGCCAAGTATCAAATGAATCGGGTTGAAACTGAAAGAGGAGTTGAAAGTACAAGATTTTGCCTACCAATTTCGAGACCAATTTCAAGGCCAAAGGTCAAAGTCAAGGTCACAGAGACCTGAAATGTGTGTCTTGCACATCTACTACACCTGAGTAACATCTATGCCAAGTATCAAATGAGTCGGGTTGAAACTGAAAGAGGAGTTGAAAGTACAAGATTTTGCCTGCTAATTTCAAGACCAAATTTAAGGTCAAAGGTCAAGGTCACAGAGACCTGAAATTTGTGTCTTGCACATCTAGTACACCTGAGTAACATTTATGCCAAGTATCAAATGAATCGGGTTGAAACTGAAAGTGGAGTTGAAAGTACAAGATTTTGCCTACCAATTTCAAGACCAATTTCAAGACCAAAGGTCAAGGTCACAGAGACCTGAAATTTGTGTCTTGCACATCTAGTACACCTGAGTAACATTTATGCCAAGTATCAAATGAATCGGGTTGAAACTGAAAGAGGAGTTGAAAGTACAAGATTTTGCCTACCAATTTCAAGACCAATTTCAAGGCCAAAGATCAAGGTCAAGGTCACAGAGACCTGAAATGTGTGTCTTGCACATCTACTAACACCTGAGTAACATCTATGCCAAGTATCAAATGAATCGGGTTGAAACTGAAGGAGGAGTTGAAAGTACAAGATTTTGCCTACCAATTTCAAGACCAAATTTCAAGTCCAAAGGTCAAGGTCACAGAGACCAGAAATTTGTGTCTTGCACATCTACTACACCTGAGTAACATTTATGCCAAGTATCAAATTAATCGGGTTGAAACTGAAGGAGGAGTTGAAAGTACAAGATTTTGCAGACAGACCGACGGCCAACCAACCGACCGACGGCCAACCAACCGACGGCCAACCAACCGACCGACAGGCTGATTCCAGTATACCCCCCTCAAACTCTGTTTGTGGGGGTATAAAAACTCTCTTTCTTCTGAAGTAGTACCCAGAGCTCTAGATAAGGGGGTTATTTCAAAAACTAAAATCTTTATTTCTGCATTAAACCCTATGTTGTCACTACTCATTAGAATCGTCTCGAAGAGACGATTCTAATGAGTAGTAACACCATAGGGTTTGATGCTAATTTGCTAAAATAAGTGAGAAAATGTTGGATTTGTGCAGTTTACTCCCCCTTATCTAGAGCCCTGGTACCATTGTAAAAGTTGCTTACGTTCTGCCTTTCTTTCATTGGTAGCCTTTGAATCCATCTCTTCAAGCTGTATGAAATCCTGTCTGAAATCGTTACGCTTGCTGTAAAGATGTGTACACTTTTCCCTTTCCATTGCCTGTATCCTAAAATCGAATAAGAGTCAATAAGAGTCCAATTCTGAGAGAAAAACCTTACAACAAAATTTAATGCACATACACATACATGTCCATTTAAAATAAGATAAATTGTGTTAATCATATGATTTATTGTTTTGACGGCGTATGGTAGACCGAAAAACATATAAATGACACATTGAAATGCTTAATAGAGTGACATAGAAAATTTTCCTGCATCCTATGATAGTTGTTTCAAAGCGGCTGAAAGAAAACTGGATAACTCAGGGCTCCAGATAAGAAGGAGTAAACTTAACAAATTCAAAGTTTTCTCACTCATTTCAGCACAAAAGCCTATGGTGCTATTACTCATTAGAATTGCCTCAAAGAGACATTTCTAATGAGTAGTGACAATATAGAGTTTAATTTTAGTTTTTGAAAAACTCCTCTTATCTGGGGCTCTGTAACTACTTGAACCTGCATTGGGCATCCGTTGTAAGGATGCAGGCAGTTTGGTTTGTGTAGCATGCACTTACACTTTTTGAGCAAGAGAGCTATAAGAAAAATTGATGCAGCTACTGTAAAACAAAATATTTGCAATTAACACCTCAGTATCACTTTCCCTCCCTGGTTTGGGCAATCTAGACAAAAATGCAAGTAAATAAAATATCTATGGATTATCAACTTACTGTACTTTGAGTTTCTGAACCTCTCTAAGTATTTCGCCTTTCTTTGCTGCCTCTGTTTTCTGCCGCCATTGTTGTACTGCTCTCTCCTTTTCCTTCTCCCTCTCCTCATCCTACCATTTGATATACAACAAATTTAGTCAAGTTGCCCATTAACATATCAACCCATTACTCCATAGTCTGTTTCTAGTATTAAAGATAGGTTACCACTTAAAGCAGTTTGAAGGTAAAACAGAATGCACCATTTTCTGAAGTTTAGGCAAGTTAACCCATTACTCCATAGTCTGTTTCTAGTATTAAAGATAGGTTACCACTTAAAGTAGTTTGAAAGTAAAGCAGAATGTGTCTTAGGCACATTCTGCTTTACTTTCAGCCTGATTTAAGCTACCACTTAAAGCAGTTTGAAAGTAAAGCAGAATGTACCATATAATTTACAAGAAGTTTAGGCAAGTTAACCCATTACCCCATAGTCTGTTTCTAGTATTAAAGATAGTTTACCACTTAAAGTAGTTTGAAAGTAAAGCAGAATGTGTCTTAGGCACATTCTGCTTTACTTTCAGCCTGCTTTAAGCTACCATCTGCTAGAATATAGAAACCATTTCTTATGAATCATTATGAAAAATATTCATGAACTATTCTCTTCAGAGGAGAAATTAATTAAATATGTTAAAATGCATATCTATGAAGTAAATGGTTATTTAGATTTATTCAAAATGCTTGAAGTCTCCATTTCCTAAGATAAAAGTCAGGTGTTAATAAGTGATCAATGACAAAAGAAATTGAATTGTCACATTATTGGCATATCTCATTTTTTCAGCATTTCCTGTTCTATATTCCTCCAGATTTTTTATCATGAGACACTTTCCTTACCGGTATTTGCTTCAGGAAGAGAGTGGACAATGCTAATTTTGCAAAATCTCTGTGAATAGGACCATAACTCTAGAGATATTGTTTTATTCTAATTGGTAATTTAACCCAATACTCCATTGGCATAGATATACATTTTTAATAATTCAATATATTCCTAACTATGTGGTTCAAACTTCAAGGCATGGCATGATTTAATAAAAACGACTAAATTCTATCACCAACTTCCAGTTCATTAGTCTTTAGCGTTGAAGAGACCTGTATTAAAATTAGTGATATTTGCCAATTAGTTTCACATCGCGAAGGAAGCAAAACTATTTTGGAGTCTGGTCACTTCTGCTGAAAGGAGCCATTTTGTAGGATAAGCGAAACAAACTTTACATATATATCCATGATGTCACGTACAATGGATGCTTCCTTAGTAATATGAAACTGACTAGCAAAACTCATTAACCCTTTCCCTTATAGAAGCGCCTTATAGCACATCATATTTATTCCCACACTAAAGAAAATAGTTCCAATTTTTACGGCCATGAATATGTATCATAAAGAATATTTTCTTTATTCTAGCAAGTGGAAGCTTAAAGCAGGCTGAAAGTAAAGCAGAATGCGCCTGAAGGCGCATTCTGCTTTACTTTCAACCTGCTTTAAGTGATTGATATGTCTTCAATGTTAGAAACAGGCTATGGGGTAAAAGGTTAATTTTACAACTTGAGGACGGTGAAACCCTGGTGAACAAACGTTTGTCAAGTGACAATGACCTAAAAAAATGATTTAGCCCTTGAGCCTAATGTCCGGACTTTTGGCTCATTGGTTACAAAGCTTGCCTTCCAAGCAGGAGGTCCTGAATTCGATTCCCGGTATTGGTCACTATAAAAGTATAATGTCGTTCTGAATCTGAATCAATACATTGTAGAATCCTATTAAGGCTTTTACACGACGGTGAGAAGTGACGCCAATATTATTGATGATGATCTCGTAGGGCTGTCTTGAAAGCCTCTACTGAATCAGCATGCACAGCAAGCGTTGTCATCAAACAGAGTTTTACACGCCATCAGGTAATGACTGTCCTTGCCCTATGCTGTGTGGTAGCAACGGGTGACGGACGTTTCGGTAAATGACTAGTTCGGTAAATTGATTTTATATAGTGAAAGTATGGGCGTATCGTAAAAAGGTAAATTATAGGTTTATGTACCTGTATATCACACCTTTTGCTAGATCAATAACTGATGGCGCTTGATCTCTAATCACTTGTACCTTGTATCGTCTTGCAAATGGGTTGGGTCTAAACTATACGATCTAGTTCTGGAATTGGTAAAATTTCTATGCCGAATTGGGGAAATAAATTATAAATTATTTTGAGATATAACAATAATCTCATCTCCTTATAAAAGAAATGAAAAAAAAATATTGAAGAAATCAAGTTATTTTTACCCCCTTCACATGCCCTTTATTTCGTTTGGTAAACAGGCCCAAAAATTGTATCTGTTGGTAGATCAGGATCAACACATACTAAAACAACCCTGCAAACTTGGCACAAACACTGTGCCACAATCTCATTGTTACCGAGAGAGGTGCGATATACTTAATCCTATAATTTACCTTTTTACCGAAACGTCCAGACTTTCACTATATAAAATCAATTTAGCGAACTGGTCATTTACCGAAACGTCTGTAAATCGTAGCAACAGTAGGTCAAATAGGTATGATCTCAAAGAGATATCAATAAAAGGACCTCAAATTAAGATGGGGACGAATGTGGTGAAATATAGGCAGTGTTATGTTCTGGAGCCTAAGGTCCAGACTTTTGACTCAATGGTAACAATCTACAACGCTTGCCTTCCAAACAGGAGGTCCAGGGTTCGATTACCGGTTCCGGTCACTATACGGCCATACAGCTTTAAGTACCAGGTAGGGTTTATAAACAACATGATTCTTAGCATAACAGCAGTGCCCCAACATTGTGAATGCTTCTTCTTCTTCCTTTAAGGTACAGGACCACAATCTGGTGTATAATCGTACCGTGACTCAAATGTGTGTGCGCAGAATCAAGTTGGTGATGAATAAAAATTTCAATTTGCTTAAAAAAAAGGGTTTTACCGGACGGATATTCCAAATGCATATCTGCCTCTACATGAATACCACATTATAAAGGAGCCTAAGGGGCTATAGAAGTTCCATAGAAGACATACGGTCGATATAAGGTAGGGTAGATAAACAGCTTTCATGACTTTGCTTGTTAAGTTGTTTTATTTTTGTACAAGCTTGTATTTGTAGCCTTTTAAGAGCGTCTATGTATTACGTTGTAGGCATTAGTGGATCTTATGCCTGTTTGCAAATATTGGTGTACTAAATGTGTGGCAAACACATGCTACAACAAAGAAAACCATTGAAATGTCAACAAAAACACAAACCCGAGACATGTTAGTCGCCATTTTGACGCCGTTCAACGTAGTCTATTTCACAGAGGCGCTTGTAATCGACTACACGCATAAAAATCACGATTACTGAAAGCGTCTGCTTGATACAGAAATAATAGTGGGTACGGAAAAATACCGTACCCGATAAGAGCCGATGTAATTAAAGCTTTTTAACCTAACCTTGCACCCTATCTCTGTACATTATGTATACTTTTGTTTTATCTTTCTCTTATCTATGATCTTTTAATTTGACATTTGTAACACTTTTACTAACACTGTCTTTCCCAGACAACGCGCCTCCCAATTATAATCAGCCTTGATTGTTCAGGAGTACACTGTTGATGTTGATGTTGATGTGTATATGTGTGTATAATTCCGTGAATGAATATAGTCTACCAGTATAAGTAAAATGACAGTTATAATTAAAAACGATTACGTAGATGGCGATAATGAAGATAATGTTAATATTTGGTAATTTAATGATGATGATGATGATGATGATGATGATGATGATTATGATAATAATAATAAAAATAATAATAATAATAATAATAATAAAAATATCAACAATAACAGCAACAGCAACAACAATTCTAATTATTGAAATAAGAATAGTAATAAAACACAAAACAACCAGGGGAAAGGTTGACTACCTTTCGGTTAGGGACTTTGTATGATTACTCCATCAATGCATTGGTGATAAAAAGAATTTATATGAGTTTTGAAAATAAAGGAAAAAGTACATGATTTTCAGCAAATCAATACTACTTTAGTGTTTTTATTTCAATGTGGCTGGTGTTGAAGTTGTCTTTGCGCTAATGCACATATACACAATAAAACCTTTATATTACGAACACTTAATTGTCTAAATTATTAGATGTTTAAGACAAGTGACTATTTAAAGCAAGGTGACAGTAAAACAGCAAACTCCTTTAGGGGCTTTCTGCGTTACTGTCGTATTGCTTGAAGCAGTAGTCCCGTCGTCTAAACAGTCAATTAGCCTGCCTTTTTAGTGGCCGTTAGGCCCGTTATAGAGGTTTTAATATATCATGTTTAGGAATTCTAACTAGGTTAATTGTGGGTCTCTTGGGATGCCGGGAAAAATAACGATATACAGTAGAACATAACAATTACGATAATTAAAAAGAAGGCTAATTGTCTGTATAAACAAAAGGTGATAGCTTATAGCAATGTAGGAGCTTTCTGTTTCACTTTCACATTGCTTTAAGCAGTCACCTGTCTTAAAAGACTAATATTTGACACAATTTTGTGGTCTTAATAGAGAGGTTCTACTGTAGTTAAAACATACTTTTTTAATATTTGTTATAAGAACAAAGTAGGAAATAGATGACTGCTACCTTTGGACTGTGTTCTTGCTGTAGGTTCTGTGGGTTTAAATGGAAGTTCTGGAGTTGTACAGTATACCTGGTGCCTGCTTGGATACTGTTGATGGTAGGTATATCTTTGAAACTGTCTGGCTAGTGGCTATTGGTCTATGGTATAATTCTTAGACATCTTTTTATCTTTATTTTTTTTTTTTTTATAAATTACGGGTGTTACTCAATCATTGATTATGTAGGTTCCGTGATATTGGGGTGGAGATGACGGCTACCTCTAGACTTTGTTTTTCTGTAGATGCTGTGGGTCTAAATGGGAGTTCTGGAGTTGTACCGTTGAACCGGTGCCTGTCTGGTGGATCATCAAGATCAACCAGACAGGCACCGGATCAATGGTACCTAGGGATAATGAATCAGACATCTTTGAAACCAGCTGACTATGGGTCTGTGGTATTATTTCTTGGGCAGCTTAATTTATACAGGGTGCCCCCACCCCAATCCCGGAACCCTAGTTCAAAGGTATATTTTTCATTAAGTAAAATTAAAATTTAAAATCTAAGCATGCACTTGTGTAGATACATCATTTTTGCTTATTTCTGCCAATTTGCATTTTAAAATAGAGATTGGTTTTAAAGTTATGAGTATTTAAATGAAGTCAGAACCCTTAAATCCGTTTGAGCATGATATTGGTTTTTGTGATTACGCACAACAGTTTTTGCACTGTTAAAACATAGTCTAAACAATCATGTAACTATTTTATTCTTTACCTGTATACGTATCAATTGTCCCAGAAACCAACATGCTTGACAACGAGCAAAACCTTGGAGTCAGGTTGTCAATATAGAGACATTGTAATTTTCGGCTAGGGTTTACAATTGGCCCGCCATCAAAAACTAGGCCTAGGAACTTAAAGTCACTAACTCAGGGTAAACTTTAGAATCTGTAACAGGTCTTTTTGTTTTTTTCGTAGAAATTAACTGGCCATCTATTGTGACATTTACCTGTCCATTTATTGTGACATTAATCTGACAAAGTTTTCTTGTGACATTAACCTGGCCATGAAAAATGATATTTTTGGTCGGGGACTAATTGAAAAAGTGCTCCCAATTTTCAACTCGTCAAATAACAGTCATGAAGTAAGGGAACACTTTCACAATTGGCTCTATCTAGTAAAAACTAATCATAACATTTCATTACTAGTATATTGTTCATTATTTAAATTTCCAGACTGCTATCACTAGAACTTTGCAAGATCAGAACTTCAACGGTAATGTTAGTGTTGGGTAAGAGTATGACCTTTTTGCGTTTGGAGCAGCTGTCAAGTCTATCCGAAACTAGTCTTCAACGGTTCAATTAACTCTCTCAACACCATGGACCTGTTTGAAATACATGTATACTCATTACATTTGCATACAGTGTAGATCCAGATAAGAGGGCTCCTGTAGGAGCCGTCTGATCAGGATCTACACGGTTTGCTAATCTAGACCAGTATTTGTTAAACTACCAAGAATTCCAAGTAGACCGGCTAGTGCTTCGGTACCTAAGATGATCCACAAGGGAACATAATAATCCAGAATAGTTTACTTAGTGGTGAAAGATCTAACAGTCTCAATGACTAAAGCATGTACACTTTGTGGGATAGAATTAATAAAAAGAACAAACAGGGCTAAAGAAAACTAGCAATATGCTCAAACTTTATTCCAACAAAAACTCATATCACAGCTTAAGATAGATACTCTATAGACACGGAGAAAAACGTCACAGATACATAAACCAGAAAGTCAATAACATTTCATTGTAGTCAAGAGTTAACCCCCTTCACTGCCCTCTGACGTCATCAGCTGAAACTATTTGTCGTCTGCTTTTATTTCCCAAAGTTAAAAAGTTAGTTTGTTTGTTTTAACAAATATATAATTAAGTGTCAAACAGTTTTGATTCTGATCAGACGCCGCTTTACGGCGTCTGATCAGGATCCAAACTACAGTCGAAACTCGATACTTCGAACTCGCTTAAATGGATCGTACAAGTATTTCATAAGTTGAATTGCAAAAAGTCGATCTCGCTGAACTCGAACATACCCGTATTTTAAAGTGCCACGTTTTAACTTTGAAATATGGGTATGTTCGAACTAACGCGAGTTCGAATAATCGAGTTTCGACTGTATTTTTAAATAATCATTGATCTCAGGGTAAGACAGTGAAGGGGTTAAGCTTGTGTTAATATTGTCTCTCTAGCAGACAGATGACAGCTTAATGTCATGTATTAAACCTTTACTCCATTGCTTTTCTAAATTTGGAGACAGGTGACCACTTAGAGCAGATAGAAAATAAGCAGAATGCGCTTTAACTCTTTCCTCCCTGAAACTTTAAATGGACAATTCCCGTTTCGATTTTTGTCTAGTCTATTTCTGACTTTTAAGAGTTGTTTTTGTCAATTTTGCATTACTGACAAACAGTGAATACCCTGATCAGAGGGCTCCTTTCGGAGCCCTCTGATCTGGGCCGTCACTGTTTGCACAGGACAAGTGTACTTTTCACGTACACACTGTTTGAAAAGACGCCTATATGCGGGACTAGGGTTCAAAGGGTTAAGGCGCATTCTGATTTACTTTCAGTATGTTTTAAGCTCCCATCTGCTAGAATACGAAAACACTTTTTCATGATAGATATCCATGATTGTATGTATAACTTGGAACTAATTCACACAGTGTAGTAATAAGTTAAATGCGTAAAAATGAATATATATGGAGTAATGGGTTGATATTTTTCCTGTATTACAGACTGGTAATTCACATTTTTAATTGGCCGCGAAATTCAAGTTGGCCCGACAATTTACTAGTTCGAAAATGAAAATATATAAACCTTTATCCTGTAATAACTTAGGCGTCTTTGAATGTTTAATCTGCATATTTTTAACATACACTTTTTGTATCCTTTGAACTAAATTACCCCCATTGGCCCCCAGTGGATTTTTCAAGTCAATATATTGGAGAAGCCCATTATTGTGTAAGGGGTGTCTGGTCTAATTTCCAATTTTCTTTTTATTTATATTGAAATTCCGATCAGCAAACAGTGTAGCATTGTGCGGCGTCTGATCAGAGTCTACAGTGTTTGCCTATGTCCAATATATGAGATGGTGGGCCCAGATGGGCAACATGTCGTTAACTGTTTGGTATTTTAAATAAAGATAATAGTATTACAAATAGAAAATTAAAAATAATATTACATAACAAAATTGCTCTGTTATAATATTTCGTCATCAAAGCGCCTTTATCAAAGAAAATCATGTCCAAATACAAAGTCATGTCACTTTTTTGTTACATGCATTCAGCCATAAAATTCCATTTGATTAATATTTGGTAAAGGACGTTAGAGGTCGAAATATTAGAACAGAGCAATTTTGTAATTTAATTATATTTCAAATTAAACTGAAATTAAGCCCAAGATAAGACTATGTTGTTACTTACTATACAGCCAAAACTTTCTATTACGAACACTAAAAAGAAGGCTAATTAATTGTATTAAAGACAGATGACAGATTATAGCAAGGTGAACGGAAAACAAAACTCCGAAAGGAGTTTTCTGTTTTCCTTTTTATCTTGCCGTAAGCAGTAAGCTTCCTAAACACTTAATAATTCTTACAAGTTAGTGGTCGTAATATAGAGTTTATTTTACTGTACACATTATTCCGATATCATATCAAGGTTTTCTAGTAGAGAGTAAACACGTACATACAGTATCATCGCAGAGAAGGAAATAAATAATGAAGTGGACAGGTTCTAATAATCCAAGACAAATGAGTTACATATAGGTCACATAATAACACGCTTTCGTCTTTCGAATCCTTTCAGAAATTAAACACAACACTGAGAACATGAATATAAACAATTATGTCTTTGAAGCTCGAAACAATACTTGTTTCAGAGAAAATAACCATTATGAACTGAGACAGAAGTAACACATCTTTCAAAAATTGCAAACAATATATATTCTGCCTAAGCTTGTACGATACTTCTTGCCTAACTGAAACTGAGCGATCTATCTGGCAAAGGGGTCGAACCCTCGTGAACGGAGCGACCTTTCTCGCCAAGCGGAGCGATCCCTCTTGTCAAACTTAGCAACTCCTCTGGCAAATAGACATATCCTTTTAGCCTTACGGAGCGACCCCCTGCCAAACGAAGCGATCTCTCTGGCAAACGGATTGATTCCTTTAGCCAAACGAAACGACCCCTCTGGCCAAACTGGGCGACCCCTATACCAAACTGAGTGATCCCTCTGGCAAACGGATCGATTCCTTTTGCCAAACGGAGCGATCAGCTTGCCAAACGGAGCGATCCCTCTGGCCTCATCCGAGCTATTCTAAATGTTGGTTTGGAAGCAAAGCAGTCTCTTACTGCCTGTGTTGCCAGTCCTCCTATAGGAGCCCTTTGATCTGGGTCTGCACTGTTTGCTAACTTTGAACAGAATTTAGTAAACAAACCAGAACTCCAAGTAGACTGGTTCATGTTTTGGAAACTTAAAAGAGCCACTAGAAAACCCAATAACCCTAAATACTAAGAGGTACTTAGTGTTGAATGGGTTAAAGCTACTACAAACAATGCAGACCTTGGTCAGACGTTGCACTTTTAAGTCTGATTGTTTGTAAGGCCGAGGACCGTTTGTCTCAAGTTTTAGCTCGTATAACAATACAGACAAATTCCATGATCACCACCACTCACAAACAATAGCATTGTGAAAGTCATTAAAAAGTTCATTAATACGTTATCTGTTTGATCTTGATCAGGATCGAAGCTTACCTTATATACACCGACCGTGAAACAGAAAGAAATACATTACTTTCTTAAAGCCGAACCAATTGTTATAGTAGAACAGTAGAACCTTCTATTACGACCACTAAAAGAAGGCCAATTGTCTGTATAAAAGACAGGCGACATCTTAAAGCCATTTGAAAGTAAAACAGAAAGCTCCTGTAGGAGCTTTCTGTTTCACTTTCACATTGCTTTAAGAAGTGACCTATTTTATACGAATACTATTTTGCACACTTTAATGGTCGTAATAGAGAGGTTTTATTGTACTACTAAAAAGAATGGGTTCCGTTTTGCGACAATTTTGCACTCAACGTCATATATGGATTTACTCTTACCGTTAATTAGTGGCAGGAACGTAGATTATATCTAATATACGTTCCTGTTAGTGGTCATTAGTAATTCTGCATTTCCCTGAATCTATCTTATTTACATTTACGCAAAACAGCAAAGTTTTTGGTTACAGACATACTTAATAAGACGAGATTCACTCTATAATAGTCTAAAAGTCTAAGAAAATCAGTTTCCTCCCCTGCTGCACTTTATCTGTTTTCGTACTCATATATGTGTGTTTATATAAACATGTCAAATCACAACAAACATTTTAATTGCTACAAGATTGAATTATAACAAAACTGATCAATGTTTCATATTCATTACACATAATGAATCTTGTAAGTGTGCACTTTTCTTTCCGCTATATATCTTTTATTTATGAAAATGTCTGCACATTTTTTGCGTGTTGGCTATTGGCAGACATTGAAATGTCATTAGTGCCGGAGATTATAAGAATCCACCATGAGTGTTGATGTAGGATAGGAATTTTCTGACCCGAGGGGGAGAAATTCCTATCCTACATCAACTAAACGAATGGTGGATTTTTTTCTCCCATTTAAATCATTAAAGCATGATACAAATAACGAAATAATGGCAGTTTGTGGGCACTTTTTCCGCCAAAACGTTGACTTTGTTTATAGTACTTAACGTCATAAGAAATGACGTCATTTAGTTACACGCGTCATGCAGCGCTTGAGATAAAGCTGGGCAAACAGTAAAAGACGGCACGTGGTATGGAGGATAGAGTCATTCCACATGGGGAATATCTCTATCCCACATAGGCGAAAATGGGAGAAATACCATATATAAGTGTCCACTTAGAAGATTCGTAAAGTGTAATATTTTGAAACTTTACTGTAATTTGTATGTTTATATTTATTAAAGTGACATATAGGCCCATGGGACCGGTTGATTGTGTGTATTAGCTGTTGATAAATTATATTTTGTAATGTAAATACCATCACTATAATAAACAAATTCTCTCTCTCTCTATTTAATCATATTTCGCTGCAGTTTCATTTCGTGTAATTTGAAAAAAAGAATTAAGGTATACACACGCTGTTTGGTTTATGTAATCTAACGGGTTTTCGCTATAGACAGCCAAACAGTACATACCAGTCAAGCTTCGATATCTCGAACTCGCTTAACTCGAACTATCCGATATTTCGAAACATGAATTGCCTTACTTTAAGCTCTGTTTAGGTGAACATATCCGTGTTTCAAAGTTAAAACGCGGCTTAACCGCGTTTTAACTTTGAAATACGGATATGTTCGACTTAACCGAGTTCGAGATATCGAATTTCGACTGTAGTAAAAACTCTCTATTACGATCACACACATACAACTTATCGATTGTATTAAAGACAGGTGACAGCTTAAAGCAAGATGTAAGTAATACAGAAACTCCAAAAGGAATTTGCTGTTTTACTTTCATGTTGCTTTAAAGCCACCTGCGTTGAACACACCGTTATTTACCTGTAGAGTGACTTTACTGCAGTCTAACTCAGCCTGGCTCTCAATTTGTTTAAATGATCCCAGATCAGCATCGAGTATTTCGGCATTCCAGTCTTACCCTAAACATACAATCGGAACTCGATATTTCGAACTCACTTAAATAGATCGTACCGGTATTTCAAAATTTGAATTTTGATAAGTCGATCTCGCTTAAGTCGACCATACCCTTTTTTCAAAGTTAAAACGTGGCTAAGCCACGTTTTAACGTTGTAATATGGGTATGTTCGAATTAACGTGAGTTCGACGTATCTAGTTTGGACTGTATTTAGGTAATTTCACTAACTTTTTGTGTAACGTCCCTTATTCTGAAAAAAACCTCGTCAATTATAGTTTTGAAGTAAGACAACGATTAATAAAATCTACAGATTTTCTCATTTTGTTTTATCTTGAATGGGCTATTGTTTTCCTAAAAACAAACAATTTTATGGTAGCGGTGATCTCATGAAAAGATTGCTAAACTTCCATAGCAACGAGAAACCAATGAACGGAAGTTGACAATTCCGGCGCATATGTTATGCTCCATTGATTAGCTGCGTGTGTTTATGACAAAGTCAATCACATTGTCATCAAGTCTGAAATGCTGAAATCGATAAAGCTACACTGAATAATTCATTTGTTACACATCAACAATCTCGACACCTCTCTAAATGTCAGAAATGAAACTGACACACGTCACATAGAAAGAAAAACATAAAAAGTAAAACGTTTTAACTTCAGCAGTATGTGTCCAATATGTGCACAAGGCTAAACTTTTAGATGTCTTCATCTGTTTTTTCGATGATTCCGAGTTTCTGTCCCACCCATGTACACTTGGCGATGATTTCATCTTGCATCAGCGCAAAGCACATGGACAAAATCGCCATACCTGTAAGACAACACACAACATTGACAAAATCTCTATAAATGTAAGACAAACACGACATTGACAAAATATTCATACATGTAAAGCAAGAAGATGAATAGAACCAGGGAGAGTATATAACACAAACAGTATAACCTGCCTTATCCGACATCCTTCGGTACCAACTGATGGTTTCGAAGAAAGTAGTGTGCCGGTTAAGCAGGTTTTAGATGTACAGGGCTTGAACTTTGATATTTCATACTCGCTTAAAACATACCCGTACTTCAAAGTTAAAATGTTACTTTGAAATACGGATATGCTCTACTTCAGCGAGCTCGAGATAGAGAAATTCAACAAAGGAAATACCAATTAGCACCATTTTTAAAAACGTTATCGAGACTGTATACCATTCGACCATTTTGTCCGAAAATCAATGTAAATCATTGCAACCTAGGTTGCAATCTTTGGATATAATTGCCACCTTCTATCCGCAGTGTGCCAACTTTGAATGATTTTAAGACAGCTGTTAAAAAGCATATTCTTTTAACACGAATAAACATTTTAATTTTAATTCAGTACCCCTTTATCTGATAAATAGTATATTGCATGTTATAGCTTATTTATTTCCTTTTAATATTTCATAAAATTATAATTTAACTGTGATAGCTTAACTCATACCACTTTATGTCAGTACCATCATGTATAAGGACCACAATGGAAATAAGGGATTTCCTTTTTTGTGTTATCCTTGGTGTATGGTGTGACTGTCATGGTCCATTATATCATTCATGTACTATTCATCTATTTTACAATGTTTGTAATAATGTCTTGCCATGTATTGTTACATTTTATGCTGAAATAAATCTATCTATCTAGATAAAGCAGCTTTCTGGATTAACCAGATGGCGGATGAGCCAGGTTACAGTGGAGAATCTGTTATTCTTTCCCGTTTAAACGCAAACGTACGCAAACGCAAAGCGCTAAAACGTAGAAAAGAACAACTTTTGGACAATTCTGATATTTCATGTTTATCTTGGTGGCAAACAGTTTGGAGCCTGATCAGACGCCGGGTTACCCGGCGTCTGATCTGGCTCCAAACTGTTTGCACTGCAAATAATAGTTTTAGCGTAAACGCGTTTATTGGGAAAGAATAACAGATTCTCCACTGTATACTATATATATGTTACAGGTAATCTGTGTAGTCAGTCATTTCGTGAAATTGCTGAAAAATCAAGTCATTTCGTAAATTGACTGTTTCACTTAGTTGTTTCATCGTGATTCCACGAAATGTCTGACATTTTTAGTCATTTCATGAAATGACTGAAATTGACGTGCAATTTTTACACAGATTGACTAGAGACCATTAAAACGATTCAGATAATGGAAACATAATAAATGCATATATGAGACTTGTTTTGTATTTCATTTAGAATACATGCATTTTTTCAATAGTGTAGTTTGTAATATTTAATATTCTGTTGTCATTACAATGTAATTAAAGCTAGGGTCGAATCAGTCATTTCGTGAAATGACTTAGGTATTTTTAGTCATTTAAGTGAAACAGTCATTTCAGAAAACGACTGAACTTTTCCAAATCCAGACAATACGGTGGATGTTTCAATAGGTCAAACCCTAATAGATAAGTGCCCAGAATTGCACTGCTGCGTTATTTTAACCGACTATCTGCGTCAAAACAGTGGTTTGACTTGTAAATAGACAACTTCGGTTAACAATCAAGTCAAGTCCATTTTAAACTATTTATAGTTGTTATTTTACCATTTATTGCAAAATGACAAACAGTGCAGACCCTGATCAGATGGTCCTGTAGGAGCCCTATCTTCTGAAAATACACTATTTTCATATGACAAGTGTACTCTTGACAGGTACACTGGTCGTAAAGGAGAGTAAACTCGTCGCTAGGGCTAAATGCGTTAAAAACTTAAACCAAACAGTATTCTGGAGGCAGGAATACCGGATCCTGACTGCAACACTGTGTAACACTGTAATAATTATCGACAATCTGAAACTTTAAGATGTAATGGCAATGACATGCACTGATACTCAATCATTCGTTGAAAGTTAACGTAAATTAATCGTGCATACCAGTAACCCATAAACTTCATCGATTGGAAATGGCTAGAGTCAAGCTTTACCCCTTCACTGCCTGACTCCGAGCGTAATTGATGGTTGCAAACAGTCTGGATTCTGATCAGACGCCGCGTTTCGCGGCGTCTGATCAGAATCCAAACTGTTTGGAACCCATTTCATTATTTCTTAATTCACAAAACCTAAATATGAAATTAATGAAATAAAAGCAGACGAGAATTGTTTGAGGCAGATGGCGTTATGGCGATGACAGGGTTAACACCTTCACTGCCTTACCCCGAGCACAACAGTTTTACACTTATTTCAATATTTTTTTTCAGTAAAAATAGCAAAAATCAAAATCTTACAATAAAAGCAGACGACAATTGTTTAAAATTGATGACGTCACGGCAGTAAAGGGGTTAAATTCACCACAATACGATGCATGAAAGTATTTCAATGGCAAGTTTATCGTCTGCTTTAAACTGTTGTAATACTATTGCACTACGTTTACATGAACATGCAATTTTTCGGCACTATTTATGGTAATTATCAACGCTTCTTTCATCGTTACCTCTGAAAATCAAGGTCCAAATGCTTACAAGAACACTTATTCAAGCATCTGGATCGCCACAAAATTTGTGTACAAGGAAGTGAATGGTGTCAATGAGATTAAAACGCCATTGCACACTCAACTCAACTTTATTTACACCAAACTGCAAAATCCGATTCCGATTTTTGTTAAGTAGCTAACAATTAATAATGTACTAATATTATTTATCACAACACAGTCTTAAAATATAGAGATACCATTTGAATGGTAACAATTAGATAACGGTTATGACAAGGACAATGTAGAAACGTAAGCCTTTAAAACTAAGTACAACCAGGAATGTATATTAGATATACTTTCCTGGTTTTAGTGGTATATCCATAGTCACTCCACTTTTGTGCGCCTTGAGGGAAGCGGGTCGTGGCAAAGCGCCACGAAGCGCCTTCGTTAATGATCACAGGGCAGGATTCAAACGGTTTGCAAATAACCATCATACTCGGGTAAAGCAGTGAAGGGTTTAAACCTTTATTTCTGCACATTTGTCTTAACTCATTATTCCCTGAAACTTTCAATGGGCAATTCCAGTTTGCACTAAAGGCTGGTCCATTTTAGACTATTTAGGGTTGTTTTTGTAATAAATTGCAAAATGACAAACAGTTAAGTCCCTGATTAGAGGGCTCCTGCAGGAGCCCTCTGATCAGGGACTTCACTGTTTGCATAGGACAAGTGTACTCTTCACAGGTACACATTTGGTAAAAGACGCATGCATGCGTCAGTAGGGTTCAATGGTTAATGCGAAACGGTTTAGTTTTCATAGGTTATAACATACACCATGACCTGTGTTAAATCATGAACATGAATACATGTACTTACCAAACAGGACATAGATGGCCCCGAGGATAAGCTGAGCGGAGGCCTGGGGGTTGTCGAAGTCTGTGCCGGGTACCACGTCCCCGAACCCTATCGTACTGAGAGTGATGAAACAGAAGTAGGCACTCTGCAGCCAGTCCCACCCCTCCCACAGTCCGAACAGCACCGCTCCGCCGAAAATGTACCCTGAAAAATAACATGTACTTTTGAACCTCGGTAATACTATTATATAAGATCTAGTATGCAAAAATTTATAGAAATGTTCCAAACATATAATTAAACCGCTTTATTAAATCTTACAACATATATATTAAAGCTGCATTTTGATATCGTTTTAGTTTAACTCATAACACTTAATTATTCATCCTCTATTTGCAAAGCTATTTAGAAATAACGTGACTTTTTTCAATCGTTATATCTTTACATATAGTATGAATATACAGTAAGATATAAAACTGATATTTTATGTGGTATATATAATGATGTACTATGTATATATGTTCTGTTCTGTTCTCTTCTGATAATCGAAAGCTCAAACTCAATCGATTACCACGTTCACTGTTACAGTGACATTTTTGCGGCGACATCCACTAGATTATATAAAAAAGAAATGTAGAAATGCTGTTTTTGCGTGCAAAATTTATGCAAATCTGAGTTTCATATAGTTTGTGGACCTGATCAAAAGCCGAGCAGTTTGGCGTCTGATTTTGGTCTAAATTGTTTAAACTGGACTTAACTTGATAGACACAAGTATGTTTGTTGGAATAAGTATGTGTACTACAAATGTACAAGGAATTCTTCATCGCCTAGAGAGCATGCAAGCTCTGGGACTGCGCAATCTGAATTTAGGGCCTGCATTATTTAATGAGTTGATCATTGGCTCCAATAAGCCACTGGATTATTATCTGATCCCCGTGCTACATTTTGAAGTATTACACTGTAACCATGTGATCAATATTTCTGCCTGGGGGGACAATTTCATATCAGTCTGGGTTAATTTCATGTCAACTTGCTATTTCTGTCAGCTGGCTTATTGAACTAAGGTACATGCACATGGAAATAAAGGAATACCAGGGACGAAGAACTAGCCTAGCTTAACCCCTTCACTGCCATGACGTGATATAATTTAAACAATTGTCGTCTGCTTTTATCTCTCACATTCAAACTTTAGGAAAATTGAATTATGAAAATATCGTAATAAGTGTCAAATATCCATTGTAGGGGTTTTGGGGGATGTTAAGGCAATTAATCGGGTTAATGAAGCCAATTCAGGGGCTAATACAGTGGAGAATCTGTTATTCTTTCCCAATAAACGCGTTTACGCTAAAATTATTATTTGCAGTGCAAACAGTTTGGAGCCAGATCAGACGCCGGGTAACCCGGCGTCTGATCAGGCTCCAAACTGTTTGCCACCAAGATAAACATGAAATATCAGAATTGTCCAAAAGTTGTTCTTTTCTACGTTTTA
The DNA here is from genome assembly GCA_922989275.2 of Gari tellinella. Lineage (NCBI taxonomy): Eukaryota > Metazoa > Mollusca > Bivalvia > Cardiida > Psammobiidae > Gari > Gari tellinella. The sequence continues at coordinate 55,802,934 of OV277864.1, forward strand.
GTGCTTTGCGTTTGCGTACGTTTGCGTACGTTTGCGTTTAAACAGAAAAGAATAACAGATTCTCCACTGTACAATTGCACTAAACACAAATTTCACAGCTCTAACGTGATTTCAACAGATAGAAAAATAGGTAAAATCATTTAGGGGTCGAGTTTTGTAAGAATTTAGGCTTGATCTTATATATCCTTTGAATATTCTAAGATAAGAAGTCTTTTGATTAAATGGTCTTAAAACGTCCTGTTATTACGATATATATATATATTTCGGATATACATACGTGTGTCTATAATTTCTGTATTTGGAGCATGTGACTGAGTCAAGTAAAAATAACAGTGAAAGAAACTGGCCATTATAACATCTACTTCAAATGTTCCCTCTGCAATATTTCCCAAAACAATCAATCAACCAATCAATTAGTATTTCTATATATCCTCCGTTTAGCTAGCAACTAAAGTTTTTTACCGGAAACCCCATGTTTGACGCCGCCAGCCCGTTCAAGGACATACGCCATTCTAATAATAAGGGGTTTCCTAAAAAAAAAAACTGGCTAAAAAGAGATTTGTGTTTGTATAATTATGAACTATAAAGAGGCAATCAAAAAGAATAAAAGCGTTAACCCTTAGCCTGCCAGTCACGACTATAGCTCCATATGCAAACAGCTTGGATCCGGATGAGACGCCGAGTAACTCGGCGTCTCATCCGGATCCAAGCTGTTTGACACTCGGACAACATTTTCAGCAATTTTGAGCAACTTTGAAGCACTTTGAAACTTGAAGCAGACGAGAAATATAGCAGACGACAATTTATTTGGCGGGCTAAGGGTTAACGCGTTATTCGACGTCTGATCTGAACCCACAATGTTTGAAAACATTTCGTCGCACATTTCACGATAAATTCTTCTTTTCTATCTCCCTGAGAAAATCAGATTTTTTTTCAATACGCATGGCGGAACATTTTCCTGTCTCTATTGCAATGTTTATAAACCAGGGACGGATGCCATAAACTCTTGACACATGACTAAAATAACTTAACTCGACGGTGTGTTTCAACTAGATCGATATCCACTACTAGGGACTACTTTTTTATGCTCGCAAATTGTCGCGGAGGATTAACCTAATTTCGAGTAATTTTACCACGACCATTTAGCAACACAGGCTAATATGACTGTATGAGACAACCCTGGGAATCTTAAATTTATCTTTTGTTAAGAACTCGCTGATTCTCAATCGGTGAACATTCAAATTCAAATTCAAATTTCCTTTATTTCTCTCAGTTCATGATTTACATGAAAACAAATGACCATTTTATGTGTCGTGGTGCCGTAAACCCCAACCCAATCAATAAGTCCTATACACGTACGTACAATTAGGGAAATGGTACAGGATATGGGGGGGGGGGGGGGGGGGGGGGGGTATGAAAATATTCACAAAATGGTTAATACACTGAACCTTAGATAATAGTAGTGACAATTATATACTCGTCATTACCAAACTGTGTACCCGTGGAGTGAACATTTGGCAAAGGCAAACAATGAGTGCCCTGATCAGAGGACTCCTGCTCCTGCAGGAGTCCTCTGATCAGGGTCTTTATTGTTAGTCATTTTTGCAATACAGTGCACCCCTCTACAACAACACCCTACGGGAGACTCATATTGTGTGTATTGTTCGGAGTGAGTTGTTATAGGGAGGAAAATTAATATACTAAGAATGTTTTTGCTTACATTTGCAAACAGTTTGAACGAGGCTTCTGCTCTGGGTTCAAACTGTTTGTCACTCGTATTTTAACTTCGAAATGTCTAATTCCTAACTTGAAAAAAAAGCAAACGATAATTTTAAGCAGACGTAAATGCAGCAGTGGATACGTTAGCCTTAATTGTCTTGTTTTGGGAACAGCGGCAAACAATCTTGTACGGAGGAATCGTTGTTCGGAGGACCGTTGTAGAAAGGGAGCACTATGCAATGTTAAAATAAACAATAAAAAATAAAAAATGGAACAGACTTAACTGGACATTGGAATCGTCCATTAAAAGTTTCAGCGGATGATGACTTTTTAAAAACGCATCCAAAGCAAAATACATATACAGCACTCCCTCTCTACAACGACACCTAATGGGAGATAACGTTGTGTGTGTTGTTCGGAGGGTGTCGCAATAGAGAGGGAAGTTGGCTACATTTGCAAACAGATTGAATCCAGATCAGACGCCGCGTAACGCGGGATTCAAGCAGTTTGTCACTCGTCATTAATTTTTTTCTGTCAAAATGTCCATTACGTAACTTTAGAAAAAAACCCAGAAGACAATTTTCAGTAGACGAAATTGCAGCAGTTAAAACGTTAGACATAATTGTCTTGGTTAGGGAACAGCGGCACAAGTCGTTGTAAGGAGGGAATCGCTGTTGGGAGGGTCGTTGTAGGGAGGGAGCACTATGCAATGCTAAAATAAGCCATAAAAAATAATAAAAAATATGGAATAGACTTAACTGGATATTGGAATTGTCCATTAAAAGTTTAAGGGGATGATGCCTTTTGTAAAAACGCATGCAAAGCAAATACATGTACAGCATTCCCTCTCTACAACGACATCTAATGGGAGATAACGTTGTGTGTGTTGTTCGGAGGGTGTCGCAATAGAGAGGGAAGTTGGCTACATTTACAAACAGATTGAATCCAGATCAGACGCCGCGGGATTCAAGCAGTTTGTCACTCGTCATTAAAAAAAAAATCTGTCAAAATGTCCATTACGTAACTTTAGAGAAAAAAACCAGAAGACAATTTTCAGTAGACGAAATTGCAGCAGTTAAAACGTTAGACATAATTGTCTTGGTTAGGGAACAGCGGCACAAGTCGTTGTAAGGAGGGAATCGCTGTTGGGAGGGTCGTTGTAGGGAGGGAGCACTATGCAATGCTAAAATAAGCCATAAAAAATAATAAAAAATATGGAATAGACTTAACTGGATATTGGAATTGTCCATTAAAAGTTTAAGGGGATGATGCCTTTTGTAAAAACGCATGCAAAGCAAATACATGTACAGCATTCCCTCCCTACTACAGCCCTCTCAACAATGGCACATTCCTTACAACGACCCTTGCCACAGTTCCCTAAACAGGACAATTTATGTCCAACGTTTTTACTGATGCAATATCGTTTGCTTAAAATTGCCATCTGCTGTTTTTCTCAAAGTTTCATATTGGACATTTTGACAGTAAAAATCTTAATGACGATCGACAAACAGCTTGAATCCAGATCAGACGCCGCGTTACGCGGCGTCTGATCTGGATTCAAGCTGTTTGCAAATGTTAACCAATTTCCCTCCCTAAAACGACTCCCTCCGAACAACGAAAACAATTTTTGCCTCCCATTGGGTGTCGTTGTAGGGAGGGAGCATTATACCTGCAATGACGACCATCGTCACAGTGAGCGGGACTGTGATTTTCTTTTCGTCTAAGTCATCATCTTCGTCATCACTGTCGTCTATGATCATAGGTTGGTTCCTGATTGCCTGGTTCCGATTGGCAAGTTCTGTCTTGTTCAAGGTCTTTATATCTAGCGGCACAATCTTTGGTTTGCCGTTCTTTCCTGGTTCATCCTAAAATAAAGAAAGCATGCGCGATATCTTATCGTACTACAGTACCCCCTATCTACAACGACATCCAATGGGAGACGCATATTGTGTGTTGTTTGAGGGAGTCGTTATAGAGAGGGACAATTAAGACTTGGCTTACATTTGCAAACAGCTTGAATTCAGATCAGACGCCGCGTAACACAGCGTTTGATCAGGATTCAAGCTGTTTGTCACTGGTCAATACATGTATTCTATGAAAAACTCCACTTATATGTAACTGTGAGAGAAAACAGCAGACGACAATCTTAAGCATACGATATTACAGCAGTAAAAGAGTTAGACTTTATTATCCCGTTAAGGGACTTACGGAGAGTGTCGTTGTAAGGAGGGAGTCGTTGTTAGGAGGGCCGTTGTAGAGAGGGAGCGCTGTACTAATATAAAAGCGTTTACTCTAAAGCTATTATTTTCAAGGCAAACAGTTTGGAGCCAGATCAGACGCCCGGAAACCACTCAGATTAAGATACAACTTACGATCGCCTATTGAAGATATCTATTCTGTGCTGATGAGCATTAAAGACGTTGCGTTGCTATCATATAGCATAACATTACTTGCTATATCAAGCGCTGTCAAGGACGCGATTGCGCTTAAAAATAAATTGAATGCTCACAATGTGCTGTTCGGGAACACTTTTTTCAAGTAAATAAACCAGTAGCCCTTTTCAACCATTGTCTAGTAGTATATTATTTCACTATCCCATTAACACGCCTTTTTAACCTCTTTAATCTATTATTCCACACAAGAAAATAGTTCCTCTTTATACAGCTATAAAAACTCACCATAAGAAATAGTTTCTATATTCTAGCAGATGGTAGTTTAAAGCAGGTACAAAGTAAAGCAATCAGATAAAGAAAACCCATGTTGCACCCATGACCTTTGTTTCTTTCACCACTTAAATGATTTAAGTTGTCAACTGTCTTCAAAACTAGAAACAAAGGTCATGGGTGCAACATGGTTTTTCTGCTTTATTTTCATTCTGCTATAAGATATCGAACGTATCTTCTTAATCAAATTGTTATTGCAGGGTTATATTGTTGTGTTTTATTAACCTGTCAAAATTTAAATAATTATACGCTACCTGAACACGCTATATATAGCTTCGGTGAATGTCGATTGTTTTCGTTACGTTTTACGGGTAGGCCAGGTTTGAAACATAAAGTTCATATTTAGAGTTAGATTTCGATACCTATATGTCTTCGTGGTCGAGACAGTACAGTGGTGTTTTACTAAGTCGTTTATGGGCCATGAGTTCGATACCCAGTGGAGGTATTTTGTTATAATTTTTTTTATTTTTTTTATTATTATTTATTTTTTGGTGTATAGAGTCTGCGAGGAGAAGCAGAATGCATTGAAAATCCCTTTGGATCTGATTCATGTATCATAGGCATTCACGAAGAGTGTATCTATACACCTGTCCCATATAAATACCACGGTCAGAGGGTTCCTGAAGGATCCCTCTTATCAGGATACACTGTTTGCCATTTTTAGTTGTCATTCATTGACTAGAATTAATTGAAAACTGGAAGAGTCTGTTAACAGTTTCAGTGATAAATGAGTTAAGGCATTTGCCTTGAGAGACCACATCGGGTAACATTTACATACATTTAAAACTTTTAATCATTTATAAAGAGTAATGTTTAGGTCATCTATGGCACACTTTGCATTATAGAATTATTCTGTCGAACAATTTATGCAAACTAACAGTTTGAAAAAAATAAAATAAAAATATTTGTAATAACAAAGAAGTAAAACCTAACGGGGATCGAACCCCTAACCTTTTATCCTTTTACAAGTATCCTTACTCGCTACCAATTACGCTAACTCGATTATTGATTTAAAATCGACATAGAATGCACAATATCCTTAAATTCCTATCCGTAAATCAAAACGGAAAGAAACGACTTTATACCGAAGCTAAATATATCTTTCTGTGACGTATGAATATTCAAATTTTGACAGGTCAATAAAACCTAACAATACTAATACAACTCAAGCCATAGTACGAAGACAATGTGCAGTGAACATCACAAACGGATTGAGATTAGCTATTGACGCGATACAATATCGATTGTCTCTTGTTTACTGGAGTTTTAACCCTTAACTCCACATCCTGTTTCTTCAATTTGAATACAGGTGCCTCATTTACGCAGGTTGAAAGTAAGGCCTTAAGTAAGGCCTTAAGGCACATTCTGCTTTACTTTCAGCCTACTTTAAGATACCATCTGCTAGAATATAGAAACATTTATTATAAAGCATATTCGTGAATGTATAGGGTGAAACTATTTTTTTAGTGGAGGAATAACTTAAAAAGTGAAAAATATTAAATATGCGTATTGAGTAAAGGGTTCAAAGGAATCACTTCTCATCGTTGGTTTCACCAAGACCATGAGCTAACTTGTTATTTTTGATGATATCAAAGACGCTCTCCCAGCTTACGTTTCGTTCCTGTACAAAACATTACTTTTCTGTCAATTTTGAAGATAATGTAAGCTATTTCAATAAGGTTTTAAAGGAAATGATACTAAACAGAATATGAACATTTTTACAGAAAAAACTGTTGTCCATACGAGGCTAGAGACCTCTGAATGAAAAGTCGATTAACAAGCCAGAATGAACGTATATTTTGAAGATGCAAAGAAAAAACATGGAAATAGTAGTATATAAATGTATAAATAGTATATTCTAATTAAAAGTGAGAATTACACGATTTTAGTGAATAACCATTAGAATTTAAATGTCTACCGCCTCAATCTTTACAGCCAATAATATGTCTACACCGACATTTAGAGGAAATGTATATTAAACGTGACTTTAACTGACTATTCCAGTCGGACAAGCATTAAAATGACTTGTCCAGTTGTATTCCAAACTGTTTGCAAATAACTTCTGTACTCGTGTTAAGGCAGTGTATAGACTTAACCCATTTCCCCATTAATACGCCTTTTTACGCTTTTTATTCATTCCTCCACTGAAGAAAATAGTATTAATTTATACTGTCATAAATAAAAAACATAAGAAATATTTTCTATATTCTAGCAGATATTTGCTTAAAACAGGCTGATATTCAAGCAGAATGTGCCTTTAGGCTTCACTTTCAACCTGCTTTAAGTGGTGACATGTCTTCAGAACTAGAAATAGGCTAAGGGGTTATGGGTTCAGAAAGTTTCAAATGCAGTGTGAGGGTAATGCAGTAAGCTTCTCTAGGAAATTTCTGATTCTTTTTGTTTCTGCTATAAGAAAGTTAAACTAAGTTATACTGTCCAATATCTTTCATTTAAATTATAGTCAAATTATAAAATATACATTAAATCGTACCATCTAAAGTAGAAGTTATTCGAGTTTTGAAGTTAAAAAAAACAACTAAGCTTCTTTTAAACGTCGATACGTAAATATGACCGACTCGGGTGAATTCGAATTTCCGAAATTCAGTCGAAATATTGATATGTTCGAGAAAGTAAGTGTGGATTATCGAATTGCACTTTACCTCTGTCGGAGATTTTGATGGTATCTTCCAGAAGTCTGTTTGCATGGGTGCTGAAGCGTTGGGGATGATCTTTGCTCTATCGTTCCACGCTGGGTCAGGATCTCTAGACATGGGTTTGATTTGTTGAACTTTGTTCTTGTGCTTGCGTCTGCAACACCCACAACAACAGATCTTGGCGTAGACAAATCGGAATATATCGGCCAGGACGTCACCAATGTTTGCGAGGCACAGTAACATCAGAGGTATTCCGAGCACTGAGTAGGCGATGCACACAAGGCGACCCCAGAACGTCTTTGGTGCAATATGACCGTACCCTGTAGAGAAACATATATACTACATGTATATACCATAAAATAGGGGTTCTATATTTCTTTCATATTGCTTCTTGCAGTCGCTTTCCAAAATGTTAAAAAAGCCTTTTCATTTGGAATATTGTAATTTTAGGCGGTGAATTACTGTTTTAAATAGTTGGTTCGCAGTGGATATCCATTGTTGTTTCAATGTTAAACGAAACGAAAATGGACGCAAAAGCAATTAAATGTATGATTTATGTATAAAGTTACAAAGTTTTGAAAATGGTAACAATGTATTGATAATGAATTGTTTACATCAAACTCTTTGCAGTAATCATTTATTAAATGTGTTCATTTGGGATATAAAAAGCTTCTTCTCAACAGTATACTAGGACAAGGAATCTCAGTAGCGTAGCGGTTATGTTTCTTGTTAAAATCAACATCACCATCCACCGACTTACCTATGCCAGACCAATTTCAAACTGAACATGTCTTGACCATATTCGATTTTTACGACGGACGAACAACACAACAAGTGGCGTTCACAGATAAAACTATCTAAACCTTTACCCCATAACCTTTTTCCTAATTTTGAAGACAGGTGATCACTTAATACAGGTTGAAAGTAAAGCAGAATGCGCCTTAAGGCGCATTCTGCTTTCCTTTCAGCCTGCTTTCAGCTACCATGTGCTAGAATATAGAAAATATTTGTTAAGATACTATTCACGACTGCATGAATTGGAACTATTTTCATCAATGTAGGAATCAATTAAATGCATAAAAATGAGTATCTATGGAGTAAAGCTTAAATTGTATTCGCGGCTAAGTTACCCAATTCCAAAAAGCAAAGCTGCTAAATACATTTTCTAAAATATTGTAAACACGTTATCGGCCATTAACCGATTATGTTGTATTTGTCTTCGTATGACGTTGGTTATTAACTGGTTATTTTGCAAATGATGATCATGTCATATATATGTGTGCACAATAGTTTATCAAAAAACCAATTAAGATAATAAATCTCTGTCAATATCGTCCAAACTGTTTAAAGCGATCATTAAAAAGAAGATCCACATCCAGTAAACAAATTAAGTTTGAGACAGAGCGAAATACAGAAAGCTCCTCTCAGAGCTTTTTAGTATTGTTTATATAAAACTTTCCTATTATTTTGTCTTTAGACGCCTTAATAGTTTGTTTATCGAGTCCAGCTGTACGCAGACTAGACCGTATCTACTAATTAACACGATTAGTAACAAAGGTGTGCAATTCATGCATTGTTGTCGGCATTGACACTGGTATTTTAATAATATCTAAGCCACTGTGGCTTAAGAAATAAAATAAATGTCAAACAGTTTCGATTCTGATCGGACAACGCAACGTCTGATCAGGATGCAAGATGTTTCCAAAGTCGCATGTATATACTCCTTTGGGGAGATTTCACTGAGAAAATAAAGGGCTATGACGCCCATAAGCACACATCCTCTGGGGATGTTGACAAGCCGGATTAGGTGTTTTTGCCTTTTTATGACTCATATTTTCAGGATCAGGTTGGTTCCGCTATTTGTGATTTGAGAATCATGTGGCCCTGATTGAGGATATAATGAAAATATCTTGAATGGTGGTGAATGTTTACATAGGTCATTAAAAGACCTACAATTAACTTGGTGTTAAGATTGACTTATGTTCCTGCAATCATGGAACGCACGGCTGTCATTACCTTGTTTAAGGGATATCAAAAAAGGAAAGAAAGATGGCCCGTCAAGTCACAGAGATATTACACTGTGTTCGTCAGTTTTAAAACTATACGAAAGCCTGACTATTGTTAAGTCGGATCAAAACAGAAACATAATTTTATATTAGTTCAAGCCATTGCAATTTAAGGAGTAGAAAAGTAAAAGTTTTACTTAGTCATCTTTCTTTCGCCTCCTACGTCAGTACGCACTCTATACCAAATACCAAAACAGTTTATTTCGAAATTGTTCCATTGTTTCTAGATGTTAAAACTGTCATTGATAAGGTGAAGAATAAAGTTCTATTTCAGAAACTTCATTCCAATTTCCATGAGTTTAATAGTACTTTCACAGCGAGATATGGCTTATTTTTTATGAACATTTAGAAAGCTGTTTACTGTATATTACGGAAGCTTGGACCCCCTTATATATACAATAAATGTGTAAAAATTCCACGCAGTTTTATGATATAAAAACCTTTAAAACAATAATGATATACGTTGGGTACAACATAACACGTCAGTTTTAAGTCTCTTATATTTAGCCTTGAAATATAAATAATTCGTTTTTACTGAAATACATTAAAATTAGCTCGAATTTTCTCATAAAAAGGACACTATTTATTTAATATAATTTGTTACGTTCGATCTATTATTTGTTGTGAAGATATATTCAGCAATATAGTTATTAAGTATATAAAATAATTACTTAAGTAGTATAGAAAATAAACTTATTTTGATAAATATACAATGTGTTCTTTTTTAGCCTTTTACATTTATTATAACTTAGAAATATACAAAAATAGACGTTTTCTAAGATATAAATTCTCTGCTTTTTACCAATTTATATCTTAATTCCATTTATAATTGACAAAAAGTTATTGACATAAATATTATTATCATATAACTGCTCAGGAAATATTAGCTTTTATATATTGCAGATATATAAAATTGTTAATTTCGATAAAGATAAATATTAATGTTGATATGATTACACATAAAATATCACTTTATATATGTCAAAGATATGTAACTCTTTAACTTTTCAAAGATATTATTACATTTAAGGGGGTCCGTATAAGCTTCCGTAGTATATACAGGGGGTTCAAGTCTGAGTTATAAATGTTGGTGCTGGGCATAGTTGGTTTATACGGACAACCTTACATGCAATAACATTACTAAAAATGAAAGAGTTACTTGATTTCTTTGATATATACATAAGGTGATATCTTCTGTGTAGTTATATTAACACAAATATTTATTTTACAATTTTAAATATCTGCAATGCATAGAAGCTAATGTCTTCTGAGCAGATAAATGTCTGCACTATTATATAAATATTAATGTAAATATTTGTTTGTAAATTGCAAATAGGCATTAAGATATAAAGTTGTAAAGCATAGAGAATTTATATGTTATAAAATATATAATTTGTATTTTTGAAGTTATGGTTAATGTAAAAGGCTCAAAAGAACAGAATAATTTCACGTTTTTTACTACTAAAGTAAAATTTCATATACTTTATTAAGTATTTAATGACTATATTGCCAAAATACATCTTCACAACATATAATAGATACAACTTAGTGAGTTATATTAAATAAACAATGTCCTTTGATCAGCAAATTTGAGATAGTTTAATGTTTTTCAATAATAAAAAAACAATTTATATTACAAAGCTAAAATGTTATGTTATACCTAACATATATCATTTTTGTTTAACTAAGCCATTTTTATATCATGAAACTGTATTTCAAAATGTCAAACAGTGCAGACCTTTATCAGAAAATGTACTCTTCATCGGTATGGGGTTTGTAAAAAAAGAACACTTAACGTATCACTTGGGTGGATGAAGGTCAGTGTGTTTACCCCTTCACTGCCTTGCCCCGAGTGCAACGATTATTTGCAAACAGTCTGAGTCCTGATCAGACGTCGCGTGACGCGGCGTCTGATCAGGACTCAGACTGCTTGTAACTCATTTCGACAGATTTTAAGTCAAAACACTGAAAATTTGAATTTGCGAAATGAAAGCAGACGACATTTATATAAAACAGATGACGTCACGGCAGTGAAGGGGTTAAACATGACAACAATGTTCATACATACCGATGGTGGTGATGACGGTCACGGAGAACATCAGTGCTCCGGCCCATGACCATTCGTACACAGGACCATTCGGCTCACCGTATCTGTCACAGTCACGCCCATCGTACCCAATAGCCAGCGAATTATTCCGAAATGTCTGCAGGATGGATTTCATCTGTATCATCATCGCGTCTGTGTTGAGATTGTTTTCCATAATGACCTTCTTGAGGTTCTCTAGAGTCCGTTCCTCCATTGGTATATACTCCCGTCTGGATTCGTAACAAATCTCCTGTTCATTTGCCTTTTCCAGGTGCTCGAATATGAACCCTCCAGCAACGCAGTACAGAACTACCATGGCACAGAGGCCGATATGGGAGAACATAAACTTCCAGAATATCTTGCAGCAACTGTCGCCGCTCTTAGTATCAGTATCATCTTGCTCGGAACCCATCTCGGCGTCTTGTCGCATCGAGTGGAAATGTTAAATTGTAACTTGTAAACTGTCACACACTATGAAACGTTTCTGTTACCACTTTAGTCTCTTCTAATCACATTGCGTTACGATTTCAACTTTGATGTTGATAAAGTCATCATACCTAAAAAAGATAAATTGACAAACACAATTATTCATACTGATATCATAACCGCTCAAATCGGATAATTCTTTGACGGAGTGTCTCATTGCCCACAAAACTACTATTTTCAAATAGTTTTGATGCAGATCTGACGCAGAGTTACACGGCGTTGATTAAGAACCAAACTGTTTGATATTCAAATCAATGTTTCGAATGAAAACGCATATTATTTCAAATTTATCAATAAAATCAGGTGGAAAATCTAAGCACATGATAGTAAATGATAAGCTACATGGGTCATTGGAAACTATAATACATGCAGTATCCAAAGTCCCATAAAACTCATCAAATTTTCTTATAAATTGAAAGTACATGTATACTGTATTTTGTAAGTTGATTATTAAGGTGACCTAAAGGTCCATTGATTGTAAACATTGCAACTGTTAATTAATTGTATTTGATACAATATCACATGTAACTATAATATAACAAACAATTTCTCTCAATATAGCGATCAATAAGTATAGAATTAAAAAAAAAAATTGTTTCAATAACTAGTTGCCTTTATCCAAATTCGATAAAACTGTTAACTAAAATATAATTTCTATGAGTTGAACTGCTTGTAAACAAAAAACTTCAAATCTTTCAGATTTAATTACATGTACTTCAGAAAGATTTATCACACATCAGCCTGGAGCCCATTCATATTACACTTACAAACTAAGGTAGGGTTGTTTAGGAGGGGCATTCGAAAGTCCCGATAATTGACCGATACTTGACCGATAACTTTGCATTGGTTGATCTGATTTTATAAAAGTGAACATTTTCTGAAAGAGAAGTCTTTCAGCGAGACATTCATAGTAAATTTGTTCTTATAAATTTGAGAATTTATGTTTTATTATTCAAACAAGACGTGGTTTTAGGTATTGAATGAAACCCCTATTGAATGCGCTTGGTAATGCGTTGTATTGAAAGAATGTATATTTCAGAGCACACTTTTCAAGTATCGCTCTGGCTAACTGAAATACATTTGATAGTATTTGAAATACGTTTAAAAGTACTTTTGAATAATATTTAGTTATTTAAAAAACTTGAATAATTATTCAATAACAGAAATGTATGCAACCCGATCAAAAGACCATTTTACCACATATATACCCCCTAAATAATTCTAGACAATTAATATCTATTTGGACTATCAGCTACTCTAAACAAGTTAAGTTTTCTAGATTTGAATATGTGTTTTCATTTTTCGGTCGCTATAAACGTATTTTAAGTAAAGTTTTGTTTTTAGAAAGTTGGTGGAGTAACGGATTACCCTTATAAAAACCATAAAATGGCAATAATCCGTGTGATTATAGTTTAATTTATTCTTCTAGTTTTAGATTAAGAAATTATATTATTATTTTTGGTTTACGAAATACTGTTTGAGGATGTGACCTCATAAATCTAAAATACGTGTTTTGGTCACATGGTCATATTATTTAAGCTACTGTACTGTTTAAATCATGAATATTTCAGAGTTCGTGATTAGTGTGAATAATGACAACATATGAATGTACAACATGGCTATATGTTTAGTATTCTCATGTAAAACGCCAAGCAGTACAATGCAATAACCCCGTAAATGCCGTATTTCCGGTAAAATGGTTATTTTCGGGAGTATTTGGGACACGACATACTCCATGTACAACATCAGCCATTTAAACTGTCGGTACCAATATGTTCGTTTACCATTAGATATGCGTAAATTACAAACAAATCGGCTTAAAATTATAAAAAAAATATCAACAATAATATTATCCCTTTCAGGTGCTAATATGACGTTATTTTGTTGACATTCAAATGGGTAATATACCTACATGTATAATGGCATAATAGTTGAATATTAAATTCCCCGATAATAATTAAATGTTAGTTTTCGCTAGAGGAAGGTTGTATCTTTGAGAAAATAAACATTGTCTTCACCAGAACCAATTGTTGGTGTCACTAACTAGACCACACACATATTCATGTTAAAGGAATGTTCCACACTAATGGTGAATACAAATGACAGCTTAAGACAAGATGATGCTTAAAGTAAATCAGAACTTTCCATTGGACCTTTCTGTCTTACTTTCAACCTGATCTAAGCATGCCTTAAACACGGTGCAGTAAAGGCAAATCGCAGTTTACCGTTGAAGGAAACGGATTGCAGCTACGACTATCTTAAAACGCCTCGCAGAAATAGTGTACATAAAAACCTCTCTATTATGACCACAAAAACTAAAGCTAATTTATTGTCCCATTGCTTTAAGCAGTTACTTGTCGTAAACATCTAACACTTATCACAATTTAGTTGTCGTAGTAGATCGGTTTTAATTACAGTGCCGTTATTACTCATGATTACTGAATAGAAATGATTTTCTAGAGCTAGTGAAAGAAATAACTTGACTACGGCATTTCTGTTACAGGCCTTGATAAGGATTTAAGCCCCGGAAATACTCCACTGATATGAAGCCCTGATTATTTACATTACTTGAACCTATTATGTTTATTACCCCACTGAAGAAAATAATTTCAATTTTTACACACATGAATATGTAGCATTATAAATAATTCCAATATTCTAGCATATGGTAGCAAGTAAAGCAGAATGCGCATTATGGCGCATTCTGCATTATTTTTAACCTGCTTTAAGTGATCACCTATATTCACTACTAGAAATAGGTCATGTGGTAATGGTTAATACAGTTCTTTAGAGTAGTCATTCTATCGGGAGAAACATTTATTATAATAAGTCGTCTACATCCGAACTTTTATCATAATAAATCATCTACATGTACATCCGAAACTTTTATTATAATGAATCTTCTACAATTTCAAAAACCTGTTTATTACACTACATGTATAGCATTAATTTCGGCTGAACCTGAAAACATTCCCGCACTGTATCAGAGCTGAATAAGAATCCATCAAAATAAAAGTCACATAATCCCTCACCATTGTACACGCGACATCTATAAACTAGTTCACATGTTAACCAATTTGTACCCAGCGTCCCATAAGAGGAACAAAGGCAAACAGTGTAGAAACTGATCAGACGCCGCATAATGCGGCGTCTGATCAGTTTCTACACTGTTTGCTGATAGGAAATTCAATATAAAAACAAAACCAAAATAAAAATTTAGACCAGACACCACTAACATTAAAAATGGACAAATCCAATATATGAACACGGAAGAATCTACTGGACACAAATGGGTTAAAAGGCGCATAACCTCTCACCATTGTACACGCGACATCTATAAACTAGTTCACATGTTAACCAATTTGTACCCAGCGTCCCATAAGAGGAACAAAGGCAAACATTGAAGAAACTGATCAGACGCCGCATATTGCGGCGTCTGATCAATTTCTACACTGTTTGCTGATAAGAATTTATTTTAATATAAAACAAAACGAAAATGAAAACTAAGGCAATGCACCTATTACATAAAATGGACACATCCAATATATGAACACGGAAGAACTCACTGGACACAAATGGATTAAAAGGCACATTATCTCTTGATGTCCATACACCAGTTCACAGGTTAATAACGCGCTTCACAGAGGCCCAACCATATACCTATATTAGGATCAATATGCTCAGGTAATCCATTAAATATTCATTATTGAAAGTAAAACCTTTAAAACAAAATATTGATTGTCTGGAACTCAAACAATACGGTATGAGAGATTCGTTCCGCGACACTGAATAAGTTGAACTGGTATAATACCCAGGCAAACAGACAGGGCAGAAACAATGTACCCGATCAATATCCGATGACGATTTCTTAGAAGTATATGATTGTTATGAAAAAGTTCAATGAAACTGGAGAACTGTCTTGACTGTTTGAGTTATACGCCCTTGGCTTCTGTATCATTCATGATTTTATTTGTTATGTTATGCTTTTACACCGCTTTTAGAATAACAGTATTTCAGTCATATCGTTGCGTCTACATAATAGATCTAATAGGGGGAGGAAGACCCCAGAAACCCTTTGAGCACTGTCTCAGGCACAAATCGGCAACTGGATAGAACCACTGACCTTCCGCAAGACAGCTGGAAGGCTTCCCTATTCGCATTTATGATGATTGATGAATACAGTAAAATCTCTCACTCCCAGTCTAAGTCGTCATTATACGTAGTTTATAAATTGAATTTCGATAGCTCAATCTAGTTTAAGTCGAAAGTACCCGTATTTCAAAGATAAAACGTGGCTAGGCCACCTTATTGAATTTCAATTGCTTATAGGAATGTTATGAAAGTTTCATTCAATGTAACTCGAAAATTGTCTTGAGAAATTGAAGAACATTTCTTGCTTAACGTCATTGTCTTCTGTATAACTTGTGTATACAATTATATATCATAAACACAGTAAAATGTCTCAGCGACACTTAATATTTGTCCCTTATCCGGTAAATATAAGAAAAGCGTTGGGTTGTTGCAAGGTGAAAGTATGAATGCGATAAAACGATTTGTATTTTAACTGCTGGGTGTCTTTGAAAACCATTTTCTTCAAATATGGATTATAATAATAAAAAAAAAGTTTATAGTATTAATTATAAAAAATATGTATTACCCCCGTGTATAGGGAACATTAAGAACAACTGTGAATACAAATTAAACGGAAAATAAGCAGTGAGAAGCGATACATGTGAAGAATACGAGCGTACACAATATGTGAGCTTCAAAACAGTTATTTACATTCGCCCATTCAAGTCCATTGAAAAAAATAACGTTCAGTTCGTGTAAACTGTATTTTTTCGAGAGGGCGGGACTTGTGGATAAGTTTCACAGAGGAGGCGGGACAAAGGCATTTTTTATTCGCGAATTTATCTTTGGAACCCGGACATCAAACATTTGGAGGAATAAAACTTGAAATGAATGCCTTCCTATTAGCGGAAGCCATGATTACCGACTAAAATTCTTCTTTATTTATGAGATAAATTGCAAGAAAATTGATATACCTTATACAGTAGCAGCTGTCTGCATTTCTTTATGACCAATCAATCGATATATTCATTCAACTTAAAAAATGATGTCATTTCCAAATAACGTCAACTCGGAATTTTCCCGCCAAACTGTCAAGTTGTTGACGTTAGAATGTAAACAATGTAACTTATTTTTTTGCTATCCAATGTACACAGCTTCAGTAATACTGTCATGGTTGTTCCTTATAGGATACACATTAGTCGTGTTATCAACCTCTAATATGGATTAAACATACATGAGTACTAACAAAACGTTCATTTAATATTAAAAATTACTGCAAATATATTGTAAATATAAAAAGTGAACTGATTTTTTTCGGAGTTAAAGCGAAATAAACGACATAAATTTAAAGGCAAATTTACTATTAATTGCTTGCGCGAGTCATGGTATTTGCCGATACATGTGTGTAATTTTCTGTCGTTATTTCGCTTGAAAGCCGCAAAAAGCAGTTCATTTCTTAAATGACTTATTATTGTACAGCCAGGAAAATTACATGATACGTCATTTAAGACACGTTTACAGATAGCAAATACATATCTTAATGGAGATTTTCTATAGAAACTCTATACCCAGGGTTTACACCGTCATATGTAGTTTAGACTTTTCCCTTATGTTTGTGTTTGTATTTTCTTTTACCGTTATGTTTGTGTTTGTATTGCTTATCTATTTGCATGTTAGTATATTATGTAGTCATTTACCACTTTATTGTAATGTTATGTTTACATAAAGCTCCCCAGAAATTGGCGGAAATTCACATCTATTTCTTTAACACATTCATTGGCATGACGTCATATCTGAAACAATTGTCGACTGCCTGTTTTCTCAATTTTAAAATTCTTTTAATAATATTTGTAATGTGGTTTGATATCCGGAGCGTTTGCTCCTAATTAGATACAGCAACAACAACAAAGAAAAAAAACCGGGGGTGAGCGAAAGGTGAAGAACCAAAACAACGAATAAAAGAAAAAGAGTAACTTAGCTATTAAGAAAAGTCAAATTTGGGACAGAGATGCGGTATTAAATATAATCTTCATATTAGTAATTTATTGACAGTACCACCTTGATTACAAAGGATTTTTATTTTTATTTGGGGGACAGCATAAAAGTTAACACATACACACATTAAGGCGAGTATACTCGTCATTTACAAACAGTGTACCTATGAAGAGTACACTTGTCACAGTATGCACTTTCTATCACACATATCCGGTGGCGCCATCTACATGTACCGGTACTTGCTTCTTCTTGGTGCGAGTGTAAGTGTGTCATCGTGGGTGCTTTATGGGGGAAGGGGGTTGCTTAGTGAAGGACGGATGTAAAGCAGAAAAATGCTAAAGGAGCTTTCTACTTGATTTTCATTCTGTTTTAAAGAACATTTCTGCAACACTACAAATGAGCCTGTTTTTGAGCGTTCGTAATTACGAAATTTTGCAATATTGACTTCCAAACCCTGATCTGCCATTGCGCATTTATTGACAAGAACAAATGTTCTATGTACTCAATACTCCCCTTGCAAATAACAACTAAACTTACGTTTGATAACAGTTTTGATCTAGTTCAATCGACGAGCAAACTAGGTATATGAGCATAATCTAATCTATATGTGACTCGTTACAATGTTTATACGGTCAAAATGCATATAGCATTTTGACCGTATAAACATTGTAACGAATCACATCTAGATGTAGATTTTAAAAAAGGAGTTTGGTTATTTATAAAGCAGAGGACACTATTGCAGTGAACGAGTTGACCTTAATGAAACTATTTATCAACTGGTCCGGTCCTACGGAAACTGTATAAATAACAATGGAAACCATATTGAAAAGGGAAAAGCAAATATTGATAATGTATGCTTTGTGAATATGAAATTGTATGCTCATATAAATCAATGAGAAATGTGGTTTTAACATATTCACCCCTAGCGACGAGTACACTCGTCTTGTAAAAACAGTGTACCTGTGAAGAGTACTCTTGTCCTGCAGGAGTCCTCTGATCAGGTTCTGCACTCTTTGTCGAGTTAAAAGTTTCTGATGCCCGTTTCATAAAACTTCGTACGACAAATATTGTCGTAAGTCAAAACTTTAAGATACATTTAATTTCTTATTTCTCTATCTAGAATGTCGTTAAATCAGCCAATCAAAGACAGTATCGCCGATGCACAATAAAACATTGGTATCAGGTAACATGATACTCTGAAAGTGTTGATTGTGCACTCTTCTGTATTATATACAACTGATCGATTTAAGAATGAACACATTAATGTATCAAGTCTGCAATGTTAATCCAGAACTGAACACTTAATCCCTTCACTGCCTTACCCAGAGTACAATAGTTATTTGCAAACAGTTTGGATCCTGATCAGACGCCGCGTAACGCGGCGTCTGACCAGAATCCAAACTGCTTGCCACTCATTTCAATATTTCTTAAGTCAAAAAATCTAAAATTAACTTTGAATAATAAAAGCAGACGACAATTGTTTAAAATTGATGACGTCATGGCAGTGAAGGTGTTAAAACTGCAATAACGTGGTCACCAAGATTGTTTCATTTGTCGCTGGGACAATATTAGACAGTAATGTTAAGAAATTGACGAGACAAGATAAAAGACTTCTGCTCAGGAATTCTCGTCTAGTTTTAATAGTCAAATTGCTAGTTTTGCCATTTTAACCAAAAAAAAGCGTTGACACAAATGTCATTTTGATTGGAATTTTGATCCGATACCGAGTTACTCGGCCTCAGATCTGGATCCAAACTACTAGAAAATGTCAATGGTATTCGTCATTGCCAGTAAACAACGTTAATGCATGAATCTGTTGTCCGAATTGTCATCAAAATGCCATAGAATAGTCATTAAAGAGGTTATTGGACGACGCTCAAGGTTGGTTGACAATGCTACATGTATATTGTGTTTTTCGTGTTCTCAGTATAAATCAACGTAAACCCTTTCACTCCCGATAGCGCCTTAAAGCGCGTTTGCAAACAGTTTGAGTCCTGATAAGACGCCGCGTTACGCGGCGTCTGATCAGGACCCAAACAGTTTGACACTCTTATCGATATTAACTAAGTCATACAACTTTAAAATCTAACTTTGAAACGTGTCTTGCAGACAACAATACTGAAGCAGACGACAGTAAAGCGGTGAATAGGTAAACATCTCCCGAATTATTTGATCATGAAGGGGTTAATCACGGCCTTTATCACAGTGCATGACAGTGCATAGCATTTACTCTATTGCACTCTTTGTTGTGATAGTTAACCTCATTCACTGCCTTAACCCGAGTACAATATTGTTTTTATATAATCTTGGTAAATTACATTGAAAGTATTTCCCTTGTTCGGAATTTGTTTCCATGTAAATCCATTAAATACCATGTTTATTTTTAGACCTAAATGTAGTAGTTATATGTCTTTTCTCGCGTTGTAGGTACATTTGTGTAATTTCATGTGAAGCGCTTTTGAACGCACAACCCCTGTGTGAAAAGAGCTCTATATAAATATGATATATAATAATCAATATTTTTTTTGCGTACAGTTTGGAAGATCCTGATCAGACGCCTCGTAACGCGGCGTCTGATCAGAATCTTCCGAACTGTTTGACATTCATTTCAATATTTGTTAAGTCAAATTACCTAAAATATGAAATTGAGAAATTAAAGCAGACTAAAAATACTTAACACATATGACGTCATAACAGTGAAGGTTTGCTAGGTTTTCATAGTTTTAGTAAATGATATTCTGATACACGATACTTGTTCGGTTGTATAAGATTTAATGAGAGATGTTTATCTTACTCGCATATGCAAATAGTTTGGATCTAGTCTTTAACTCTAAATTACGCCTTAAAACGCGTTGCAAACCGTTTGTGTCCTGATCAGACGCCGCGAAACGCGGCGTCTGATCAGGACAAAAACTGTTTGACACTCATATCGATATTTATTAAGTCATACAACCTTTAATCTTACTTTGGAACGTGTCTTGCTGACAACGATACTGAAGCAGACGGAAATAAAGCGACGAAGGGGTTAAAATCTACCGATTAGTTTTATTATGAAAGGATCAGACCATTTACTATTTATCATGAACGGTACGCTTCCTTAGAAACTGAATAGAAGAAAGACTTTTACACAGGGCTGTGTCTGTTTGGAAAACCAGGTAAGTAACAAATTATTAAAAGAGACATTTTAGAACAGGACAGGTTAGACTACTAATGGATTTAATCGATTAATAACACTTGTCGCCGCACATCAGAATAGTGGAAAAGGCATAAATAAGTAATAAGAAAACATCAGAAGCCATATCTATTTTGACGTTACAAACTGATGCCTTTTGAAATCAATGAACTGTCCTGTGGTTGTCATTCAGAACGAACTGAACTCTCAGTCCTATGATTTATATAGAACCGAAGGTTCCAGACCTTTACAGTAAAATCTTTCAACAGCGTTCCCTCCCTACAGCGGCCATACCAACAACGACTCCCTCCTTACAACGACCCTTGTCGTAGTTCCCTCAACAGGACAAATTTGTCTAGCGCTTTTACTGCTGTAATATCGTCTGGTTTAAGTGTGTCGTCTGCTGTTTTTCTCAAAGTTACATATTGACCATTCTGACAAAAACACCTAAATGACGAGTGACAAACAGCTTGAATCCAGATCAGACGCCGCGTTGCGCGGCGTCTGATCTGGATTCAAGCTGTTTGCAAATGTAAACCAATTTCCCTCCCTATAACGACACCCTCCGAACAACGCACACAATTTGTGTATCCCATTGGATGTCGGTGTAGAGAAGGAACGCTGTATATAGAAGGTTCCAAACCTTTACAGTCACATCTTTCTATTACGATCACAAAAACAAAGGGCAATTGATTGTATAAAAGACAGGTGCAAGCCTAAAGCAAGGTAACAGTAAATCAGAAAGCTCCTGAGTAATTGAGATGTTTTACTGTAGTTTTCCAGAGCAATCGGGACCAGGATTCTGCATGCAGCCATTTCATTGGAAACTTAGTTAAACTATTAGGGATTTATTTTTAATAAAGAAGAGTCTGGTCTAGAGCCTGTTTTCATTGTTTGGTGTTTTGTTTTTTTTAGCTTTATTCAAAATGAGAACTCTACAGGTATAGATACAGTAAAATCTCTAAATTACGACCACTAAATGTTGTTAATTATTAGGTGTTTACGACACCTGACTGTTTAAAGCCACGTGGCAGTCAAACAGAAAGCTCATATAGGATTTTTTCTGATTTAATGATCCTTGCTTTAAAATGTCACCTTTCTTTTACACAATCAATTTGCGTTTATTTATGTGTTTACGATAAAGAGGTGTTATTGCAGATAAAGAAAAAGCATAACAAATATTTATCACATTATAATACAGTAAAACCCCTCTAAACCGGAACCTCTAAATACCGGAATTCTCTCTAAACCGGACAAAAACTTTAATCCCGTTTCCCACCCATTTTTACAACTTTGATTTATTCCTTCACTGAATAAAGTCCATTTTGAACATATATCATCAGAAATACTTTCTATATTCTAGCAGATGATACAGTGGCTTAAATCAGGTTGAAAGTAAAGCAGAATGCGCCTTAAGGCGCATTCTGCTTTACTTTCAACCTGCTTTAAGTGGTCAGCTTCCTTCCATACTAGAAACAAGCTATGGGTTAAAACCCCTCTAAACCGGAAACCCCTCTAAACCGGATGTTTTTGTTGTCCCCACACATGTCCGGTTTAGAGGGGTTTCACTGTATATACTGCCGCATCCCTTGTATGATAACTACAGTAGAACCTCTCTATTACGACCACTAAGTTGCGTCAAATATTTATCGTTTAAGACAGGTGATTACTTAAAGCAATGTGAAAGTGAAACAGAAAGCTCCTACAGGAGCTTTCTGTTTTACTTTCACATTGCTTTTAGCTGTCACCTGTCATTTATACGGACAATTAGCCTTCTTTTTAGTGGTCGTAATAGAGGGGTTCTACTGTATTTGCAAACAGTTTTTACCCTGATCAAACGCCGCAAAATGCTAGAACAATCCCTTATAACATTGGAGCCTGTCTGCGGACATGCGGGTCGGTTTGACTATCATTTTAAAGCGAGTTTGGGTCAAATAATTTTGAACTGTAGACATAAGCCTGTACGTGTAATTTTGACGTAGATCTACCAAGTTCAAGTTTTCGAAATTCAAATGTTCCGCAATCAGGTCAGATTGATATAAAAGTTAACAAATTCTAACACTGGGGACGGGTATACTCATCATCTATAGTTATTGTACCATGCAGTGAAAAGTAGACTTGTCCAATGCAAACAGTGTAGACCTTGACCAGATCTGCATGAGCCCTCTGATCGAGGTCTGCACTTTTATGATTTTGAACTATATTATAAACTCAACCTAAAATAGCAAAAAATGGGTCAGCTTTTATTGGAAACTGCTATAATTCATTTAACGATCAATGAGTTAAACAAATTTTTGTAATCGATATGTGACTGTGTTCCACCTCTGCGTAATATGACCCAGCTCTGTATATCAAACATACAGTGGGGGAGACGCCATTCTTTCCCGTTTAAACGAAACGCAAACGCATAGCAGCAGAATGTAGAAATAAATGCACAACTTCTCGACAATGCTGACAATTTATTTAATTTGAGTGGCAAACTGTTTGGAGCCTGATCGGACGCTTGGTCTCTGACATGGCTCGAAACTGTTTGAACTGGAAATAATAGTTTAAGCGTAAACGCGTTTATTGGGAAAGAATAACGTCTTCTTCACTGTATTTGAACTCATATTGATATTTCCGTAAAAGCAAGGTTGCAATTAAAGGAACTTCTATTAGCACAGCGCTAAACCAGCAGACGTCATTTGGCAACGCATATATAACTGTTTGGACTCAACAATGTCTGCCATTCGTTAGAATCGTTATAATCCAGAGTCCTTCAAACGGAACAGACTCTGATCAGTCGCCTACCGGCCTAGCGCTTTTAAAGCGTTTGAGTTGAGTCTGAGTTCGTTCTCAAGCATTTGATTGATCAGATTTGAGCCTAGGCTCAAATCTGACCAATCAAATGCTTGAGAATGATCTACGTCTACGCTATATTCAAAGGTTACTTGGTCTCATTCTATAGCTTATATATACAACTTTCGTATTTATTATATAATTGCTTTCTGCTCTATCATCATACGCCAATTGCATAAACCAGGCATTTACAATTAATGCCAATTAATGCCAAAATGACACTTGGTGCGCCGATAATGTTGGTGACTTTCATGCTCAGAAGTCATAGACATCCCGCTATGACAGCATCCAGAGATTGCTTGTTATCGTCGTGTATGGCAAAGCTAGCCTCTGAGATAATCCATTACTCCTTTAAATACGCAAATTTTGTATTCCTTTTTTGTTTTGTTTGTTAACATTTGTTTCTGCCATCTATGGGCTAATTGGAAGCACCATAGAGAGGGGAGCGGACACAGAGAACCCAGGCGCGATGCCCTACTCTTATTATCGAAAGAGTTCTCTGATTCTTTTAGATGTCAAGTGTAAAGCACTCATATATCGGACCTCGGATTATAAAGTCTCATCCCAAGGACTTGGTCCGGCGGGGGATCGAACTCACAACCCCTGACGTCGTAAGCGGGTGCTTTACCCCTCAACTACGTCCGCCTTTAACCCGTTGTATGCTTGGAAATATTTGGCGGCTATTTTAAAATGTCTTCTGCAGCGGGTATAGCTCAAATATTTGCAAACTATTTTGGCAGTTTCTGATAGAATACTGAACTAGCTGCAAACAGTTTTGATCTTTGATCTTTGATTAGGCCCCACAGTGTGGGGCCTGATCTGAGATTAAAATGAATTGCCTAGAGATACACCTAAAAGTGTTTCCCGCATAAAATTGGTTAATGTATTCCACCACTGAAGAAACTAATATTTCTTTATACAGTCATGAAAATCCACCATAAACATAATTTCCATAAACTACCAGATGGAGGCTTTATATAGACTGAAAGTAAAGCATATTGCACATTAAGGCACGTTCTGCTTTAGTTTAAACATGCTTTAAGTGGTCGCCTGTTTTAAAAACTAGAAAAAGAGCTATGGAGTAAAGAGTTAAACGCTTTAACACTTGCTTCAAATGACTGGTCAAGAAACATGGTTTTACTGTACGTGAATTTACATGAATAAGTTGCACTTTATTAACAATATGCATGAGGCATTCTCTGATATAACATCACACACGTGTTAACCGTACCGTGAAAATATCACTGTGAACGGGAATATTTATTACAGCGTTCCCTCTCTACAACGACATCCAATGGGAGACAAAGAGCATGTGTGTTGTTCGGAGGAGTCGTTATAGAGAGGGAAAATCAAGACTTGGCTTACATTTGCAAACAGTGTGAATCCAGATCAGACGCCGCGTAACGCGGCGTCTGATCTGGAGTCAAGCTGTTTGTCACTCATAATTATATGTATTCTATCAAAACGTCCACTTATATGTTATTTTAAGAAAAAAGCAGACGACAATTTTAAGCAGACGACATTACAGCAGTAAAAACGTTAGACATACTTGTCCGGTTTAGGGAACAGTGGCAAGGGTCGTCGTAAGGAGGGAGTCGTTGTTGGGAGGGCCGTTGTAAAGAGAGAACACTGTAATCTACGTTTCCATACAATATAAACCGTCAAATGTAAAACGGGTGTGTAACATACAGGAATATACAGATTCACGCAAACCAGCTGTTCATACAAACTCACTCCATACAATGACTCCCAACAACGATTCCCTCCTTACAGCAACGCTTGCCGCTGTTCCGGGTCCAAAACAAGACAATTATTTCTAACCCTTTCACTAATGCTTAGAATTGTCGCCTGCTGTTTTTTCTCAAAGTTACATATTAGTGGACATTTTGACAGAAGAACTATAATGACGTGTGGCAAACAGTTTGAATCTAGAGCAGACACCGCATTACGCGGCGTCTGATCTGGATTCAAGCTGATTGCAAATGTAAGTCAAGTCTTTATTGTAGAGAGAAGGGCACTGTAAATATGGGCTTACCACATTTACCATTTGTGAACCAAGGTGATGGAAAATATGTCTATTCAAGTTTATTTTTAGCTCGTCTGTTTCAAAGAAAACAACGAGTTAGTATCATCACTCCGGCGTCCGAGTTCCTGTTGTCCGAAATCTTAACGTTGGCCATAACTTCTTCAAAGTTTAATCTTCAATCTTCAGTTTAGTATGCATTTTAATCTTGACAAGTCCTTTTTCAGACATACCAAAATAGTTTACCAATTGACCTTGATCTCTGACCTAATTTTACTGTAATTTTCCCAGATCTTCAAGTAGGCCACAAGTTATTAATTTTTTTGTAGTCTACAACTATTATTTTTTAACCCTTTCCCCCATAGAAGCGACTTTTAGCGTATATAGTTTATTCCTCCGCTGAAGAAAATAGTCCCAGTTTATACCCTCATGAACAATTACTATTACAAATATTTCATATAGCCTAGCAGATTTTAGCTTAAAGCAGGCTGAAAGTAAAGCAGAATGTGCCTTAAGGCACATTCTGCTTTACTTTCAACCTGCTTTAAGTGGTCACCTGTCTTCAAAACTTTAAACAGGCTATGGGGTAAAGGGTTAAATATATATTTATCTTACCAAACCCAATCAAGAGATACTACAATAGTTTACCAAATTACCAAACGCGGCGTCTGATCTGGATTCAAGCTGTTTGTCATACGTCATTATATGAATACAATCAAAATGTCCACTCATGTGTATTTATATCAGTCGGCAATACTTAGCCGGTCGGTTCATTGCTGATTGATGGGGGTAATGTGATCGCCGTTTTGGGGGACTGTCTTTTATATGTTTATTCATGTTTTATTTCAGATCTAATTGTAGTTATTTTGTCTTTTCACGATTTATAGGTACATATGTGTTATTTCATGTAAAGCGCTTTTGAACGCACAATCCCTGTGTGAAAAGAGCGCTATATAAATCTGGTATAATAATAATAATAATAATAATAAAAAGAAACAACAGACGACAATTTTCAGCAGACGATATTTCAGCAGTAAAAAAAGCCTTAGACATATTTGTCCTGTTTAGGGGACTTCGGCAAGTGTCGTTGTATGGAGGGAATCGACGTTTGGAGGGCCGTTGTAGAGAGGGGGCACTGTACAACCCGGCGTCTGATCAGGCACTTAATATTTGTTATTCAGATGAAAGTTTATATTAATATTTGCCGACATGTTATTTCATACATTTTATTGTAATGTGTTTGCGTTTCTTCTCCACTGTGTCTATTTAGGAAAAAGGGTTTACCCTATTGGTCAATTGAAACTACATTTTTGTAATTCGATAACCACATTTTGTCATCTTGTCCCTCTTCTTCACTAGAACATTCACGGAAACAACCATATCCAAATTCAAATAACCAATTGAACTCTAGCGACGAGTAAACTCGTCTTGCACATACATTGTACCTGTAAATAGAATATTTGTCCAATGCAAACAGTGTATACCCAGATAAGAGGGAACCGTAAGCAGGAGCCCTCTGATAAAGGTCTGCACTATTTTACACTTTGTAATATACATGTAGTGTTAAAATCAGACCTAAATAGTAATAAATAGACTAGACTAAATTGAATCACTGAACTTGGCCATGAAAAGTTTCAGAGGTGAATAATTTAAAAACAATTGCTATATTTTTCTTTCTTCATGCAGTGGCAATCATTGTGTATATTTCAAATTGTTTTTCTAATCAAAATATTACAAGAACAAACAAAATAAATCAGTAATTTATAGCTGGATACGATACATTTAGTTCATTTAACCTCGTCCATTGCCTTAACCCGAATACAAAAGTTATTTGCAAACATTAACTGTTAGATACTCATTTCACAATTACTTTTTTCAACATACAGTAAAACCTCTCTATAACGACCACTAAATTGTGTCAAATATTAGTCGTTTAAGGCAGGTGACTGCTTAAAGCAATGTGAAAGTGAAACAGAAAGCTCCTATAGGAGCTTTCTGTTTCACTTTCACATTACTTTAAGCTGTCACCTGTAACTTATACAGCCTTCATTTTAGTGGTCGTAATAGAGAGGTTCTACTGTACTTAAAAATTAATTTTGAGAAAAAAAAATCAGAAGACGATGGTTTGAAATTGAAGACATCCCGACAGTATGAATATATAAAATAAACAAAACAGATTTGTTACTAACCATTTCCACAACAGAGTCGCTCCTGGGAGGCTCTACATGTATTTTACATAAAACATAACACACGACTTTTCATTGATGGTGCCAAATATTTTGGCAGCTTAAAATAAGATTAACTCACTGTTCCATAAAAACGTATTTTTACGCCTTTAACCCATTACCCCATAAATACGGCATTTTACGACTTCAAACCATCCTCTACTTAAGAAAATAGTTCTATTTTATAAAGTCATGAACATATTTCATAAGAAAGATTACCCTTTTTTCTGTCAGATGGTAGCTTAAAGCTGGTTGAAAGTAAAACAGAATGCGCCTTAAAGCGACTCGCAACCGGATGGTGTACTTGTCAAAATAAAATAAAATACTCAAATAAAAGCAAATTTGTGGCATTATTTGGCTTCTGACATTAAAAAAATATGATCAGTCCAAAAAAAGTCTCAAGAATCGTCACCGAATCTTATTTTTTTTTTAGATATAATCCATCGTTTTTCAATAGCGTCAGCTGACGGTTTTGCTGTTGTTGTTGCTTCTCTACACGGGCTCTGACATAAACCGGAGCCGAATAATGTAGTATTAAGCGCTAACAGTGAAGTACGTTAATTCGCTACTATATGTATAGAGAGCGTCCGTGGTCAAGGCGGTAAAGGCGCGTCCTCATTTTTCTTGTTTGTCTCCGCAATGGAGGGTCACGGGTTCGAATCCCACCAGAGCTTCTTTTTTTTTGTGGAAATGCATTTTTTAACAGAATTTATTATCCTAAACTAAATCTTACCCATTTATATAATAATTTGACATATATTTACAAATTACCATTTTTAATGCTAAATTCGGTTGCGAGCCTCTTTAAGGCGCATTCTGCTTTACTTTCAACCTGCTTTAAGTGGCCATCTGTCTTCAAAACTTGAAATAGGCTATGGGGTAATGGGTTAATGTATTCCCCATACGTTTTATATACAGTGGGGAATCTGTTATTCTTTCCCGTTTAAACGCAAACGCAACGCACTAAAACGTAGAAAAGAACAACTTTTGGACAATTCTGATATTTCATGTTTATCTTGGTGGCAAACAGTTTGGAACCTGATCAGACGCCGGGTTACCCGGCGTCTGATCTGGCTCCAAACTGTTTGCACTGCAAATAATAGTTTTAGCGTAAACGCGTTTATTTGGAAAGAATAACACATTCTCCACTGTAGTCGTGAATATGCATCATAAGCATCTAGCTACCATAAGATGCTCATAAAAATAATAAGATTAACAAATTTTCAAGCCCATTCTTAGGAATCATACCTTTAACCCTCTCGCTGCCAGACTCTATTACACTATCATAGTTATGCATATACAATTTGGATTCAGACCAGACGCCACAACTGTTTGACAACCCTATCAATGTTTACCAAAGTAAAACACGCATACAATTCCAAATTTTAAAAGTAAGAGGATAAATCCTGTCCGTATGTCGGGAGAAGTTAAAGAAAAGTTCGAACATCTTGCAAAAGTCCAGAGAAATGGCAGCCCTTCAATAATAAGTAATATTTTCTATATTCCAGCATTTCCATACCTTGTTTACGAACATTCGGCTGTTCCTTCTTGTTCCGCTTAATGTCCAAGCACTTGGTGTGTTTCTAAGCAACTTCACTTTTGTGTTAATAAAGTCACAATATTTTACTTACAGTATCGTATTTAAAAGTAATCTGTTGACACAAAAAACCCACATCTGTTTTACTAGCCCGTTGAATATTTCTTAGAAACCAAATTATAATTATTACCAAATATGCACATATAACGTTCTATTATGATCCTTCAAAATAATTCACGTTTTAACATTAAAGACAAGTGGCTGCTTAAAGCAGGAAGAACGAAAAGCAGACAATTATGTCAATAACTATCTGCTTGACTTTCATACTGCCGAAAGCTGTCACCTGTATTTAACGTGGTCCAACAGATTTCAGGTTCTACCTTCTATAGCAAAACCAAACTGCTCTTGACTTCTGATGAAAGTTACCCGGATGGAACAGAAATGTCCCACTTGAAGAATTTCACACCAGTAGCGCACAGTAACGCACACAACAAGCCGGGTATTGATCCATCGACTGCAAGTCTAGCAACCTACCCGGATTGATTTTTGCCACCAGAAGCTTCGATCCTGCCGGTAGAGCCATTTGAATGCTGAATAAACTTCATCTAGTGACATGTCATCTGCTTCAAATATATCGTCTGCTAAGAATTTTTTTATTTATTTTTTAATGTTTTTTTAAAACTGAAATAAAAATGAGTATGAGTGACAAACAGTTAAGATCCAGATCAGACGCCGCGTTACGCGGCGTCTGGTTTGGGTCCAAACTGTTTGTAAATGTTAGCCAAGTCGCGCTTAGCACGATAAGGGCTTAAAATGTGATCTGCTCTGACATACTACAAACTGAGGCAATTCCTCTCTTTGCGGGCAGAAATATTATCAGAGTAACCCTTAAAAATCATGCTAAGCACATGACAATCATTAAGCAGATTGGATCCAGATCAGACGCCGCGTTACGCGGCGTCTGATCTGGATCAAAACTGGTTGGCATTTATACGTTCTTCAATTTGAAAAGCATAGAAATATAATTTCTAGGTTTATTTGCAGAATATATATTTGAAACAGACGACAATTCAGCATGATAAGGGCTAACACCCAGTTAGGAATCCCTGCTTAGGCAAAACATGCAGTCGGTCCTGATCATGATCCAAGCTTATTTCAATGATATTTAATACGGAGTTCTCACATTAACAGCGATAAAGTATGAACCTGTTTAAAATGCCGTCTGCTATTTTCTCATCGTCTGTTACATAATTATAAAATTTGTTTAAACCTTTCTTTTACACAATGGGGTTTCGAACTAGTTTTAGCAGAAAATATTTAAAACATGTTGGATCATCGTCACTCGCAAGAGTACTCCCCGTAAGATCTGGATCAAAACCTGTGTCTGCAATTGAGCCGTGTTCTGCTTCGATGAGCTATTGATACGTTCATAATAATGAGAACACACTTGAAATGATGGAAAGGCAATTAACTCTCGTGGAGGCAACATATCGTCTGCTTACAAGTGTCGCCTGCAAAGTTCAATCCCTTCACTGCCATGACGTCATTAACTTTAAACAATTGTCGTCTGCTTTAATTTCTCAAAATTTAAAGTTTAGATATTATGACTTAAGAAATACAGACATGAGTGTCAAACAGTTTGGATCCTGGTTAGACGCCGCGTCACGCGGCGTCTAATCAGGATCATAACTGTTTGCAAACAAGTTTGGCAGTGAAGGGGTTTAAGATTTAGTTTATAGTCTACACTGTTTCTCACAGTCCAATTCTCTGATGGTACAACCCTGTTTTAATTCCTGTTATATTAATTTCAGTCGAAACGGTGTTGCATTGAACCATCGATATTTATTATTCTGATTTCTGTTCTCAGTAACCTTTTTATATGTTTTGGTCTTGTATTTTGTGTTATATTGAGGCCCTCATGGAAGATTGTCATTGTCAAATGAGTTCTCTCGTTAAATAAAGACTTTATTATTATTATTATCAGTAGTAGTAGTCGTAATGTTTTTCTAAGGAAACGGGGTGAGAGCGCAGACAGCTGTTGATAAAAACTGTGCGGTGATTGTTTCAGATCCATTTTTAATTATTTCAAAGTCCAAGATCGACCTCGAGTAATGTTGTGTGTGTGTGTGTGTGTGTTTCTTTTTTTTTTTGGGGGGGGGGGGGGGGGGGGGGGGGGGGAGGGGGTGTTAGGATGGATGGATGGATTGGCTTTTACGGTATTGCGACACAGAATAGGTTATATAGCGCCGTTGAATGATGAGATGATATTATGATGATTTCAGGTGGATTGGTTTGTCAGTCTCATGCTAATATGATTTTCAATATGCTATTTAGGCAAGCAATTGAGCAACCTCATTCTCCAAAAACATAAGTCTGAGTCAACATTTCGAGAATTGAAATCTTTTCTAACCAATTATTCCTGAATTAACTTGTATTTTTGCAGTAACTTGTAGACACTGGAATGATAATGGGTGTTCAAGAACAAGAGGGTCTTAGCAGGGTACGAGGTGGCTGCCAGACGACAAAACCCTATCATCTGAAGTGAAATTTGTGGGGCCAGTAGGTCTGGAAAATTTCGAACCCAGTCTGAGATGTCCACCTCAGAGGAACGAGAAAGTCAGGGCTGCCATTTCTCCGGATTTTTTCTAGTACATGGTAACTTAAAGCAGGCTGAAAGAAAAGTAGAATGCGCATTAAGGCGCATTCTGCTTTACTTTCAGTCTGCTTTAAACAGCCACATGTCAACAAAACTAGAAACAGGCTATGGGGTAAAGGTACGATTCGTAAAATTGCATTTGAAAAATTTGGAAATCTTAGGGTTTTACATGTCAATTTATGGCAGCCCTGGAAAGTAAGTTTGTTAAACATTTAATAAATAAATAAATAATAAATAAATAATAAATAAATTCATGATAAATGATAAAATACCAATTAACGCTTATCAATTCAAATTGTACATTTATCTGACGCTTATTTTGATTTTTTTTGCAGTGGACTTTGAATCACCGTGGGAAACGGAGGACTACGACGGAGAGGAATGGAAGGTTTGTAAGTTAACCCATTTATACCCAGTGGATTCTTCCGTGTTTATATATTGGATGAGTCCATTTTTTATCAAAGGGATGCCTGGCCAAAATTTTCATTTTGTTTTATATTGAAATTCCTATCAGCAAACAGCGAAGACTCTGATCAGACGCCGCATAATGCGGCGTCTGATCAGAGTCTACGCTGTTTGCCTATGTCCCATATATTGGATCGTGGCCCTAAATGGGTTAATAAAGATATTCAATGAAAACATTGAATACAGATCAGTTTATTAGATTCTATTTAACGCTAAACTATCAAAATTATATATGTATAGGTTAGACCATGGTTGCGCGCGAATAAACGATATAGTTCGAGGGGGCGTAGCCCCCGAGAACTATGTCGTTTATTCGCGCGCAACCATGGTCAAACCTATTTAGCACTGGATTGGGCTCGAGGAAAACAAGAAGACCCTTCGTTTCTGCTTTTTGTTTTAGACGAGAAAGTCATTTTATTTGTAATATTTTACTTAAATTAAGGTGGTTCGACAGCGGGCGGGCCGCATTTCGAGTTCCGGAAATGCTGATGACTTTCACCTGATCTTTGCGGCACCTGCTTATAGTAGAAAATGTAGATAAAGCAAAGTTTGAACTTCTTCAGTGTCTTCTCTGTTAGGTTCAGTTGATACGGTGATTGACTTGCAATCCAAATGTTCTAGGTTCGATTCCCACTCGCTTCAAAACTTTTTTTTAACAAATTGTCCGATTTTAGTGACTAGTCAATCCATAACGCAGTGATCAAAGGACAGGCTATGTTTAGTCACGTAATAATGAATAATATCAGATGCAAGTATAGTCATGTGACAGCTAAATTTGTGAGGATTATAGCCTATATGACAGATGCCAGCTTAACAAAGGACAAAGGTAATGCTAAAAGATAGATCCTAAAGGAGCTTTTATGCATTACTTTTGTTATGCATTAAACAGCCACTTGCCTTTAAAGATCTACAGGCTACCGTATTCAATGGTCCCTTACTACAGGTTTGACTTAAAGTTGAACTCAAGGGAGGTTACTCGTTTTGTGTTAACATTTTGTCAGAATTTCAGGAAATCATGTATAAAAAGCAAATTCCACTGTAGATTTTCATTAAATTGTTGTGACTAGTAGAATTAAGTTATATCTATCTAATAAGAGTAAAATTAGTGTATGTTAAACACCTAGATTTTTTGTAATTTGAGATTTTCAGAATTTGACTTTTTTAAAATATTGATATTTCCAGAAAATATGTCATGAAATACTTTTGTTTGCCCACTATCTTATAGTCTATGTACAGTTTACTTGAATGTACAGAAATTATTGAGTTATATCATTTTAAAAAGAAATTATTCCTGTTTATTAAAAAAGGAGCTTTTCTCGACAAAAGGTCCTCTCAGAAAAAACGGCACCGTAACTTTTTTTTATATTAACGATTTTTCACTCTCCGTATGGTATATTTCAATTTAATCAAGGTTTCAAAGAATTCTGACACAGAATAAGCTGACCCGCGAACCACCTTAAAAGGTTATTTCAATGTTTAGTTTGAGACATTAAGTATGCTTTAACACCAACATAAATAACGCTTATTGAAGCTCTATATGTAAGCACAATTCATTATTAATTGCCTTTAAAGTTTAGGTCTCACTGTACATAATATGACGTCATCAAGCGAGTGCAGTTCCCCTCCGATCTTAGCTGTATAATAAAGACAATCTAGACATGCATATCGCGGTTTTTACATCTACAGCTGAAACAATGCATATATCTAGGTCCAAAGGGATGGGGTAGATCTAGATCTATTATTGATACTGCGGAGTTACCGTATTGCTTTAGTTTGAATCCTTGATCTGGTGTTTATCCCGATTATTTATCGTTAAGCCTACAGTGTAGGCAAAATGTTTTCGCGGTGACCCGCTCGGAGGATTGCTAGGGTTGTGACGTCAAATTGCCTTGAGATGACGGAAGCGTGGAATAAGTGAACAGTGTGTTAGTTATTTCATGGTTTTGTAAAATAAACGATATATTCACAGGATTGTTGAGGCATCTGATTGGCCGAGAGCTCCAAGCCATGTGCTAATCACATTTACGTTTACCTTGTTTTATTTGTAGAGATCAAAGGAAATGGGTATATGACTTAAACGGAAGAGGAAACGACTGAAGCGGAGGAGGGTGAAATGCGAGTCGGTGAGAACGTATTCTTAAGATGGGGAGAGAATAGGAGGATGAAAAGGAACGGCAGGAAATGAGAAAAGTTGTGAAGGAATTGTGGCCAATGGCGGACTCATCATCCCAGGACTATTTAGTCCAAGGTCATAAAGCTTTTCAGCTGAGTCTAAAGTCGTTCTCAAACATTTGATTGGTCAGATTTTAGCCGGGGCTCAAATCTGACCAATCAAATGCTTGAAAACACACTTAGACTCAGCTCAAACGCGTTATAACCTTGGACCCTTATCCACGCTTCTGAAGAGGAAATGAGCGAAACTAAGGAGGAATTGTCCATGGCGGACTCATCATCCTTGGACTCTTTATCCCCGCATCTGAAGAGGAAATGAGCGAGACTGAGAAGGGATTGTCCATGGCGGAGTAATCATCCATAGCTCCTTATCTCCGCATCTGAAGAGGAAACGAGAGAGGTTGAGAAAGAATTGTCCATGGAAGACTCGTCAGCCATACCGTCTTCAACTTCTAAACAGCAAAAGACTGGTGAGTGAAACATTTAATATTTCCTTTTTTATTTTTGGAGAAATTAGACGATGAGTATGAAAGTTTTAACAAAGCTTTGTCGTTAAAGTTCTCAATTTGTTAGTAGTGTGTTATTGTAAATACGAAAGACTCAAGCAGGAAACGTAACACAAACAATACACCCACCTCTCAAGCAGAACACACACATACAGTCATACCACAACAACCTGAATAAGCGAGTATAAACTTGTATATTGTGATTATTCTGATTGTGTATATCTAAGGTGTGAGAGTGAACCTTTCCCCTTCTGATTGTCTATTTTAGAATGCGAGGGTTAACCCTTTCAACCCTAAATATCTCTTGTGGGTATTTATTATCCTTTTGGACTCTTCTATAGTACAGGCATTTTGAACCAGTCTACTGTTGCAACTTTGATATGACAACGAAAAGATCAAACAGTGCAGACCCTGATCAGAGGGCTCCTTTAGGAGCCCTCTGATCAGGGTCTACACTGTTTGGATATGTAATCAGTAATCTCTACAGAGGGTTGGAGGGTTGAAAGGGTTAACTTACCTTGATTCTTCACCTTAATATTTAAACTTACCTTGTTTTTGCAGAGGTCAACGGTAGTGGATACATTAAACAGGTCGAGGAAGAAGAGTGTGTTGAGGAGGAAGAAGAGTGTGTTGAGGAATGAATGAATGAATGGTGTTTTACGGCCCATCGACACAAAAAGGTCATTTAGAGCCGAATAAATAATTACAATATCAAATTTAAAACAATATCAACTAATAGATTACGTCAATGTCAGTCCCGATCAACGGGAAAGTAAACAATATATGGACAAAACATAATCGACATACAAAAATTTATCTTCAAAAAACTATAATTTATTCAAATTTTATAATATAAATTAATGGCTTTTAAAAATTCAAGTATTTTAGATATATCTACAAATTCAAACAGTTCCCGCAGAGAATCTGCCTGAAAAAATCTACTACGAATTAAAGTTAAATCAGCACAATCAATAAGAATGTGCTGAATTGTATAAGGTTCAAAACAAAATAAACATTCTGGTTGAACCTCACGTTTTAAAAGATATGAATGTGTAATATAAGAATGTCCTTTTCTCAATCTAGCTAAAACTACCTCATCTCGGCGAATCGACCGGCATATGTTCAAACTTTCACCTAATACAGGTTTAATGGCATGGAGTTTGTTGTGAGTTTCCCCACTCCAAGACTCCTGCCAATTTCTTAAAATAAATTTAGTAATCTGTGGTTTGAAATCCGAATAAGGAAGATCCATATCAGATTAAGGCAACGACAGGGCAGACTTAGCTTCTAAGTATGCCCTCTCATTGCCCTTAATTCCACAATGACTAGGTACCCAACAAAATTTTACAAACAATATTTTTAATAAGTACATTTTTAGTAGAACCTTTACTCAATGATTGTAATACAGAAAGAGAATCCGAAAAGATTATATGTTTACTACATGCATCTTCAGCAATATAATCAAGAGCTAAATCAATAGCTTTGATCTCCGCTGAAAATATAGAAGCATTGTCAGGGAGCCGAAACTTTGTAACCGTATTGTCAGTTACAAAAGCAGCAGCGACCTTCTCATCATCTTTCGAACCATCACTATAAATTTGTTTAAAATCTTCAAATTTTGAAATGATTTCAATAAAAAAGGACTTGAATTCAAGCGAGTTTGTTTCAGACTTCTTATGCCAAGTTAGATCAAAAATGACATTTGGTCGTTTAATAGTCCAAGGTGGTATAGATTCGACTTTGGTCTCTTCAACCAAAGACAAATCTATACCACTACTTTCAAAAGAGTTTTTCATACGTATTCCAAAGGATGGAATAACTTTTCTTTAGATTTAAATATACGTTTATGTTTAGGTTTAAACACATTATTGTATGTTGGATTTGAACGGTTTGAAGCTAACTTTGAAGTATACTGCATGGATAATTTTTCACGACGAGAGTAAAGAGAAGGCTCATTGGCCTCAACATATAAACTTTTAGCAGGGGAAGTCCTAAAGGCACCCAATGCTAAACGTAAACCTTGATGATGTATTGGGTCAAACATCTGCAAGTATGATTTCCTTGCAGAGCCATAAACACAACAACCATAATCAAGTTTGGATCTTACTAAACTTCTGTATAATCTAATGAATGAATGAATGGTGTTTTACTGCCCATCGACACAAAAAGGTCATTTAGAGCCGAATAAATAATTACAATATCAAATTTAAAACAATATCAAATTAAAGATTACGTCAATGTCCACCCTGTATAAGCGTTGCCTTGGTTGTGCGGCGCACAACGCTGTTGTGCGGTGCAGACAACGCCGAATTGCGGTATTTCTTGTTTACATTTGACCTAGTACACACAGGTGATTAAACAAATCGCTTTGTTTCAAAGTATATGAAGAACCATTCTGCAAAAGATCTGGTCGATACGAGGCACAAATCATTCCGGTTTCCAGTCGTAGTACGTTTATATGCCTATATTTTGTAGATTTGTCAAACATTAATGA
This sequence comes from Gari tellinella, assembly GCA_922989275.2. Taxonomy (NCBI): domain Eukaryota; kingdom Metazoa; phylum Mollusca; class Bivalvia; order Cardiida; family Psammobiidae; genus Gari; species Gari tellinella. The sequence continues at coordinate 55,840,822 of OV277864.1, forward strand.
AAACCAACCCTAGGAGTGAGCTCAGCGTATATTCGGGTTGTTCAAAAGCCAATTTAGGGCATAACACACTCCTTCAGATGGACTTTTGGTATATAATTTGGACCATTTAGCCATAATAAAGCATGTAGTGTGTTGATTTTGAGGAAAAAATGAACATTGAAAAGTTTCAAGCAAAAAAATGAAGTGAACGTAGGTGCCGGCGGTGCTTTAGAAAAGCCACGTTGGTGAATGCGGAGTAAACAGGGTATTCTTATTCAATGTACGTCTGTATGTAAGCTTATAACTAATGTAGTCGTGCATATAGTCGGATGTCCTAGCTTACTTATTTAAATATGTCAAGATTACCACTACTGAGAGTTAAAGCGTTAGAGGTACAGCGTTGGTACATGTATATGATTTAGCCCATATAGCATTAAATGTGTTGGTTTTGAGCAAAAAATGTACACTGAAATGTGTTAAGCTTATGTGTTAAGCTTAAAGTTGAATTGAACGTTGGGGACGGCGGTGCTTTGAAAAAAAGTCCGATTTCCTAGCAATCTTGTTTAGACATATTCTCAAAAAAAACTTTGGAATCTGAGTTGTCACAAAAACTGTGAATATTTTGACATGGTCGATCTTTATATGATTTTGAGAAAAAAAATCATGCGGGAGCCAATTGATGTGGGAAGGTCTCAGAAAATAGTTCACTACAACAACAACAACAAAAACATGTTCAGTCACGTTTTGTCTGATTTAATGTAGAATTTATAAGGTTTTGAAAAAAAAATTGTTGGGGGCTAAAGCATATACTCCCCCCTCAGGGTTAGGGGGCCTGTCCCCACTGCCCTCCCCTTTTTTCAGACGCCTATGTACTAATATTAATATTCCGAACAAGGGGGGAAATGGAGTGGTGTTCATTCCTTTTCTTTGGAAAATTGGGACAGAGTCTGTACTATAAGTTAATTATCACCTATCTATTTCAAGACCCTGGTAGCTTTCCCATTGTTGGGAGTAGGCAATGGTTTTGATGTCCAAAGTCGGAGATTCTTTGAGGGGCCAACGATCTTGTTGGTAGCAATTTGCTTAGTTTTAGGTCGATTATAAAAGGTGTTTGTCGATTTATGTGTCGCTTGCACATGGACAATACAGAAAAAAAATATGTGGGGGCAATAGGTAGAGGGCGGGGGCAAAACAGAATATGTTGCCTAAAAAATGTATTAGGTGTGTGTGTGTGTGTGGGGGGGGGGGGGGGGGGGATACAAGTTGTGCTCTGACGTTAATTTTTATACAATATTTTATAGTTTCGATAATTCATTGTATTGCTGATAAAAACTATTCAATATCACTCAGTCGTGACTAGAGCATTGGTTCTACTGCTGTCACACAAACAATAGTGTCAATATCTATGTTCTTCTTATTAATATTTATTATTATTATTTTTCATCTTCTTCTTCTTTTTATTCTTCTTGGCAACGAGTTTGAACCATTATTAACGTATTTAGCTCAGTGAAGGTCATATCGTACACTATGTCGGTCTTTTTTTCTATAAACATTTCCCAGGGGACTTTGTTATTTATAGTTCAACTTGCAATGTTTACGGGTCACAGCAGTAAAACAACATCGTTAAATTGATGTTTAAACTGGTATCACTTTCCTCCAATATGTTTTGAATCTTAGTGGTAATTAGAGTATCTGATTCAGTATTCTGGTTAATTTTCACATCTAACATTGATCTCTGACACGTATTGTTGAAAGCCTTTGGGTTTATTCTCGAACATCTTCTTTCTACGAAGGAGTAAAAATGTTAAATGTTGGTCTTTATATATCTGTGAAATAATTTATTTTTATATTTGTGTCTAAAGAAAACACATGTACAAAGACGTCTAATTAGAAGACAACTGGTATCAGACGAATAAGGGTTATCTTCTTGCCAACGCTCTAACTCTAACACTCTAACGCTCAGTAGTGGTAATCTTGACATATCTAAATAAGTTAGCAAGGGACTCCGACTATATGCACAGCTACATTAGTTATAAGCTTAAATACATCGAATAAGAATACCCTGTTTACTCCGCATTCACCATCGTGGCTTTTCTAAAGCACCGCCGGCACCTACGTTCACTTCATTTTTTTTGCTTGAAACCTTTCAATGTACATTGTCCCTTCAAAATCAACACACTAAATGCTTTATTATAGCTAAATGGTCCAAATTATATACCAAAAGTCCATCTGAAGGAGTGATTTATGCCCTAAATTGGCCTTTGAACAACCCGAATATACGCTGAGCTCACTTCGCGGGTTGGTTTTCATTAATGTTTGACAAATCTACAAAATATAGGCATATAAACGTACTACGACTGGAAACCGGAATGATTTGTGCCTCGTATCGACCAGGTCTTTTGCAGAATGGTTCTTCATATCCTTTGAAACAAAGCGATTTGTTTACTCACCTGTGTGTACTAGGTCAAATGTAAACAAGAAATACCGCAATTCGGCGTTGTCTGCACCGCACAACAGCGTTGTGCGCCGCACAACCAATGCAACGCTTATACAGGGTGATGTCAGTCCCGATCAACGGGAAAGTTGAAAGCGGGGAGACCCAACCTACGGAACCCGCGCAAGCACGGGGAATACTGCCCGGGTCGATCGAAATACAGTCGAACTTCGATATCTCGAACTCGCTTAATTCGAACTATTCGATTTGTCGACACATGAATTGCATTTTTTAATGCTCGGTGAAGACAAACATACCCCTATTTCAAAATTAAAACGTGACTAAACCACGTTTTAACTTTGAAATACGGGTATGTTTGACCTAACCGAGTTGGAGATATCGAAGTTCAAATGTATGACCCTTGGGTCTCTTGTTGGTTTAATCATTTGTTTTCTTAAATTTCAGGTTCATTCTTCATTTATTAAGCAGTCTCATTTTTAAACAAAGAAATCTTGGTGTATCGACCTCTCGAACTTTTTATTAACAATTTGCTAAAGAACCCTGATCTTATCGATAAAGCATGACATGGTCATAACGGTAGTTAAATTCAGTCGTAGAAAATACCGTCTTTATTTATGTTGAGAATTTTTCACAAGAGTGAAGACTGTACTCTACCGGAACTGGATCAAAACAAATTTAGGTGTCACCGGTTTGAAAATAAAGGCGCTGAATTTGAAAGCACTTGTTTTAAAGCCAGAATGTCACCAAAATTTATGTTTAAATCGCGCAATTTCTTATATAAGAACATTTTCTATGTATTAAAACTAAGCGAAATCCGTTGTCAGGTGCCTGAAACATGCCCCCCTTTCTTTAAGAACCATACATAAATGTGCCAATTTCTTATCGAGATGGTTGGAAAAATAAGGTTTTTGTTTACATAACAAATCTTCGTGTCGGCTTCCGAGAGTTTCCGCAAGGTCGAATAAGAGTCACGAGCAGAATAGTTCATATAAACCATTAAGGTAACGGTATGGAAAACGTTATTCTTTCCCGTTTAAACGCAAACGAAACGCAAACGCATCGCAATAATACGCATAAATGGACAACCTTTAGACAATTCTGACCATTCATGTTAGTCTGAGAGGCAAACAGTTTGGTGCGTGACCAGATACGGGTTACCCGGCGTCTGATCTGCTCCAAACTGTTTGCAATTGAAATCATGGTTTTAGCGTCAACGCGTTTATTGGGAAAGAATAAAATTTTCTCCACTGTAAGCAAGGTAACATCGACTACATCGTCGTACACTTTCCTACTTGAGATAAGTATGGTTCCCGTGCAGCACGAGACTGCTAATTTCCGTGTTAGAAGGCGAAGATTTCAAAAGTTCGGAGATGAAAGAGCTTATAAGTACCTCCAAGAAAACTCGCTCTATATCAGTTCCTGCTAGTTCCCGAATCGGAAATATAATGTCCCCGATTTATTCCGGGCAAAAGCTGACATCTATGACCCCGTCTTGTTCAAGAAAACTCCCACAGAGGCCGAGTTCAGAAGAGTACCCTTCAAAGGCAGAGTTCAAGGAGTTAACAGACACTGTTTGCGCTTTGAAGGGGGATATCCTAATCATGAAACAAGTGTATCATGGTAACGAGACAGCCCGCTCTTCACAGTTAGCAACGTTGAAAGATACGCTGAGTACTGTGGCAGACGAGCTGTGTGAAATAAAGTCTGACCTCGCACTTAATACCCAGACCATATGTGAAAGTCTGGAAAGGTTGGAAAGTGCTAGTTCTGGAGCATCTGTGTCTTTAAGAAATGACTTTAAACTATTAAAACAGAACATAAAATCATGTGAAGACAGTATGACATTATTAGAAAAGTCTGTACAAACTATACTGACAACAACTACTAGTCAAAAGACTCATGCCAATACAAATAAACCAAAAGGCAAGGGCGCAGCGGGAACTTCTTTGCGCTCCGATAGAGGTATAGAACCACATATTGGTGATTCTGTAGTTTTAGACAAAACGGGCGCAGAGAAGGCACTCAGCAGCGACCCTTCTAGAGATTCATTGAGCACTGCTTCCAATGCTGGGGCGATGGGCAACGGGGCCGCATATCAAAGAGTGCTCTCCGACTATGCAGTCCAGTTGTTCAACCCCCCTACAATGGAGAATGCTGTTGCTAATTTGCAATTTCCAAACACTGGAAAAGACTATGCCGATGAGGCCAGGAGTCACTCTTCCAATGCTTTTCAGGATCATAATACTGATCACTATGACCCTCGAGCCGTTAGTGCATGTGGAGCTCAGTATGACAATCCACGCGCATGTGCGTCTGTCGGATCTCCTATACACATAGATAATGCAAGTAAACGCAGAGTGTCATTTCAACAAAAGAATGATGAAATTAACCCTGTTAATAAAGATCTTGTGCATAAACAATCTGCAACAGACAGTAGGCCAAGTATCAGGCAGAATAGAGAAGTGAACATTGGCAGCTTGGCTGCCTTTCCAGCTCTAACACCAGGTCAAACAAAGCAACCAGCAAACGTGCATAAAACCGCATTGCCTTCTAAAGGAACCACGGCTAACGTTATTGGTTCTGACCCAAGTGCTGCAGGTTCCGGCGTATCACCCATTCCGGTTATAAATTCTCGAAGACAGAAAAGTGATGATAGATATAGACATGTAAAGACATTGGATACGCATCAAAATCTAAACAGTGGCAACAAGTCCCAAACTTTCTCTCATACAAACACCCGTGACACAAATAATGACTGGTGTGATTTGTCAGACTTTGTCAGAAAACAGCCGAAGAGATTTTACGTCGGCGGGTTTTCTGCGTCTATAACTGAAAATAAAATTGCTGCATATGTTAGTATGAAAGGACTAAAGGTAACACAAGTGTCTATCTTTAACAGCAAACAGGGATCTACAGTTATAAGACTGAATGTCGAAGATGACTTTAATGTGCATATGATTGTAGAAGATATGTTTTGGCCAGAAGGTGTGACTTGTCGGCCATGGCTACCACGTTCACAGCTCAAAGGTCGAGACAGCCGTGGAAGCCATCGCCGCACAAGTGACCAAAGACAGAACAGGGAACAGAGGGGCCAGCAGTTTGCACGGAATCGGTCGCTAAACGAGCCGAACGATGCCGACGCATATGGCTGGGCCGATAGAAATCCATACGCTGGCCTTAAGGGTCTCAGCGGCGTTGACGCTTAAAGTAGCTATGGCGGTCACGCTTAAAGTTTTGTCTTGGAACATGACAGGTTTCAAATCTAGTTGTTCCTATTTATCTGACAGTATTGTAAATAACAGAGTAGATGTATGTGGTGTATCAGAACACCTGTTATTTGAGCATGAACTTTCTACAATCGACTCTTTAAACAAGTCTTATTCTAGTTATGCTGTTGCTGATAGTGCGCTGTCGTCTGATACATGTTCGTCTCGTAAAGTTGGCAAGGGTGGGGTAGCATTACTCTGGCATAGGACTCTTGATAAGTGTGTATCGAGGATACCAAATACCAATGACCGTATTATCGGTATTCAGTTAGAAGTCTCCCCTGACAAATTTGTTTTTATATTTCAAGTATATCTACCCTCAAAAAACAATACCATGGCGTTATTTAGATCTTACTTGGATGCACTGCTAGATACCATTGACACTTACTCGTCAAAGGGACTAGTTGTACTTATGGGTGATATGAATTGCCATATAAACTCCAACTCGTACATAAAAACACTCGATAGCCGAGACTTGCTATTTAAAGATGTTCTGAAAGAGAATTCATTTACTTCACTTATGACACTTCTTACTTGCCAGGGTGCCTATGCCAGCTATGAATCTAGCACTGGGTGAAGTGGGTGTAGTCTTATAGATCATATCTTGCTGCCGACGGATGATACTAATTGGGTGACTTCCTGTGGTATATTGGAGGATGACGCATTACTTGTTTCTAACCATAGGCCAGTGTGGTGTGAGCTGTCGATTCCAGTGGAATCGAGTCCACCACTGACAGTACCTGATAGGCGCATAAAATGGGCTAAAATACCTACTGAATGTAAAGAGGCGTATAAATACTCTATAGAGACTGATTCCGGTTTGAATACAGCCCTGTCGCTTGATATACGAGATTATAGGGATATTGACCATCTGTATAGTATGTTAATTGCAACGTTGGTGAACACAGCGAATTTTCTTGTTCCAAATACTCGATATAAACGCCATCTTAAACCATACTGGAATGGAAACCTTACTGAACTTCATAGATTAACTAAAAGCGCTCGAGTTAGATGGTTGAATTCTGACCAAGTAATAGCTGACCAGATGCTCGCACAGTTCAAAGGATGTAAAAAACGCTTTAGGGCTGCGCATAGGAAAGCCGTAGAACAATTTATAGTAACGGTCTATGATGAAATCGATAATGCTGCTGAGATGGATCAGGAGCGCTTCTGGCACCTTGTTAACATGAAACGCAATGTCTCAGGCAACGCTCCTGGTGCCGAGATCATCTTTAACGATCGTAGTTGTCGGGACACTCGTTCAGTATTAGCAGGTTGGGAAGGTTATTTCCGGTTACTTTACTCTAAAGATGACTGTCACTATTATGACAAAGCGTTTGAAAATCATGTTACAGATTTTGTGGTTAACACACTTAAAAACGTAGAACCCTCAGCCCCCTCAACTACCCCTGTTACTACTGAGAAGATAGGCCAGCTATTGCGTAATGTTAAGCGGAATAAGGCCCCTGGTAATGATCAAGTCACATATGAACATATAATACATGGCGGGTATATGGTTAAAGCGGTCATAGCAAAATTATTCACTAGCATGCTTCGATTTGCTTATATTCCAGAGAATATGAAAACTGGCATCATAATTACAGTTTTCAAAGGCGGTGACAAAAGTAAAAAGGACCCAAATAGCTATCGTGCTATCACTCTTACATCAACTCTTTTGAAACTCTTTGAAAAGCTATTGCTAGAGCGACTTAAAAATCTTAGCTCAATTAATACCCATGAGTTACAAGGTGGATTTCAAGCGGGATTGGGCTGCATGATGTCCTCATTATCCTTGTCTGAATGCATTTTCTTTGCCAAGGAATATAGTAGCAAACTATATGTCTGTTTCCTAGACTGCAAACAAGCATTTGACAGAGTTTGGCATGATGGACTCTTTTATAAATTGATTAAACAGAATATAGACGTTGTAAGTTTAAAATGCTTACATAACCTGTATAGCAACCTAAGAAGTATGGTTCGGGTAAATGGCATGCTTTCTAATAAAATCGATATTAAGCAGGGTACCAGACAAGGAGGAATAAGCAGCCCATTCCTCTATCTCCTGTATATAAATGACCTTATACAAGAGCTTCAAGCCTCGGGACATGGATTCTGTATTGCCGGCTCTGACTGCAGCTCGATAAGTGTTGCAGATGACATGGTGCTGATATCGTTTTCAATCAATGGGTTGCAAAAAATGATTGATATTTGCTATACTTATTCCATTAAATGGCGATACTTGTACAATCCACAAAAATGCTCTGTAGTAGTCTATAATGAATCAAAGCACTGTTTTAAGTCTAGTCGCAGGTCTTGGCAGTTAGGGCATGAAACCATTAAGGAATCTGACAGCTATGTTCACCTTGGAATTAATTCTAATAAGTACCTAAATGTCTCTGAGAACATTAATATAGCGTGTAGTAAAATGCGAAAATCCCTGCTTGGTTTGATTAATGTAGGGTTACATGAAACAGGACTTCATCCGGCCACTTCTTTTAAGATTTATAAGTCTGTTGTTTTACCCCGTGCACTGTATGGATGTGAACTGTGGTCTGAGCTCTCGTCAGGCAACGCAATTCAGTTAGAGAAAGCACATAGATTCTGTGTAAAATATATCCAGCACATTCCTTCTTACTGCAGAACGGACATCTGCCTTAGTCTTATTGGGTCAAGGCCATTGGAGTTTGAGGTAGATCTTAGAAAACTTAACTTTGTAGGCCAGCTTTGTAGATTGAATACAAGCAATGTGTCCAAAAGGATTTTTACATATAGACTAAACTCGTTTTACGACAACGCATCTAGCGTAAATCAGTTAGGCTTTATTCCAGAGGCTTCTCGCGTACTTAAAAAGTACTCTCTTGAACATGTCCTAATCCAATATAAAGAAACAGGAGAGTTTCCGTCAAAATTCTCATGAACATTAAAATAAAGAAATGTGTTAACGCTAAAGCCGAGGCAGACTGGTATTTGCGCACGAATCATGATACCACTCTGCATAACTTTAGTATAATAAAACCGGTACTGGCAAACATTTCCGAACTTTGGCAATTGAGTAGGTTGGTACCATCCAGGGCTGAGCAGTGTTGTAACTGTATCAAGGTCATATGCAATTTGTTCAGCGACACATTTACTAAACGTTGTATTCGCTGTGAGGCACCGGTTGACAATCTCATAGAGCATATATTTTGCAACTGTAGACATTCACTTCCTGTTCGGGTGAAAATATATGCATTGATCAGGCAGTACTGGGGAACGTTCGTGTTTCATCAATATCTACGGTTTGAGCCGAGCTTAAAAGTCGTATCACTTCTTACTGGCTTAAGACCAGTAGTTGAAAATAACTTTAGAAACCATCTCTTCTTAAAAAGCTCTGTAAAACTTCTAAGTGATGTATGGAGCTTGTTTCGAAACCGATATGGTGATTAAATCTAAGCATATCCATCTGCTATCTGAGTGCCAATATTTCACTCTCAAACATACTATTTCGTAGTTTAATTAAGCCTCTTACTGTCTTATTCTGTAAAACTAAACAAACATCGTCAGCATTTATCTCTTAAGCTAAGAATTCATGTATTTGATTGCAGAAACATCGATACGAAAACCAAACAGTTGGGATTCTAGGCAGCCGCAGTGTTACTCGGTGATTTTTTAGAATCTAAACTATTTGCAAATAACCATTTTTGTTCTTCAAGCATTTTTACATGATTGGTAATTGGTTAAGTGATTGATTGATCGATGGTTTGATTGAATGATTGATTAATTTATTAAAGCATTCTTTCATTCATTCATTTATATATTCACTCGTTCATTCATTAATCCATTCATTCATTCATTCAATCATTCATGCATCCATTCATTCATTTATTCATTATTTTGTCTTTCTCATGTGTTCAGTCATTCGTGTATGTTTAGTTATAATCTTGTTTTTGTTGTGCATATGTGTCTGTATGTTGTCTTGTTTATTTCGTTCTCACATTTTCATCATGTATGGTGGCAAAATAAAAGCAAACAAACTTTCCTACTTGAGATAAGTATGGTTCCCGTGCAGCACGAGACTGCTGCGCTAACTTTACTGATATTTTATTCTCTCCCAATAAACGCACTTGTACATACAAAACTATTATTTCCATTGCAAACAGGTTGGAGCCAGGTCAGACGCCGGGTAACCCGGCGTTTGATCAGGCTCCAACCTATTTGCTACTCATATTAAAAATAATAGTTAAAACTTCTAAAAGTAAATTTCCATAGTTACGTGCATTGCGTTTGCGTTTAAACGGGAAAGAAAAATGTATTCTCTACTGTATACTGCGCACAATAAACACAGCTATCAATGTTTCTTGCTGGATGTAGGCAATACTCATCCCTTTTAAAGTTTTAGAATGTTCCAATCTAAAAATAACTCCGACAGGTCATAAGAAAACATCTTTACCGGGCGCAAGCCGAACGAACTCGGAAAATCTCCGTCGTTGATCGGAGGTCAACAAACCGATTTAAAAGTCGACCTTTTTCCATCAAATTCATGTGTTTGTCAGATTTATTGCCTCCATAATCATCGCGGATTACTTCTTTTTATATGTTTAGATTACGTATCTGCCTGAATATTCAGGTTTAAAAAATGCGCTAGTCTGGCTTACATACTGCCTTTAATACAGTTAGCTGCCGAATGCAGTAACCTGTCTTAAACTTTCACTCCGCTTAGAACAAAAATGATTGCATTTTTTCTTATCATGTTGTTTATTTAACCCATTCACTTTCTTAACCCTTTACCCCATAGCATGTTTCTAGTTTTGAAGATAGGTGACTTCTTAAAGCAGGTTGAAAGTAAAGCCATAAGGCGCATTCTGCTTTAAGCTACCATCTGCTAGAATATATAAAATATATTTCTAATGATATGTACTCATAGTTTTATAAATTGGAACTATTTTCTTCAGCGGAAGAATAAACAAAACGCGCTATAAGGCGCTTCTATCAGGGAAGACTGGTGTTCATTCCTTTTTCTTTGAAAAATTGGGAAAGAGTCTGTACTATAAGTTAATTGTCACCTATTTATATCAAGACCCTGGAAGCTTTCCAATTGTTGGGAGTAGGCAATGGTTTTGATATCCAAAGTCAGATGTTCTTTGAGGGGCCAACGATCTTGTTTGTAGCAATTTGCATAGTTTTAGCAAGGAGTACATACACATTTTACTCCGTGGTTTTAGGTCGATTATAATTGGTGTCTGTCGATTATTCGAATGCATATGGACTTTTAAGAAAAAAATCTGTGGGGGCAATAGTTAGAGGGCGGGGATAGATATAGATAGATAACATATAAGTATATATGTATCTGGTACTATCCAGTCAGACAAAATTGGGTTTTCAACAGGTGCTCTTAATTCTAAATTTCTGATCAAATATATTTGGTTGAAAATGTTGGTCTAAATAGATACCATGCAGCTCCGCTGAAAAAAGTTTGCCGCGTAGGCCGATGTCAGGTTGACTTTGGCGGAGTTGAACCGTGGCCGCGTTGGACAATGGCCGAGTTGTTCCGTAATCGTTTTAGTCAAACCCGCCGGAAGGACACGTAAACAATTTCGGAACACTTTGTTTTGATCAGTCAGCTTCAGAAACCGGTAAGTTTTATATCTTTAAACTTTATTTTCTACTGTAAGTTCTCTAATGTATTCAATTTCGAGGTGAAATTAATGTTCTCTATGTCAAAGTGTCTGTACTGTGTATGAAACCTTATTCCTATGAGCACAATCTCCGCCACCAATCAGAGTTGAACACGATAGACAATCGGCTGCACACGAGACTTTTCCAGAGATTCTGTTACTGTGTGGCTGGTAATTGTTACCTTAGTCCCTTTGCTGCCGTTCCACATTTTAATTTGTTCTATCTGACCCTGATCAGACGCCGAGCGTGTCTTGGGATGGAGAGTGAAAAAAAACTCTAATTTTGAGTAGGGCTGCAACGGTTCAGGTACTTCACGGTTCGGGTTTGAGTAGACCCCTTCGGTTTTCGGGTATTTCGGTTCGGGTATTAGGTTAAGAACTTGATAAAATCAACCTGAAAATAATTCTCATTTACTGTAACATGTCTACACAGACAATAGATCTACACACTTTTTCGAAAACGCTATCACTGTCATCTATAATTTTATCATATGTACGAGAAAGATGTGCATTTCTTTCTACCATTTAAGGACAGATTGTAGCGAATTTAAGGCGTGGATCGTCCCGACCTGTTTTTCATTGAAGTTTCCTAACTAAGCTTTCAGCCTATTTTGTTTGTCATTCTGGCTGGTCTCCCTAAATGCCTCATCAGCCTTCTATTTATAAGCGCTAAAAGAACTACTCAGCTCCAATTATATTATTATTTTACTGAAAAAGCCATTGATATTTGTGTTTAATTATTTACATCGCCATTCGCAATTTGCGGTCGCTAAGTAATAGACTGGTTACCCTTTTTCTGATGCTGATTCGACTTTGGTACCTTTGAAGCCGGGCTATCATCTACATCTACATCTACAGATTACGTTAAGCTGTCACACTTGACAATTATTTAACGGTGCGCAAGTATAAGAGAGAAAAGATATATAAAGCAAAAAAGTAAAGTCAGAAAGAGCTAGTACGGGCAAGGGAAAGGCTTTGCATGTAGTGAAAAGTAAGAAAAAAGAGAAAATGTACCATCTACTACACCCCATCAGAGAGACCAATCCGGCTTGCGTGGGGCTACCAGGACACTTAGTCCCGCCGGCACAGCTCCCTCCAACAACTGAGGAGCAGCAGATGGCATGAAGATCCCCTAGAAGGGTTGGCAGGATAGCTCCCTCTTAAAAGATGCCAAAGAGGGAGCCTCAGCGGTGCTGGCTGGTAGTCTGTTCCACAGTGGTATGGTTCTGGGGAAAAAACTGTACTTAAAGTAGTCTGTAGATGGAGTATACTGCTGAAATCTGAGTTGGTGTGACGATCTAGTCCTGGATGTTACTGGTGTCAAATAGGGAGATGCTGGTATGCCTATCAAATGGTTTACAATTTTGTAGAAAATGATCAACTGGGCCTTTTCTCTCCTAGTTCCAAGGGATTCCCAATGCAGATGGTCCAACATCTCTGTCACGCTGCTTGTGTTGCGATATCTGTTGGTCACAAATCGAGCTGCTCTGCGCTGGACCATCTCCAGCTGATGTTCAAGTTCTTTCTGATAAGGGTTCCAAATTGAGCAACAGTACTCTAAATTGGATCTGACGAGAGTCTTGTAGGCATTTGTCTTTGTGTTCTCTGATGCTCTGTGCAGATTTCTTTTCAGGAAGCCAAGCATGTTATTGGCTTTTTAGCTCACCTGAGCACAAAGTGCTCAAGGTGAGCTTTTGTGGTCGGTCTTTGTCCGGCGTCCGGCGTCGTTCGTCGTGTGTCAACAATTTCTTCAAACATCTTCTTCTTCAAAACTACTGGTCTGATTGCAACCAAACTTCACAGGAATGTTCCTTGGGTCAAGCTCTTTCAAAGTTATTCAAAGAATTTGAAATAATGCAGAACTCTGGTTGCCATGGCAACCAAAGTGAAAAAATAAGGAAATCTTAAAAAATCTTCTTGTCTGAAACCATAAGGGCCAGAGCTTAGATATTTGGCACATAGCATCATCTATAGGTCCTCTATCAAAGTTGTTCAAATTTTGCCCCTGGGGTCAAAATTGGCCCCGCCCCGGGGGTCACCATTTTACATAGAGTTATATAGTGAAATGTTCAAACATCTTTTTCTCTGAAACCAATATGACCAGAGCTTTGATATTTGGCATGGTATAACTTCTAGGGGTATTTGACATATATTGTTGAATTGGTTCCGGTCCGTTGCATATCTGGGTCACCGGAGCTAAAAATAGATTTTTTACCATGAGAACTTAAAAAATCTTCTTGTCTGAAACCATAGTACACTAAGCTTAGATATTTTGCACATAGCATCGTCTACAGATCCTCTATCAAATTTGTTCAAATTTTGTCCCTGGGGTCAAAATTGGCCCCGCCCCGGGGATCACAGTTTTACATAGAGTTATTTTGTGAAATGTTCAAACATCTTTTTCTCTGGAACCAGTATGACCAGAGCTTTGATATTTGGCATGATATAACTTCTAGAAGTCCTTCACATATATTGTTGAATTGGTTATGGTCTGTTGCATATCTGGGTCACAGGAGCTAAAAATAGATTTTTTCAATGAAAACTTAAAAAATCTTCTAGTCTGAAACCATAGTACACTGAGTTTAGATATTTTGCACATAGCATATTCTACAGGCCCTCTATCAAAGTTGTTCAAATTTTGTCCCTGGGGTCAAAATTGGCCCCACCCCGGAGGTCACCGTTTTACATAGAGTTACATAGGGAAATGGTCAAACATCTTTTACTCAGAAACCAATATGGCCAGAGCTTTGATATTTGGCATGATGTAACTTTTAGAGGTCCTTCACATATATTGATGAATTGGTTCTGGTCTGTTGCATATCTGGGTCACCGAAGCTTAAAATAGATTTTTTCCAATGAAAACTTCAAAAATCTTCTTGTCTGAAACCATAGTACACTGAGTTTAGATAGTTTGCACATATCATCGTCTACAGGTCCTCTATCTTAGTTGTTCAAATTTTGCCCCTGGGGTCACCTTTTATTGGCACATAGCATCGTCTACAGGTCCTGTATCAAGAGCATTCATATTATGTCCCTGGGGTCAAAAGTGACCCCGCCCGTGGGTAAAAGTTTCACAAATCTTCTTTTCTGAAATCACTGACCCATCACCATGTACAGGTGAGCGATTAAGGGCCATTCTGGCCCTCTTGTTTAGACGTCCTGTCAATATGGTTTTTCCAGGCCAGATTTGACTGGATGTCAACACCAAGGTATTTTGTACAGCACTCTTCTGCTAGACGTTCTCCTTTCAGGTGGTAATCAAATCTTCTGTAGGTCTTTGATCTCGTCACGCTCAGAACACTGCACTTCTGTGGGCTATCAATCGTGCGCATGCGTTAAGTGCTGGGTTTCCCGGAATTATAAATAGCCAATATGAAAAGAATGAGACGGATTTAAATTACTGCAAGATGAAAAGGTTAGAACTGTGATTTAACCTTACATTTTGGAACGTCTGACCATCAAAAATATACACGCAGACTCGGTCTAGTATAATTTACCATACATCGGTGCACCGAACCGAAAATTTGCGGTGCCGACCCGAAACTCAAACCGAGACAAACGAACCGAAAATAACCGAAATTCGGTGAACCGTTGCAGTCCTAATTTTGAGTAATACTTTTAAAAACAGACGATATTCTGGTTACAGGTTAGTCTGAAATATTTTCAGGTGTCTGGCTTGTCCTTTGCTAATTTGATATATATGTCAGTGGTAGGTAACAAATGAATCATGATTGTTAGTCCCCGCTCTGATAAATTTTGACATTGATAGCTTATTTTTGTGAGAAATCGGCAAGCTCTAAATAGTGAGGGGGAGGAGTGTATAGTGGTTGGCACTGATAGCCCTCCCATATAGCTCAGATCGAGGTCGGACTAGTAATGAGGTGTTGTGGGTTCAAGTTCCACCTTTGGCCGACATTTTTCCCAGTTTGTCTTTTGAAATGTCAGAAACCATGTATACCAGATTGTATTAAAATATAAATCATTGGCAGGGTTAGACACTAACTTTTCAATTTTAAGTAGACTATATTGCAGCCATGAAAATGTTGACATAATTATATTTATATTAGTTTGGGAACAGGGACAATGGTCGTGGTTAGGAGGGAACCATTGTTTGGAGGGCCATTGTAGAGAGGGAGTACTGTACAAAATATTGGGTCAGGAACCTTCTAAATAATTTATTTACAACAACAAAAAATATTTTTTGTTCTCTGAGATTGATATGATTGCCTATGGTTGTTAAGTATGTGCAACAGGGCAGTCCGTGTCCATCTTGTTTAATGTGATTCTTTGTTTCAGATAATGGATTTGTCTGCAGGATTAGTGCTTGCTTGGTTATTTTTGGTACTGAAATCAGCATCTGGAATGGATAAAGAACTCAATTGTGCAGGTAAAACTTTGTTTGACTATGTCCTCTTAATTACCCTTTTAATGAATGTTGTTAATCTGTGTTATTTCTGAAAGGGTTTGCTTAAAAGTTAAAGGGAAGCACATAAGTCTGTCACAATCATTTTATGAATTATGCACCAAATTCTTGTTATGTCTTTATTTCTGTAACCTTTTGTTGGAATTTTGTTAATCTTTTAATATCTTAATTTATCTATGAAATGTGCCTAATGGTAGTAAGGGACGTTACAATAGCCGATATAGTATTCACTTATTGCAAAAGACAGGATAGTCAACTATTGAACTATTGATTGCAAAACCAATTTATCAGTAATATCAGGGATAGTTAAAGTTACTATTCATAGTTGGACTTCTTTTACTTTCAACAAATAAACTTAGTAAAAATTGTGAGAACCCATGTTTGAGTTTGTTCACAGTACTGGTATGTGTTAAAGTATCTTTTAATCCCTTTCTCTGCATTTATAGCTTCTTTTAAATATTGAAGACAGATGGTTGTTTAAAGGAGGTTGAAAGTAAAGCAGAATGCGCCTTAAGGCGCATTCTGCTTTACTTTCAACCTGCTTTAAGCTGCCATCTGCTAGGATATAGGAAACATTCCTTATGACTCATATTCATAATAGTACATTAAAGTGTAATAAACTATCATGATAGCATTGGAATAGTGAATCAGCTGTCAATAACTTATAATAATGATAGTGGTTTTGGTCGCAATATTCAACCTTATTGATAATAAGATGAGTATTTCAGAAACTAAAATCTTTATTTCTTCATTAAACCTTATGGTGTCACTACTCATTAGAATCAGCAGTTTCCGCTAATAGGAAGGCATAGATAGGTTAAGAACAAGTTTTTGAAAAATCCGCCAAATGTTTGCTGTTTAAGTTCTAAAGATTAATTCACATGTGCTGAAATGAGTGAGAAAATGTTGGATTTGTTCAAATTTACCCCCTCTTATCTTGAGCCCTGTTTTAGTTTTTCTATGAAATGTGCCCATTGATAAAAAGGCTAGGCATCTAACTCCACATATTTCTTGTTTTGATTAGTTTGCAGAGCTCTAGTGGACGAGGTGAACTTTGAGATTGGAAAAGTTGATCCAAAGAAAATGATTCAAGTTGGTAGTTTTAGGGTCGACCCAAAGGGCAACCAAGGTACCTATAAAGTGAGTATGACCAAAATACAAATGAACACGTTTGATAATATTACAGTCAGACTTCTCTTAACTCTTTACTTCATAGCCTGTTTCTAGTTCTGAAGATAGATGTCCACTTAAAGCAGGTTGAAAGTAAAACAGAATGTGCCTTAAGGCACCTTCTGCTTTACTTTCAGCCTGCATTAAGCTTCCATCTGCTAACACTAAGAGTAAGATATAGAACAATGTCTTATGATATGTATTTATCACTGTCTAAAGTGGAACTATTTTCTTCAGTTTTCATTGAATTTAAGCCAAATTTTCTCATAACTGATATGTATGCAGCAAACCACTCTTGTACAGTACATTCCCTAATCAATAGGATACGTCAGCAGTGCCTAGCTAAGACACACAGGGCATAACAACAGACAGGTAGCTAAACAACTCTATAGAATTGCTTCATCACCAGCTATATTATAAACACTGGATGTCCTAACATTCCAAGTTGACCAATACGCAAAATGCCAAATTTTCTGACAAAGTTTGCATTTGTTAAAATCTTGGCCATTTTGGTTATAAAGTCACAAGTGCATGACTACTCAATACATGTATATCCTTTACCCCATGAAGGATTTTCATACAAGTTTGTGCCAACATTTGCCTCAGTAATACTATAGGCTGAACTTGTGCAGTTTCCTCTCTGTGCATTACTGCTCCTGACAGTTTTTGTGGGTCCCTTTCTGACTTGGTCAGTGTTCTAGTTATCCTAAAATTTTAATTAGTTGCTTTAATCACACAGCAATTTTTCCAAAAGGTGCAAACTGAATGGCAAACGGTGTAGATCCTGACCAGACAGCTCTTGAAGTAGTAGTCTGATCAGGGTCTACACTTTTTGCTCAAGCCTCTCTGTCCAATTACTTAGGATCATTACTTAACCCCTAACCCGCCAATTAAATTGTCGTCTGCTATATTTCTTGTCTGCTTCAAGTTTTAAAGTGCTTCAAAGTTGCTCAAAATTGCTGAAAATGTTGTCCGAGTGTCAAACAGCTTGGATCCGGATGAGACGCCGAGTTACTCGGCGTCTCATCCGGATCCAAACTGTTTGCATATGGAGCTATAGTCGTGCGTGGCAGGCTAAGGGTTAATTATGAGTACAGTGAACTAGTTGTAACAATGTCCTGATTTCTTTCAATATGTTCAACTTTTGTTATATCAGGTCCATTTTACTATTATGATTATGTTGATTAGAGACAGGGAATAAATTTTGTTTTGTTATACATGTATTCAATATTTGCAGAGCAACAGATAAGTGTAGTTTTTCAAAACTTAAAATCTTTATTTCTGAATTAAACCCTATGGTGTCACTACTCATTAGAATCGTCTCTTCGAGACGATTCTAATGAGTAGTAACACCATAGGATTTGGTGCTGAATTGGGTGATAAAATGTTTGATTTGTTGAAATAACTACCTCTTATCTGGAGCCATGTATTTGTTCAAACCATGGCCTGTTTAAAATATGCTCATTACATTTGAAAACAGTGTAGCCCCATATCAGGACTCCTATAGGAGCCATCTGATATGGGTCCGCACTGTTTGCTGATTATGACCAGTATTTACTAAACTACCCAGAATTCCAAGAAGACTGGTTCATGTTTTCATGAACTAAAAAGGTCCACAAGAGAACCTAATAGCCCACAAGAGTTACCTAGTGTTGAAAGAGTTAAGCCAGCTTCACTGAAGTTTGATGGAGACATAAGAATTTTAGTGTTTGTAATACATGTACTCACCTTATATGGATCTCTGTTGAAATTCCAGAAATCTTACGCAAGATCGGAGATCCACCTGTTGGAGATATTTGAGCGTGTGTGTGAAAAGTTCACCAAGTATGCAGAGTCTACAAACAGTGCCGGCAAGAGAAGTGTGGCTAGAATTGAAGCCCGCCAGGAGGGCAAAGCTTTGGCACTGCAGAATATCAAAATAAACCCAGAAGGACAAAAGGAAGTAAAATTTGGGGTAAGTATTTAATTGTGCAAAGCAAAGGTGACATTTTGTAATAGGTTTTGTCCATTTTAATCAAATACAGAAAATACACTTTTGACATACATGTATTAGAACAAGTCATTGCTGAATGCAAAATAAAAGTTATGTATAAAGCTCCTATAGGAGCTTTCTGCATTGCTTTTGTTCTGCATTGATCTGCTACCTAAAGTTTTGACTCTAAATGATCATATTGTGTCGATGGGCCATAAAACACCATTCCTTCATTCATTCTTTATATAAATGTAAGTCAATTTTTCTGTTTATAAGTAGCTGCTCAACATAGGTTTCACTGTAATTTTATGCCTGACCACAATGTGGCATGGGTATATAGTGTAACCCTGTCTTTGCTTCTGTCCATGCATCTGTAAGACCAAGGAAAACTTTTTGCATTTAAGTCAGTTTAACCCATTACCGATTTCTAGTATTGAATATAGGTGACTACTTAAGCAGGTTGAACGTAAAGCAGAATGCACCTTAAGGCACATTCTGCTTTACTTTCAGCCTGCTTTAAGCTACCATCTGCTAGAATATAAAAAAAATATTTCTTATGACACATATTCTTGACTGTAAAGTGGAACTATTTCCTTCAGTCTAGGAATAGATTAAAAGCGTAAAAAGGCATATTTATGGGGGAATGGGTTCCAGAATCATGCTACTTCATTGGCTTTGCTACCTCAGTGAGTACAGCATGTTGTGCAGTTTGATGACCTTGACCTCTGTCAACCTAATTTGTTGTTTTTTGCCCCCACTCGACTTAGTCGGGCCATATTGTTTTTGGTCTGTCTGTTTGTTTGCTTGTCTGTCAACAACTTTAACCTTGGCCATAACTTTGGAACTACATAGGACAGAGACTTTATATTTGGTATGTGTACTTGCCTCAAGAAGCTCTTGACCTCAGTACAACTTGCATAATGTCCAACAAAGACCAATGTCATTTAGAGGTCATTTAAAAGTAAAATCAGGTGAAATTAACATTGGCCATAGCTTTGGAACTGCATGTGAAAGAGACTTAATATTTTGAATGTGTACTACACTCAACAAGCTCTTGAGTTTTGGTACAACTTTGATTGTGTCCAACAAAGGTCAAGGTCTTTTAGAGGTCAGATATGGTTAATTTAACATTGCCCATAACTCTGGAACTACATGTGATAAAGACTTCATATTTGACATGTGTGCTCAACTCAAGAAGCGCTTTAGCCTTTTACAAGTTTGTAATGTCAGACAAAGGTCAAGGTCATTTAGAAGTCAGATAAAGATCATTCAACATTGGCCATAACTCTGGTTTGAAATCTAGAAAAAAAACTTGTTTCTTTGTACATTTTCATCACTGCAACAAAATAGACTAGACTGAATTGGGAACTGGAATTGTCCATTAAAAGTTTCAGGGGTGACTGAGTTAATGTTTGAGTGTAATATTGTTTCAGGGCTCCAGATAAGGGAAAGCTAAAACCTTTATTTCTGCCTTAAACCCTATGGTGTCACTACTTATTTAAATCGTCTCAAAGAGACGATTCTAATGAGTAGTAACACTATAGGATTTGGTGTTAAACTGAGTGAGAATATGTTTGATTTGTTCAGTCTACTTCATCTTATCAAGAGCCATGTTTGTTTGTTTTGTTTCAGTGTGAGCAGATTGTAGAGGAGCATGAAGATGATATGATTGCCTTGTTTGGGAAGGACAACATTGACGACATGGAAACTGCCATATGTGGAGAACTAACCTGTGAGTCTACATACATCTGAGTACTCCCTCTCAACAACAGCACCCAATCGGAGACACTTATTGTGTGTGTTCTTTGGAGGGAGTTGTTGAAGGGAGGGAAAATTGATACCTGTAAAAGGGGAAACAGTTTGAATCCAGATCAGAAGCCGTGTAACACGGCGTCTGATCTGGATTCAAACTGTTTGTCACTCGTTATTTTGTTTCTTCTGTCAAAATGGCCAATATGTAACTTTGGTAAAAAAAACCAACAACAGATGACAATTTTAAGCAAAAAATCAGATGATATTGCAGCTGTGAAAGAGTAAGGCACAAATGTCTTGTTTTGGGAACAGCAGCAAGCATTATTGAAGGAGGGAATAGTTGTTCAGAGGGCCATTTAAGGGAGGGAGTACTGTCTCCTGTTTCTTTTATGGAAACAGTAAAACCATGTTACTTAATATTACCAATCAAAAGAACACTTAGTCAAAAATGAATTACACCGTATTGGAAATTGGAATGGTCCATTTAATGTTTCAGGGGTGAATGAGTTGCAACCCTAGTCCCCCATATAGGTGTCAATTTCAAACAGTATACCGGTACATGAGAAAGCGCACTTGTCCTCTGCAAACATTGAATACCCAGATCAGAGGGCTCATAATGCAAAACAGTGACAATAACAACCCTTCAAAGTCAGAAATCGACTAGACTAAAATGGAAACTGGGATTGTCCATTTGAAGTTTCAGGGAAAACAGAGTTAAGCAGTCACCTGCCTTAAACACCTAATAATTAACACAATTTAGTGGTTGTTAAAGAAGTTTTATTTTACTGTACTTTTTTACAGCTCTGTGTACAGAGGAAGACCTAGCTATTCCAATGCCACAGACAGAGATGGACCCAGAGGATATTAGTAAAGTTGTAGATGGTGATAAAGACAAGAGTACATCAGAAGGTGAAACAGAGGAGCCACAAGCAAATAAAGATGATGTCGACCAGGAATTACTAGATCAATACATCAAAGATAATGTTGAACAAGGTAAACAAGCAAGAATATTACTCAATTACTCCTGAAACCATAACTCTTTCAACACCATGGACCTGTTTAAATGTAATTACCATATATGTGTTTTTTTACGTGAGACGCAATTTTAGTGATTCTACCGAAAATGAATTTTTAGCATGTTCATTTTTCGGGTAAGCGTATCGCAAATCTATTTTTCACGGATGTGATTTTAAAATCTATTTCATTTTACCGTTTTCTGGTTGTGTCTTGTCAATAAATCCTCATAAATAAATGAAGCATTCAAAACTAAGGGAAGTAACTATTTTATCATCACAACAGATATCTATCCTCCCTTCATAAAGTATTTGGCGCACTTGTTTACAATATGATCGGATACAATTTCCTTCTTTCCTCCGTAAATGAACAATTAAAGAGGCAGAAGTATAATTATAAACAAGATCCTGGATAGATTAATATCACACTGAATTTACTAATATTTAGAGACTCATTTTCTATTCTTAATAAAAACTAGTGTTAAAAGGCTCTTTAAACTGAAAATAGACTATCTTTCATAACCTCATCACCATGGAACTATACTGATGTCATCTTAGTCATCATGACGTCATTATGACGTCATCATGACGTCATTGTCATGACTACTCTTTGTTTTAGTAATGAGGGCTGATCTATCTTTATAAAAGGTCACATGACAAAAGCACCTAAAAACCTGCACTTCAGGGACAAGATTTTTGTATAAATTGTGTTTCAATTTTTGTACCACCCTGATGAAGGCCTTTGTAAGGCCGAAACGTTGGTGAATAAAGAACAGTCAACACAATACTGCTTGATCGTGTCTTCTACTCCTTTTGTGTTTTTGATTAATTAAAGAGGCAGAAAGTCATCATTGGATCCAGATGAGATGCCGGGTAAATCGATGTCTCTCAAGGATCCAAACCTTTTCACACTAAGTTTACCCGTATATACGTGTAAACAATGGAGAAACGCCGCAGGCAGACGAGAAGTCATTTACGAGTGAAAATCATAAGTCAAACAGTAAAAGCGATTAACCCTTTGTCTGCCGATGGCAACTTAATTGGCATTTTCAAACAGTTTGAGTATAGAAAATACACAGAGTAAAACGACAAATCTGGATCCAAATTGTTTGGCACTTGTCTTTAGATCTCCTTAATGGAAAATGCATAACTTTGAACGAATATACATGTCTGGTCCCAATTACATGTATTGACGAGTTGTGTGGGTATTGGGTTCTTTTCACAAGTTTATCCTCAGGTCTCCAAACTTCGATATTTGCAAAAGTAATCACACATGAAAAGGTAACAGTACCCGTGGACACTCGATTAAAGTACCAGAATATTCTGTTTTATAGCCGTCTCTGTATTACGTTTACAAGCATGTCATCCGGAATTAGAACACAGGAGCAAAGAAATGGTGTTTTTGTTTTACACTTGCAAACTGTGTAGACCAGAATCAGGGTCTACAAAGTTTGCTAATTAAGAACAGTATTTATTTAACTATCCAGAAAAGTAGATTGGTTCATGTTTTTGGTAATTAATAAAAGATCCACAAAGGGTACCTTATAATCTAAAAAAGTTACTTAGTGTTTAAAGGGTTAACTAGCTACTAAACATAAAAAAGTTGCATGGCAAACTCAAACACTTCTCTTGTTGCACACATTTTGAAGAGTCCCAAGCTTGTGTGTCCTGGGAAAATGTAGCTCGCCCATTCAAAGAAAAGAGCTAGATGCTTTTCTAACCATCCCATCCTTGGTATTTCTCTGCATTTATTTAACCCTTTACTCCATAGATACACATTTTTATATCACCTGCTGTAAGCAGAGGGGACACTTAGGGATCACTTTTCCGGCATCTGTCTATCTGTCCGTCTGCGCTAAAATTTTGGGTATGTGGGACTACATTACATAACATAGAACAAAAGAAAAAAAATAGAGCCGTTCATTCCGTTAGTCCAAGTTAGGTTTATGTGGCTTTTTTATAGTTTATGTGGCTTCTCTATATGTCTTTTCACACCTTTTTAACAATGGGAAAGTCACATAAACCTGAAATGTTAGAACGTCCATCGGTCCTTCCGTCTGTCCGTCACACTTTGTGTCACACCTCATAGCTCCTGTTCTACAGAAGCTTTTAAGATGAAACTTCATTTATGGAAAAAGCTTGACAAGTGGAAGGGTATTGCACAATGGTCATAACTCTTGCATCCATTTTGTGAGAGTTATTCCCCTTTGCAACATTTTCTTTTAACGCAGATTTTTTGTTTTACTGAAGATTTTGAAATGAAATTTCTTTTATTGAAAGAGAATGTTGGACTGATACTTGCTGGCAGGTGACACACGTCGTGTTCAGAGTCGGGGGTAGTGGCCCAATGGTTAACACCTTGGACTACGGTACCAGGGGTCTGACTAGGGGATTTTTCTGAATCCCCGATGATGTACAGGAATGTTCTTGACCAAGACATGTACCGCGAATTGCTCCTCTCCACCCAGGGGTTAAAATGGGTACCAGTGAAGGGTCTGAGTCGGTACTGCGGCTGCTTTTGACTGCGCCATATGTTAGCAGTGCTCATAGGCAAGATGGCTCGATGATCAGGGGAGTATATGTACAGTCGGCTGAGCGGTCATTCGGACTGAAAGTAGACTTTAACTTGGTATATTACGTCGTGTTCAGAGGAACCCATCCAATCTTTACACCTTTGATTTATTCTTCCACTGAAGAAAATAGTCCCACTTTATAGTCATGAATATATATCATAAGAAATATTTTCAATATTCTAGTCCCACTTTATAGTTGTGAATATGTATCATGAAAAATATTTTCTATATGGAAGTTTAAAGCAGGCTGAAAGTCAAGCAGAATGCCCTTTACTTTCAACATGTTTTAGTAGAATCAGGCTATGGGGTAAAGGGTTTAGTTTGGATGAAAGTGTTGAGATTCACATCAATGATGCAATATTCTGTTTTTATGATTGCTTGAATATTTTTTTTCCAGATTCTATACCAGCCGATCAAGTGACAGATAAAAAGTTTACATCAAAAGATAATACAGAAGACGGCAAGGAAGAATTGTGACATCTCTGACATTTACATAGACTTGTATCAATCCATTCATAATAAATTCCTTACTGTGTTAACTGTAAGCATGAGGGCAGACAGACCTGAGCAAACAGTGTAGACCATGATCAGACTGCTCCTTTAGGAGCAGTCTGATCAGGGTCTACACTGTTTGCCTTTCAGTTTGCCCCTTTTAGACAAATAATTGTGTGATAAAAGCAATAAGATTAAATCTTAGGATAATTACAGAAGTTATACAGAGTTTCCCAATTTTTAGGATGTTTACGGTAGCTCTTTATCGAAGTCCAACTCTATTGATAAAAGTGGGCCTGATAATGAATATTTTGTGATAAATATATAAATATTTTATGACGAAAATTAAAAATCATGTGACTGGATCTATCTAAAAAAGAATAAATGTATTAACTTGTGCAATGAAAAAGGATTTTTCATGCATTTATATGATAAAAAGAGAAATTCATGTGATGACATCAGAAATATATCAATTTGTTTGATGAAAAGATAAATGTATCAAATGCATAATTACAGTAAAACCTCTCTATTATGACCACTAAAAAGAAGGCTGATTGAATGTATGAAAAACTATTGCCTATATATTAAAGTAAGGTGACAGTAAAACAGAAAGTTCCTTGCTTTAAGCAGTCACCTATCCCAAACCCCATAAAATTATCATAATTTATTGTAGGTAATAGATTATGTTCTATTGTACACAGATTGGTTTGATTTTGTATTATATACATGTGATATTGTATGAGCTGGCATTACATACTAAAACAAATAGAATTTTATTAAGTGTTTGTAATAGAGAGGCTTTTCTGTACACTGTATAGGGTTGAGTGTGTATTATATACATGTTATATTGTATGAGCTGGCATGACATACTCAAAAAATTAGATTTTTTTGTGATGAATATATAAATGTACAGAAAAACATCTTCATTACAGCCACTAGACAGAAGTCTAATTGGTTGCATGAAAGACAGGTAATGACTTAGAGCAACATGAAATTAAAACAGAAATTTCCTAAATAAGCTTTCTGTTTTACATTCACCTTGCATTCACCAGTCACATGCCTTAAACACTTGATAATTTACACAATTCAGTGGTAGAGGGGTTTTACTTGATAAGTTTGTGTGATGAGATGTATAATATTTGAAGACTGATGAAAGGAGACGCAATGTATGAGGGTAGTTCGCAAAGTCAGTGTTAAGTCACAAACATTATCTCTCATTTCAAAAGCTGTGCATAATCTTCCAATGATCATACCACAGATGATTCATCAATCATTTCTTTAAATGTAGATATGATATTGAAAATCCATTTCCTTCTGAATTTTGGCAATTAAACTTGATAAACTGAGGCAATTTGGGTAGGATGGGCACAGCTCTTCTTTTATTAGGCCAGTGTGGATGAAACCTGTGTTTGCATCTGTCTGTCCATCAGTCACCACAATTTTTCTGTCTTGATTAAGGTACTTGGGTCTCATATACTGATATAATGGGAACAGAAATCATGAAAACCAGTAGCACTTTTTGGTAAAAGTATTTTTATATTCATAATATTGTACTGATGTTTGATTGACTGTTAGAAGTTGTGACAGTGCTCCCTCCCTTTAACAGCCCTCTGAACAACAATTTCCTGCTTACAACAATGTTTTCGGCTGTTCCCCAAAAAGTACAATTATGCCTAGCCTTTTCAGGTCTGCTTAAAATTGTCTTCTGCTGTTTTTCTCAAAGTCGCATATTGCACATTTTGACATAAAAAACATAACGACCAAGATAAGACGCTGTTGTTGTTGTTGTTTCTGCTGAGGTTTATAGTCCCGCATAAGCTTTATCAGATGCGTCTGATAAAGCTTATGCGGGACTATAAACCTCAGCAGAAACAAGACGCTGCATTTTGCATCGTCTGATCTGGATTTAAGCTGTATGCAAATGTAAGCCAATTTCCCTCCCTTTATCAAACTCCCTCCGGACAACACACACAGTCTGTGTCGCCTATTTGATGTCGTTGTAGAGAGGGAGCACTGTACAGTGTGAAAGTGTACTGTTTGATCTTGAGGTGACAGTGTAATTGTTCGGCCATGAACATGGTGTATTGTTAGACTTGCTAGATATTTTTGTATGGAGTAAAGTTGGTTTTTGATCTGTAATCACTAATAAATACATGTATTTATTCTTTTATTTAACCCTTTGCAATATTTCTTGTATGCTGGTGGATGTTCAAGACAGGGTGAAAACAAAGTAGAGAGCTCTGTAAGGAGCATCCTGCTGTACTTTAAGCCTTTGAACCCTAATCCCGCTTATAGGCGTGCTTTTCAAACAGTGTACATGTGAATAGTACACATGTCCTATACAAACAGTGAAGACCCAGATCAGAGGGCTCCGAAAGGAGCCCTCTGATCAGGTTCTTCACTGTTTTTCATAATGCCAAACATTGACAAAAACAACCCTTAAAAGTCAGAAATGGACTAGACTTTAATGGAAACTGGAATTGTCCATTTAAAGTTTCAGGGAGGAAAGAGTTAAGCAACTACACATTTTGATTATCTAGTCTTAAGAAGACTAAATTTATAACATACAATGTTATAAATGGGACTAAATAAAAAATAGATTGAAAAAGGAGAAATATATATGTATGAAACACAAAAATGTTAATACTGGAAGGGGGTCCTTAGTTAATTTAAGATATCAGACTCTTCAGAAACTATGCAATTTCTTTACAAATACATGTCGTAGCACATGACAACAGAGTTTAGCAAATGCACTGAGTATGGTGCTAGTTCCATATTGATATATGTTCTTTCTTGTGTTGTGTTTCATTGTAAATGAAAATAAAACAATTTCTTACATTTGGATAGACACTTAGTGCCGATTTCTATAATAGTGTTTACACCGAACCCTCTCTGTTGCAATTCAGAGCTCCATAGATATACTTTAAATACATTTAATTTATTTCTACACTGAAGTAAATTAATCCAATTTATACAGTCATGAATGTGCACCATAAGAAAAACAATTATTCTCCTAGCGGATGACTGTATATGGCAGGCTGAAAGCAAAGCAAAATACAGTCTTAAAGACATTTCCTGACCTACTTTTGGTGATATCATCTATCCAGGCATTTCCCATGCAATACTCATGGGTCTTGTGCACATGCCAATAGCATAGAACCACTGAAGCGTCTCATGTGAGGCCCTCCTTTTATATATTGATAGTTTTGCTAGAAATAAGTATTGAAAACCCTCTAGAAAATGAGATTGTATGGACCTCATCAGGTAAACTGTGATTGGTATAAAGGTTATGCTGTATGCTAGTCCCATGAAAGGACCGAGAAAATATCTCTTAGGTGCATTTTACTTTACTTTCTACCTGCTTAAAGTGGTAATCTGCCTTTATAGTTAGAAACAGGCTATGGTAAAGATTATGCTGCATGCTTTTACAGTTATGTAAAATGGTTAAGGCATATGGAAATAGGTTTGAAGAGTAAGGCTGTTTAAAATCATCTAATTTATTGTTGTATTTTTGTTGTATTGGCTGTATTTCAGCATTTAGAATTCATTTTGATATATGTAGATTTTGAATCTGTTATATAATGTGTTACTATATCAGTGTCAATGTTCTTGTCATTTTTCTGGAATATATTTTAAAGAGAAAATGTGAGAATTTTTTTAATAGCCTTTCTGTTGTATGGACCAAATTATTTTCCCCAGTAAAGGACAATTGCAATAAACCCAGTTGTACCCTAGTGGCATGCATCCTTTACAACTAGTATACTTGTAAACAGTGTAGACCCAGATCAGGGCTCCTGCAGCTCTGTTTGCAATTTTGCAATACATAAACAGCCAAACTTGTGTCGGCAGTCACCTAGGAACAGCGGCCAATTTGATGTTCATTTTAGCACAATTCCTTCATAATTGACCTGAATAACACACACCTATAACACTGTTTGCATAGGACAAGTAAACTCTTCACAAGTACACTGTTTGTAAAAGATGCAGATGAATAGCATGGCATTTTGACACAATCATGCATAGTTGTACATGTATAGTGTTGACACTTGTGTTACAGTGGAGAAGACGTTATTCTTTCCCTTTTAAATCCAAATGAAATGCATAATGCATATAAACAATAAAATGTAGGAAAAGATGAGTGGCAAATAGTTTAAAGTCTTCCCCTAATGTCTGATCTGGCTCCAAACAGTCTGCAACAGAAATGATAGTTTATGGGTAAATGTGCTTATTTGGAAAAGCAGTCTGATCAGGGTCTACACCCTTTACCATTCAAATTGCACATTTTGAACAATTAATGTGTTATTAAGGCAATTTATGATAAAGAGGAACCATAAAAATCCTAAATATTGGGACACGTAATAAGGATTTTTAGGGTTCCTCTTTCAAATGATCACTGTGCATGTCTTGCAATATATGTATACTGAAAGTTGTACATTTTGTCTTACATATTTTTTTCATAACTTAAGTGCTCACCAATTTTGCATTTTTATGCCCCTGCAACTACTGATGTGGAAGGCAAAATTAATGGGGATTATCCTGTTTGTCCCTATATGCATACAAGGTTAACCAAATTTAACTGTTTTTTCTAGGACCATTTGAGTCATTGCATTTGACTATTCCCCATACAGAGGAGATTATGTTATTCCTTCCAGTTTATATGTAAATGAAAGGTAAACACATTGCAGAAAATGTCAGTCTTTAGAAATTCTAATAATTAATTGTAATCTGAGTGGCAAACAGTTTGGAGCCTGATCAGACGCTGGGTAACTATGCGTCTGATCTGGCACTAAACTGTTTGCAATTGAAATAAATGTTTTAAGTGTAAATGCATCTACTGGGAAAGTAGATTTAAAACGATTTAGGCTATTATAGCAGGGTTTAAATGTACGTTTATTAAAAGAATTTTCTTGTTTTCCTTTATACAGTAAAACCTCTCTATTACGACCACTAAAATAAAGGCTTTATTGACTGTTTAAAAGACAGGTGACAGCGTAAAGCAAGGTGACTGTGAAACAGAAAGCTCCTGAAGGAGCTTTCTGTTTCACTGTCACCTCGCTTTAAGTAGTCACCTGTCTGAAACACCTAATAAGTAATATAATAATTTGGTGGTTGCAATAGAGAGGTTTTACTGTACTTTTTATCAGAATAAATCTTACCCCTGGATGTATAGAATGAGGAAATTGAGTGTGGAACCTTTTCTATTTGAACTTAAACAAAATACAGTCAAACCTGCATTCAGTGACTTTTCAGTGAAGATGTACAGTGAAATCTCTCCATAACAGCCACTAATACAGGTCTAATTGATTTCATAAAATACAGGTGACAGCTTAAAGCAAGGTGAACGTAAAACAGAAAGCTCCTAAAGGAGCTTTCTGTTTTACATCCACCTTGCTTTATGCAGTCACCTGCCTTAAACACTTGCTAATTAGCATAATTTAGTGGCTGTTATAGAGAGGTTTTACTGTACAGCTTTACTAGATCTCTTAACATAATTGGCTACATCATTTTGTCATGAAGTAATGCAGACAGCTCTGTAAGAGATCCTGTGTTTCTTAATTGAAAGGTCACCAAAAGTAAATCTTACTTTAATAAACTTTAATAAAATTGTTTTTTGTGTTTTTCCTTTTTTCTTCCCTGAATAATGCCAGCAAGTTTGCGATGAAATGGACCTGGACATACAATAAGTTGTACGGAGTTCAAGGGATTCTTGAGAAGCCAGATAGGAAGTCTCTATCATATACAGTTCTAAACTTAATAAGTAGCAAAGTATAAAGAATTTATTCCAGTAGGAATTCTCTATCATATACAGTTCTAAACTTAATAAGTAGCAAAGTATAAAGAATTTATTCCAGTAGGAATTCTCTATCATATACAGTTCTAAACTTAATAAGTAGCAAAGTATAAAGAATTTATTCCAGTGGGAATTAAGTAATGACAAGAAATTGTTTTGACTCACTTGCATGAGGTTTTATTGTTATGTCAAAAAATGACAATGTACATTGCACAACAAATCAATGGAATGATGCAATAGTTATATTCTTCAGTGTGCTTTGGACATATAAGTATAGGTTAGACCATGGTTGCAAGCGAATAAACGATATAGTTCGAGGGGGCGTAGCCCCCGAGAACTATGTCGTTTATTCGCGCGCAACCGTGGTCTAACCTATTTAGCACTGGCTTGGGCTCGAGGAAAACAAGAAGACCCTACGTTTCTACTTTTTGTTTTAGACGAAAAAGTTATTTTATTTGTAATACTTTACTTAAATTGAAAGGTTATTTCAATGTGCAGTTTGAGACATTAAGCATGCTTTAACACTAACATAAATAACGCTTATTGAAGCTCTATATGTAAGCACAATTCATTATTAATTGCCTTTAAAGTTTAGGTCTCACTGTACATAATATGACGTCATCAAGCGAGTGCAGTTTCCCTCCGATCTAGGGTTGTGACGTCAAATTGCCTTGATATGACGTAAGCTTGGAATAAGTGAACAGTGTGTTAGTTATTTCATGGTTTTGTAAAATAAACGATATAATCACAGGTTTTTGAGGCCTCTGATTGGCCGAGAGCTCCAAGCCATGTGCTAAGCACAATAATCACCTGCCTCTAAGGTTTTTCACATAAGCACCAGAAACCAATACTAACTGGGTGAAATACTGGGTGCAACTTAACCCTTTGAACCCACATAGTTCCACATATCAGCATCCTTTTCAAACAGTGTACATGTGAATAGTACACTTGTCATATTCAAACAGTGAAGACCCAGATCAGAGGGCTCCTAAAGGAGTCCTCTGATCAGGGTCTTCTCTGTCATGATAATACCAAATATTGACAAAAACAACCCTTAAAAGTCAGAAATGGACTAGACTAAAATGGAAACTATAATTGTCCATTTAAAGTTTCAGGGAGGATTAAAGAGTTAAAGCAAGATGAAAATGAAGCAGAAGTTTCCGATAGAAGATTTCTGCTGTTCGTTGATATTGTATTAAACTGCCACCTCACTAAACATAGCTTAATTTTGAGAAAAAGGTGACACCTACAACCCCTACTTTGATTAACCCTTTACTCAATAGCCTGTTTCTAGTTTTGAAGATAGGCTAGCACTTAAAGCATGTTGGAAGTAAAGCAGAATGTGCCTTAAGGCGCATTCTGTTTTACATTCAGCCTGCTTTAAGCTTCCAGCTCCATGACTGTATAAATTGGAACTATTTTCTTCAGTAGATAAATTAGTTACATGCCTAAAAAGGTGTTTCTATTGAGAAAAGGGTTACAGCAAGATGAAAGTAAAGCAGAAAGCTCCTTCTGGAGATTCCTGCAATTCATTGATATAGCTTTAAAATGCCACCTACACTAAACATAGCTTAATACCCATGTTGGTAATTTACACATACGGCTCTTCAAGAAAAGATTTAAAAATAAAAGGCCTACATTGATTAACCCATTCCCAATAGACTGTTTCTAGAATTGAAGATAATTAACCACTTAAAGCAGGTTGAAAGTAAAGCAGAATGTGCCTTAAGGCACATGCTGATTAACTTTCAGCCTGCTTTAACCCTTTCCTCCCTGAAACCTCAAATGGACAATTCTAGTTTTCAATTTAGTATAGTCAATTTTTGAGTTTTTAGGGTTGATTTGGCAATATATGTCAAACTGACAAATAGTGTAGACCCTGATCAGAGGACTCCTTAAGGAGTCATCTGATCAGGGTCAACACTGTTTGCATAGGACAGGTCTACTCCACTATTTGCAAATGACGCATATATGCATGACTAGGGTTCAAAGAGTTAAGCTACCATCTGCTAGGATATAGAAAACAATTCTTATGGTACATATTCTTGACTGAATAAATTTGGTTTTTTTCTTCAGTGAAGGAATCAATAAAAGGCGTAAAAAACATATTTTATGGGGTAATGCTATTGTACTCTTCACAGGTACATTTTTTGTAGAGGATGTATTAATGTGTGACACTATGGTACAATGGGTTAAATAACAAATGTCAATAAATAGTAATACTCATTGGAGATGTATGATCCATAATAAAAATCCTGACAAGATGCTGATTTATTCAACATCAAGATTTAAAACATTCTTTTCCAAAGAAAACATTTGATCTTTAAATTTCAAATTAATGAAATTGCACAATAAAATATCTTATGACACACATGGATTTAAACACACACACATACACACTCACAAACAGCATAAAAAAGAAAATCTGTTCTTTGAAAACATAACTAATTGGCTGGTGTTCCACCCCTGCTTGATCCCCGTCCATGCATCTGGGAGGACCCATGGAATTGGTCAATGGATTACAATTATTCCGCCTTGGTTAATGACATTGACTTCGTCTTGGTCCATAGTTGATTAGTTTCGGTCAATAGCCCTTTGCCTTGGCTAAATAATTTTGACCTTTGACCAATAAACGCTTAGATGGTAGACAGTTATATGATAAATACTAATTTTGACAATCTTTAATTATGGTCAAACCTCTCTAAGCCAGACTTTTGTAAAAACAACACTTTTGGTCTATAAACCAGTTAATAACAAACTAAAGCTTAATGTAGGATAAAATTAAGACAAAAAGCTCCCAAAGGGAGCTTTCTGTCTTACTTTTATCCTGCATCATAAAAATATAAGCAGGCACCTATATTTTGTGGTTTACCTTCTTTTCTAAAGAGTTTCCGGTATAGAGAGGTTTTGCTACTTCACCTGCTTCAAATTGCCACTAATATCCGAAGTTCAAATGAGAATTATGAACAAGTTCAAATGAGTTGGTGTAAGTGATTGCTGTTATTTTGTACAAAATGTGATGAAAGACTTGGGCTAAAAAATTATGTGTCTAAAAATTTAGCCTTCATCATAAAACTGCACTAGCTGTTGTGTTCAGTAAGTAGGTCACATTCTGGATTGACCCTGTAACCAGGGTGTCTGTGACATTGGTTGCTATGGAAGAGTTCAAGGTCACATTCATTCCAAAGTTGATACACAGATCAGCTGGAACTTCTATAAGAAGGAGACCTGAAATAAAAAGAAGTGTTGAGTAAATCAGTTGTGGATAAATGCAGAGCTCTATTTAGGGGATTATTTAAAAAAAAATAATCTAAAGTTCTTTTGCCTCAACCAAACAGTATGTTGTTACTACTCATTAGAATTGTAGCAAAGAGACGATTCTAATGAGTAGTCACAATATTAGGTTTGTTGGAGACATGATGGAATCGTTGGAAATAGGTTGTTATTGCTCTCTCAGATCTAATGCCCTGTAAATATTACTATAAAGCTGGTACAATGGAGAAAATGTTATTCTTTCCTAATAAACACATTTATGCTAAAATCGTATTTCCATTGCAAACAGTTTGAAGCCAGATCAGACGCCAGGTAACGCGGCTTCTGATCAGGCTCAAAACTGTTTGCCACCGGAATTAAAATGAGTCGTCAAAATTGTCAAAAAGTTGTCATTTTACCCGTTTTAATGCACTGCTTTTGCATTTTGTTTGCGATTAAACAGGGAAGAATAACGTTTTCTCCACTTTGCTACCGGTTGTGTGAGTGTCAGGACAAGTTATTTATCAACCAAGCAGGGCAACTTTATTTAAATTTAATATATTTAAATACTTTATTACAGGAAATGAGATGGTATTGTTACGTATAAATTACTGATTATTACTTGCCTAATGAAGCACAAATTGATGCAGACAATTCCTGATGCATTGAACGAAAAACTTGTATTGAGTGGCTACTCTAATTCCTGACTATACAGTAATCATGTGGTCACTTAAAGTTGAACCCGAGCTAAGAGTTTACTCTTAGTCTAGTACACTTGTCATTCACAAACAGTGTACATTTGCAGAGTAAACTTGTCTTATACAAACAGCGTATACTCTGATCTAAGGACTCCTTAAGGAGCCCTCTGATCAGGATCTACACTGTCTGACATTTTAATATGCATTGTAAAAACTACCCTAACTAGTGGAAAATGACCAAGGCCTAATTGGTATCTTGGATGTTCCATTTAAAGTTTCAGGGGTGAATGAGTTAACTTACCTGCTACAGATGCAGTGATAAGACAGGTCACAACACCGCCCAGCAAGGCCCGTAACACTGTCTCAGCAAGGTCACCTCGCCTCTCTGGGGACATGGAACCCAGCCCTCCAAGTTGTACCCCTATAGAGCCCAAATTGGCAAATCCACACAGGGCATAGGTAGATATAATTTCTGATCTGATCTAAAGATAAGAACAAGACAATGCCATATAGAAACATCTAGGGAACTATATATATAGCCCACTGAACACTTCAACCCATTACCTAATAAAAACACCTTTTTATGCCTTTAATTTATTCCTCCACTGAAGAAAATAGGTCCTCTTCATACAGTTATGAATATGCATCATAAGAAATAGTTTCTATATCCTAGCAAATGGTAGCTTAAAGCAAGTTGCAGTAAAGCAGAATGCGCCTTAAGGCGCATTCTGCTTTACTGTCAACCTGCTTTAATTAGTGGTCAACTGTCTTCAAAACTAGAAACAGGGTAATGGGTTAAAAATGCTTTTTACAATCAATACCTGTGAATTCAAGAGTATACAGTGAAACCCCTCTAAACCGGACATGTATGGGGACTACAAAAATGTCCGGTTTAGAGGGGTTCCGGTTTAGAGGGGTTTTAACCTTTTTAACAATTGTTTCTAGAATGGAAGATAGATGACCACTTAAATCAGGTTTAAAGTAAAGCAGAATGCGCCTTCAGGCGCATTCTGCTTTACTTTCAACCTGTTTTAAGCTATCATCTGCAAGAAAGAATAAACTATTTTTCTTCAGTGTAGGAATAAATCAAAGAAGTAAAAAGGAGTAATTATGGTGTAATGAGTAAAAATAAAGAAGGGTTGGAAGCGGGACCAAAGCTTTTGTCAGGTTTAGAGAGAATTCCGGTATTTAGAGGTTCCGGTTTAGAGGGGTTTCACTGTATATACATTTGTCGTATGTAAACAGTAAGTTAGTCTTGTATTAACCCATTCAATCCTGAACTTTTGATGACCAATTCCAATTTCCAATTAAGTTTAGTCCATAATCTTGACTATTAGCTCTTTCCTCCCTGAAACTTCAAATGGACAATCCCAGTTTCAATTTTAGTCTAGTCCATTTCTGACGTTAAGGGTTGTTTTTGTCAACGTTTTGCATTATGACAAACAGTGAAGACCCTGATCAGAGGGCTCCTTTCAGAGCCTGTACTTTTCACATGTATACTGTTTGAGAAAGACGCCTATATGCGGGACTAGGGTTCAAAGGGTTAAGGGTTGATTTTCACAATACAGTGAAGCCTCTGTATTACAACCAATAAAACAGGGCTAATTAACTTCATAAAATACAGGTGACAGCTTAAAGCGAGATATCATAAAATAGAAAGCTTACCATTCTAGTAAGAGATAAAGTCTAGATAACAGGAAATTAGCCCATTTAAAGTATTCTTAGTCTAAATAAGGTCATGGTCAAAATCAAGATTGGGTGATATTGGTGAATTGGCATGGTTTTGGTCCAAAGCAAAAACTGTATAAGAGTTATAGCATTGTAGTAAGTAGTGTCAACACTAGACGAAAAGGTAAAATCTAGTTAACAGGGAAACAACCCATTTAAAATATTCTTAGTCTAAACAAGATCAAGGTCTTATTCAAGGTTTGGTGATATTTGCGGATTGGTAATGGTCCAAGGCAACAACTGTATAAGAGTTAAAGCATTGTAGTAAGTAGTGTCAACACTAGACGAAAAGGTAAAAATAGCCCAAATAGTATAATTATTTTAAGTCAAATTAGGTCAAAATTAAAGTCAAATTGTGGTTGGGTAATATTGGTGAACAGGGAATGGCCAGGGCAACAACTGTATATTTATCCAAGTATTCAAGTACTGGTAAGCGGCGTTGCTGCTAGAAGAAATAGTAAAATCTGAAATCTGGTTCACTTGATACGGAAGGACACAGGGACAGGTTAATCAGGATATTTTCAGTAGCATGCAAAACATTTCTAGTTTGCAGTCTCACAGTTTAATATAAGACTGACAGTGTTTGCTTACCGAGATTGTTGGCCCAGCACAGCCATCCCTTGCGTCCATAAACTTGGCGAGCTCTTTGTAAGCGAGGAATTCATTGAGGAAGGTCTTCATTCCCAGTAGTTCTCCAACAACTCCAGCATCTTTCCATTCCACACCCATCAGGTAGGCAACAGGCATAAACACATAGGAGCAAATCACCTGAATAATATAATAAGCATGCTATAGTGCTCCCTCTCTACAACAACACCCAATGGGAGACAAACATTGTGGGTGTTGTTCAGAGGGAGTTTTATAGGGAGGTAAAATTAAGAATTGACTTACATTTGCAAACAGCTTGAATCCAGATCAGGCACTGCGTTATGTGGCGTCTGATCTGGAATCCAACTGTTTGACACTCATCATTATATTTCTTTTGTCAAAAGGTCCACTCCTATGTTTGAAGCAGGCAAAATTGCAGTGCTCAGTCAAAACATTAGACATAGTTGTCTTGTTAGGGAAACAGTGCCAAGCATTATTGTAAGGCGGGAATGATTGATAGGAAAGTTGTTGTAGGAATGGACAATCAACTATTCCACAACCATCAGGTACCGGTAGGTAACATGCATAAACACATAAGAGCAGATCACCTACAGAATAAAGTAACCTATAAATACTATTTCCAAAAATTGGAGACTCTAATATGAGGACTCGTGCAGGAGTCCTCTGGTCAGAGTCTTCACTGTTTGCATAGTACATGTGTACTCTTTACATAAACAATGTTAATGACGAGTATACTCATCACCAGGGTTGAATGTGTTAACCCATTACCCCATAAATACACCATTTTACGCTTTTAATTTAATCCTCTACTGAAGTATAATTCCTATTTATACTTTTACAGATAAAAATCGTAAGAAA
The DNA here is from genome assembly GCA_922989275.2 of Gari tellinella. Lineage (NCBI taxonomy): Eukaryota > Metazoa > Mollusca > Bivalvia > Cardiida > Psammobiidae > Gari > Gari tellinella. Next base: position 55,878,507 of record OV277864.1, read on the forward strand.
TATTTTCTATATTCTAGCTGAGAATAGATTAAAGCAGGCTGAAAGTAAAGCAGAATGAGCCTTAAGGCACATTCTGCTTTACTTTCAACCTGCTATAAGTGGGCAACTATCTTCAAAACTAGAAACCGTCTATGATGTAATGTGTTAAACAAAACCGATTTAGCTGAGTCAGCGTTGTTCAGACTCCCTACCTGGAAGGAGAGCTCAGGGTAGCACAAGAAGCTTCCAAACCATGACAACATGCCGTTGACAAAGGCCAACATGGCGAGAAAGGCAATCAGATTGGCCGCGATGTTAGCAACTAGCTTGATGGACGCAGATGCTCCGGCTGCTGCTGCTTCTATGATGTTACGGTCTTTCCTGCAACAAATACATTCATGTCCTTTATATTTTACTGATATAGTAAATCCTCTTTAAGTTAACCTAAACCGAATGCTACTTGTTTGTATAAAAGACAAGTGACAGCTTAAAGCAAGGTGAAAGTAAAACAGAAAGCTCCCGAAGAAGCTTTCTGTTTTACTTTCACCTTGCTTTAACCCTTTGAACCCTAGTCCCGCATATTGGCGTCCTTTGCAAACAGTGAACATGTAAATAGTACACTTGTCCTATGCAAACAGTGAAGACCCAGATCAGAGGGCTCCGAGAGGAGCCCTCTGATCAGGGTCTTCACTGTTTGTCATAATGCCAAACATTGACAAAAACAACCCTTAAAAGTCAGAAATGGACTAGACTTGAATGGAAACTGGAATGGTCCATTTAAAGTTTCAGGGAGGAAAGAGTTAAGCAGTCACCTGCCACAAACATCGAATCATTATCATAATCTAGTGGTTGTAATAAGTTGGCTTTACTTTACACCATGAAAAGAAGAGGTTTGGTAATATTTTAGCAAGAATTATGTCCTGACGTTTATACAAAGAAAAACTTCTAGCTTTAACCCATTACCCCAGTCTATTTCTAGTTTTGAAGATAGGTGACCAATTTAAAATAGGTTGAAAGTAAAGCAGAATGTGCCTTAAGGCACATTATGTCTTACTTTCAGCTTGCTTTATGCTACCATATGCTTAGGATATAGAAAATATTTCTTTTAATACATATTCATGATTGTATAAAATGCAATTATAGTTTTCTTCTGTGGAGGAATAAATTAAAGGCGAATAAAGGGGTATATATGGAGTTCAGGGTTAAACATTAATAGAAGTCAGCCATAACAGCAAGAATTTATGTTTCTTTCATGGATTTTAAACTATTCAATTTAAGAAAGTGTTCAAAATTGCAATACCTCTTTTTCTGAACACTGTTAAACTATTGACTTGCCAAGTTTTTACTATTTTTTAAAACCTTTATTACAGCAAAGTTATACAAGTATTATGAAGAAGGGAGGTAACCCAGAATGAACCAGATCAAATCAGGGTTGTGTGACTGTATTAATCTCAAGTCCTTTATGTTTCTTTTGTTTTGCACAGTGTTTTCTGTATTTTATTTGTTTATTCATTTTTTATGTCTGATGCCCTCATGGGCATTGACTATCAATAAACTTGAAACTTGTTAAAGTTACCTTTCTTCATTGTCTATGTCTGTCGCTTTCTTCAGCTGACTCTCCTCTGTCTCTGGGTACAGTAGCTTGGCTACAGCCAGCGCACATGGTGCATTCATCACAGAAGCACATAACAGGTGCTCTGGTGGAACCTGGAAAAAACAACCAATTACAAAATGTTATTTCGTCCTACATTTCAGAAACAACCGCACTGATTCTCAAACATCTTTAAATGATCCATGCCTCTTAAACGCAACAGACTAATGGCATTTGCATGATCCAGACTCCATTTTTAGAAGTTGTGCCATATTCAATCCTTCCCCCATAGAACCGCTTTTTAGTGCATTTAAAGTATTCCTACACTGAATAAATATTTTCAAATTATATAGTCATGAATACGTATTATAAAATATATTTTCTATATTCTAGCAAGTGGTAGATTAAAGCACCATGAGAGTAAAACAAAATATGCCTAAAGGGACTCGCAACTGGATGGTGTACTTGTCAAAATAAAATAAAATACTCAAATAAATTTGTGGCATTATTTGGCTTCTGACATTAAAAAAATATGATCAGTCCAAAAAAAGTCTCAAGAATCGTCACCAAATCTTAGTTTTTTAGATATTTTCCATCGTTTTTCTATAGCGTCAGCTGACGGTATAGTTGTTGTTGTTGCTTCTCTACACGGGCTCGGACAAAAACCCGAGCCGAATAAAGTATTATCGATTGCTACCAGTGAAGTACGTTAATTCGCTACCATCAATATACAGAGCGTTGGTAGCCGAGGTAGTAAAGGCGCTTCCTCATTTTTCATGTTTGTCTCCGCATGGAGGGTCACGGGTTCGAATCCCACCAGAGCTTCTTCTTTTTTTTTTTTTTAAATGCATTTTTTAACAGAATTTATTATCCTAAACTAAATCTTACCCATTTATATAAGCATTTGACATATATTTACAAATTACTATTTTTAATGCTAAATCCGGTTGCGAGCCTCTTTAAAGCAAATTCTGCTTTACTTTCAGTATGCATTAAGTGGACACCTGTCTTCAAAACCAGTAAAAAGGCTAAGGAATAAAGGGTTAAGTAGGTACATGTACAGTGCCCAAAACAAGGATTCCCTCCCTACAACAACACTTGCAACTATTTCCCAAGCAAGACCATTATGTCCTACCTTTTCAAGGCTGTAATATCCTTTGCTAAAAATTGTCATCTGCTGTTTTTCTCAAAGTTACACAGTGGACATTATTACAGTAAAACCATAATGACAAGTGACATACGGCTTGAATCAAGATCAGATGCAGCATTACCCAGCGTCTGATCTGGATTCAAGCTGTTTGCAAATGAAAGTCAATTTCCCTCCCTAAGACAACTCCCTCTGAACAACGCACAAAATGGGTGTCTCCCATTAGGTGTTGTTGTTGACAGGGAGCACTGTACTTAATCAATTATCCCATAAATACATTTTTTACCCCTTTAATTTATTCCTCCACTGAAGGAAAAGGTTTCAATTTATACAGTCATGATTGAGTATTACAAGATAATTTTTCTATATTCTAGCAGATTGTTGCTTAAAGAAGGCTGAAAGTAAAGCAGAATGTGCCTTTAGGCACATTCTGCTTTACTTTCAACCTGCTTTAAGTGGTCACTTATTTTCAAAACTAGAAACATACTATGGGGTAATGGGTTATAGGTCACCATGCCTCTTTATTCAGCATTGAAAGGTCACCATCATCATCATCATCTTCATCATCAAAACCATCAATCATCATCATCATCATCATCACTTACCCCAAAGGAGATGTAGGCTGCCATTACACCCCCAGCAATGGTGGCAAAGCCTCCGGTCATAACAGCATTCAGTTCAGACTTGGTCATCTTGGACATAAATGGTCGTATCACAATTGGAGCTTCGGACTGTAAATAAAAAGTAACATTTATATTATAAAAAACATATGTATATAAATTGCAATAGTTTTCAAACTGAATCTATTCAGTTTTTAGTGGTTCCACTTTATACAGCCATGAATAAGTTCTATAAGAAATATTTTCTATATTTTAGAAGGTGGTAGCTTAACCCTTAGCCCGCCAAATAAATTTTCGTCTGCTATATTTCTCGTCTGCTTCAAATTTCAAAGTGCTTCAAAGTTGCTCAAAATTGCTGAAAATGTTGCCCGAGTGTCAAACAGCCTGGATCCGGATGAGACGCCGAGTTACTCGGCGTCTCATCCGGATCCAAGCTGTTTGCATATGGAGCTATAGTCGTGAGTGGCAGGCTAAGGGTTAAAGCGACTGATAGTATAAATTAGAGCTATTTAAATCTTCAGTGGAGAAAAGAATTGATTGCGCTAAAAGGCACTCTTCTATGGGGGAAAGGGTTGTCACATTGAACCCTAGCAACAAGTATATCCGTCATTCACAAATAGTATACACTTAGTCTTGTCTTTTGCAACCGGTGTATACCCTGATCAGTCTTAAGGATCCTAAAGAAACCATCTGATCAGGTAAACACTGTTTGCCACTTATGGAAATATACAATGTATTGTGAAAATGAATCCTAGATTGTCAAATAATGCACTACACCCAATTGGAAACATTGTCAATTAAAAGTTTAACTCTTTCCTCCCTAAAACTTTCAATGAATAATTCCAGTTTCCATCTAAGTCTAGTCCATTTATGACTTTTAAGGGTTGTTTTTGTCCATGTTTGGCATTATGACAAACAGTGAAGACCCTGATCAGAGGGCTCCTTTCCGAACCCTCTGATCTGGGTCTTCACTGTTTGCACAGACCAAGTGTACTATTGACATGTACACTGTTTGAAAAGGATGCCTATATGCGGGATTAGGGTTAAGGGGTAAGTGAGTTAATTATTTTCAAAAATGAAACTTCAGCATGTTGAAAGAGTAAGGCAGTTTTCTTCCTTATCTAGGATTTCATTCTTTCACAACATTTTCACAAACAAAGATTTATGATACTGATAAAGAAGCCCTTTTAAAAAGGGTATGCACTGTTTGTCATTATGCAATATATTGCAAAAATGAACCTTATTAAGTAAAACTCACTCCAAAAAGATTACCTTAACCCATCACTCCATAGATTATGTCTAGTTTTAAAGACAGATGACCACTTAAAGCAGGTTGAAAGTAAAGCAGAAAGCACCTTTAATATGACTATTCTGCTTTACTTTTAACCTGATTTAAATTACTTATATCTACTAGGATATAGAAGATATTTCTTAAGGTACATATTCATGACTATATAAAGTGGAACTATTTTCTTCAGTGGAGGAATAAATAAGAGGCGTACAAACAGGTTTTTAAGGGGTATTGGGTTAAAAGAGTACGTAAGTATCGGGTATTTCAGGTTTTTAAGGGGTACATGTATTGGGTTAAAAAGAGTACTTAAGTATCAGGTATTTCAAGGTCAGTATTGGCCTATTATATTGGGGGGACGTCAAGCAGGAAGATGAGCATTTGAAAATTGATACTACACTTCAGTTTAGATATTCTTGTAGGCTCATTAGTACCCGCGTTGCAGCTGTATACTGTTTCATCGTAGTCTACGCATGCTTTTGTTAGTGAATAGTACTCAACACGCATAGCGTACTGCGAAATGTCATTGACGAGCGTTTCATGTCACAGGTGTTTTGAAACAACATACCAGTGACCTACAACCACTCGTCTCATATAGCCTCTTTTATTTCAAAAAATCTATTTCAAAAGATTTTACCCCCATAACCGAACCACAAATATATTCTTTAATCTGTATACATAACCCCATGCTGTATATCATATACCTGGGTGAAATAAAGTTCTGTTCTGTTCTGTTCAGTACATATTTAAAATAATGCATGGTTGTAATAATTACTGTCCTGTATATATAAGTGGGTTCTATGTAATAAAAAATAATCATATGTTGCAAGAGCTTCAGATAGCTGTCAAATATTAATTATTCTTTTATCTCCACCAAATCCTCTGTTATAACTTAACTCAATTGAATCGATTCTTTTAATCAGACAAATGGCAGTAAAGGAGTTGAAATCTCCAAGGCATGGGTACCATTGAATATGTCAAAATATACACAATGGAGCTGTTCCGCTTTGAAGTTTAACTGTTTATGGTGTGTACATACTCTAAAATAACCTTACTGGCTACAATTCAAATAACTGCTGTTTATAAAACATGACTTCCAATAATGAACTCACTCTTAAGAGCTATATTTCATTGTAATTGTTAATGATTGCACTGGGTTTATTTAAACCATTATCCTATAGCCTATTTCCAGTTTTAAAGACAGGTGCTCATCTAAAGCAGGTTAAGAGTAAATCAGTTTTACTCTATTATGCAATCATGAATATGCACCACAAGAAATATGTAAGATTTATCCTTGCAGATGGTAGATTAAAGCAGGCTGAAAGTAAAGCAGAATGTGCCATAGGGCGCATTCTGCTTTACTTTCAACCTGCTTTAAGTGGTCACTTGTCTTCAAAACTAGAAACAGGTTATGGAGTAATGGATTAGAGTGATCACAGGTCTTCAGAACTAGAAACAAGTCATGGGTTGAGAGCTTAAACTTGTTGCAGACAGCAAATTTAAAGCAGACAATATTTTGGCATGATTTGGGTGACCATTGAACCATACTCAGGGGCCCGTTTCATAAAACTTCGTACGAAAAAATCGATCGTAAGTCAAAACTTTAAAATGTATTTAATATCTTATTTCTCTATTTTATCCGGTCTTGTGACATATTTTTGGAATCGTCTTTTCAAGACGATTCCAAAAAGATGTCACAAGACAGGATTAGATGAAGAAATAAAAACATATTGACATATTTTATAATCTGACTTACGAAAACATTTGTCGTAAGAAGTTTTATGAAACGGCCCCCTGGTATACAATACTCCTGATAATCAGTGTGTCCAGGGTTATTATTCAAATCGAACTGGTATTATAATTACCTAATCAAAATATATCCATGCATTGGCTTGATAAGTTAGCAGCTATGTAGCTATAGAAATATGGAGAAGCTTTCTTTACTACTTTTGATCTATATTAAGCATTTAAAGGAGTGACATCACAATACCTCTTACTTAACTCTATGCATGCTGGGTAAATTTTTCATCTGCAGCAATTTGTCGTCTGCTGTCGTTCTAAAATACGAAATTTTCAAATTTTCTTTTAAGGCCTTTCGCTACCGGAAGTCGGTCTTGCGGGCGAGCGGATATGCGTCTGGACGACACAGACTTTTTTCGTACGTGTTTATACTAGAAAATTTATATAAAGGAAATTTTGATACGAATTAGTATAATCCTTCATAGCGCAGTTATTATAGTGGTTGACTATAGTGGTTGACTAGCAATCCAAAGGTCATAGGATCGAGACCCAACCGATCCAAATATTTTTTTTAAATGTCCGATTTATTGGCTTGTCAATCCATAACGCAGTAATCAAGAGACATGTTATGTTTAGTCTTCGTTGATTAGTACTAGTGATGTTTACGGTCCAAGTATATGTCCACTTAACTGTACGTTTTAGTTTAATGACTTACACGTCAATTAAATCGGTATACATGTAAACGATTTGATCGAACTATAAAGCCACACCGTGAAGCTTATCAATACGCTAACCTTTTCAAGATCGATATTGCCCATTATAATTATGTTCAAACAATATAATAAACCTTGTATGCAAGTCCATGAATAAATAATAATGCATTTTAATGACAAAGTTTTAATTCTAAGGTAGGTAACTGTATCTAAACAACAAATATCCCACATTTTGATAAGAAAATATGTTATTACAACAAATCCTGACTGTAATATTTTCTAATTTTTTCAGACTGACTAGTTCATCAACCATATATTTGAATAAAATGAAAATAAATATACATTGAATGAGTCAGTTTTTTGTAATTCAAATTTTTAGCATTTTGCAAAATTTAAATAGCTGATAACATCTTTCTGAACACCTTTATTCAAAATGTTTTTAGCTTTTCTTGTAATGAATGTTGTGGACTACTTATTGGGCGAGAATTATAGTCATTAGCTTTATTCGTTTTTAATAAAAATAAAATCATCAAAAGTCTAGGTTTTTGTCAGAAAAAAAGACCTTAAAGACAAACCACACGATAAATTTTGCCTATATTTACACACATTGTTTCTTAGGCTATTATCATTCTTCATGAAAAGTTTCATAACAATCGTATGGAAACTACGCGCATATGCGAAGTACCTTAAATTCAGTGTCAGAATAGCAAACAGATTGGATCCTGATGAGACGCTGCGTTACATGGCGTCTCATCTGGATCAAATCTGTTTGCAGATGTAATCACTCTGGCAGGTACAGTGGAGAATGTGTTATTCTTTCCCAATAAACGCGTTTACGCTAAAACTATTATTTGCAGTGCAAACAGTTTGGAGCCAGATCAGACGCCGGGTAACCCGGCGTCTGATCAGGCTCCAAACTGTTTGCCACCAAGATAAACATGAAATATCAGAATTGTCCAAAAGTTGTTCTTTTCTACGTTTTAGTGCTTTGCGTTTGCGTACGTTTGCGTTTAAACGGGAAAGAATAACAGATTCTCCACTGTATATCCGCCACTAGCGTGCAAAGAGTTAAATGGTGACATAATTTAATTTTACATAGTTTCTATTGTACAGGTAGCCGTATGACTTAGCTCTTTGCACGCTAGCGGTGGAATCGTGAGTATCTGTGGGAATGGTTTGGATCCTGATGCGATGCCATGTAACACAGTGTTTCATCAGGATCCAAACTGTTCGACACTCTGACCCTGGTTTAGTTTTTTGTTTTTTAAATTCTATTTTTAGAACTGTAGCAGACGACTATTCTAGCAGATGAGAAATTACCATGCATTCAAGGAGTTAAGATTAACCTAATCTTCCACTTTGTGTTACAACTCAAACAAAAATCTTTTAGAAATTAAACCATGCTGCATATTAACCTTGGACTATTTACAAACATTTCCTTGTTAGGAATGACTTTGTCTGAAGATTTTCACCCCAATTAAATTAACCTATCATGTGATATGGATTAAAACTGTTTGCAGCAAATAAAAAACACAGCAAGCATTGTTTGATACTAACAGCAGGTTAAGTCAACAACAGTAAAACCTCTCTATTACGACCACTAAAACAAAGGCTAATTGATTGTATAAAATACAGGTGACAGCTTATAGCAAGGTGACAGTGAAACAGAAAGCTCCTTAAGGAGCTTTCTGTTTTACTGTCACCTTGCTTTAAGCAGTCACCTGCCTTAAACACCTACTAATTTAACACAAGCTAGTGGTCGTAATAGAGAGGTTTTACTATAATAAGCAGCACCAAGCAGGTTTACCTATAGCCTGCTAAAATGTAGTCAACTACAACACTATTGTCTGCAAAAATCGTGTCAATGTTTTATATTTAGCTGTATTAATTCAAGACCCTAAATGTGTATACCCTTTAACCAGATCCTGATCAGAAACTGTGTCCAATCTGGATATGTGTCCAAACTGGATCTAGGAAGTTTGTTTTATTGTTTAACTCAGATCCTGCTAAGTATGATTTGTGCTAAATCATTACAATAATATCACAGCCATTTATAGAAACAACCAATGACCTTAGTGCGGAGTAAAAATGTCTCAAACTTATATGACTTTAACGAGTTATGAAACTTCCAGGTTAGTACAGTTTTTATGTTTTTACAATTTGTCTTGATTAGCTCTCAAGTTTTTGTCTTTCCTTTCTTGTTCAGTATTTAACCCTTTACTCCATTACCTGTGTCTTTAGTTTTGAAGACAGGTGATCACTTTGTTAAAGCAGGCTGAAAGTAAAGCAGAAAGTGACTTTCTGCTTTACTTTCAGCCATCTTTAAGCTAGTATCTACTAGGATATAGAAAATATTTCTTATGATACATTTTTATGACTGTATAAAATCCAATTATTTACTTCAGTGGGTGAATATTATTAATTCAATGTGTAAAAAGGTGTATCTATGGTGGAATGAGTTAATATGAATGCCACCTATTTAATAAGTCTCCCGCAAAAATTCTGACTGAAAAAAAACTTTAATAGTTTTCTCCTTAATCAGGGGCGTATATACAAATACATGTACGTCCCTGCCTTAATTAAAGAAGAAATTATGGTTTTATGTGTAAGTATTAAATGTTAATTAATTCAAGTAAATTTTAAATGTATGAGGAATGAAGTATTATAGGCAAGGACATGGTTTCACTTCCAGGGTTACCTGTGTATTGGTTAACCGATTATCCCATTGCCTGTTTCAATATTTGAAGATAGGTGACAACTGAAAGCAGGTTGAAAGTAAAGCAGAATGTGCCATAGGCACATTCTGCATTACTTTCAACCTGCCATGAGCTACCATCTGCTAGAATATAAATTGAAAGTATTTTTTTCAGTGGAAGATAGATAAAATGTTTAAAAAAGGTATCTTTGGCGTAATGGGTTAAAAAAGGAATTACGGTTTTAAATGCATGTAAAAAAGTATTTTTTTATGAGTGAATTTTGAATGTTTAAAGAATGAAGTAGGTAGGGCATAATTACTTTTGTAATGGCTTAAGAGGGAGTAAATAAAACTGTTCCAATAATTGTTCTGTTATGTCTGCACAAAAACCTATGTAGTAACTACTCATTACAGTTACCACATAAGACAATTATTGTATTGAGTTGTTGCATCATAGGGCTTGGTTGAGAAATATTTACTGAAGTATTATGTAAATACTGCCTTTTAACCTGGAGCTTTGTCGTTTTTAACCCTTTACTCCATTATATACACCTTTTTCTACCTTTAGTTTAAGCCTCCAATGAAGAAAAAATTCCATTTTATACAGCAATGAATGTGGAATAAATATTTTCTATAATCCTAGCAGGTGATAGCTTAAAACAGGATGAAAGCAATGCAGAATGAACTAATAAGGCACATTCAGCTTTACTTTCAAAGTAGTCAACTGTCTTTAGACTAGGGGCATAATAAAGTTTCAACAGACAATGTATTCTAAAGAAATATTTCATAAGTATTGTATTAAGGCTAAGCTATTGTATGAGAAATATTGATCACCAGACTTATATATTGTAATGAGAAATCTCTATAAATCATTGATATGTATATAATAATTAGAAATAATGAACACCACACTAAGGTATTATAATGAGAAATAATGAACACCAGACTTAGGTATTGTAATGAAAAATATTGAATGACAGACTAAATATTTATACTGAAAAATATTGTTCACCAGACTAAGGTATTGTAATGAGAAATATTGGACAACAGACTAAAGTATTATAATGAGAAATAATGAACACCAGACTAAGACATTGTAATGTGAAGTATTGTACAACAGACTAAAGTATTATAATATGAAATATTGAACACCAGACTAAGGTATTGTAATGAGAAATATTGTACAACAGACTAAAGTATTATAATGAGAAATAATGAACACCAGACTAAGACATTGTAATGTGAAGTATTGTACAACAGACTAAAGTATTATAATGTGAAATATTGTAAAACAGACTATTATAATGTGAAATATTGAACACCAGACTAAGGTATTGTAATGTGAAGTATTGAACACCAAACTAAGGTATTATAATGTGAAATATTGAACACCAGACTAAGGTATTGTAATGTGAAATATTGAACACCAAACTAAGATATAATATTGAGAAATATTGAACACCAGACTAAGGTATTGTAATGAGAAATAATGAACACCAGACTAAGAAATTATATAGTGAAATATTGAACAACAGACTAAGGTATTATAATGTGAAATATTGAACACCAGACTAAGATATAATATTGAGAAATATTGAACACCAGACTAAGGTATTGTAATGTGAAGTATTGAACACCAAACTAAGGTATTGTAATGTGAAATATTGAACACCAGACTAAGATATAATATTGAGAAATATGAACACCAGACTAAGGTATTGTAATGTGAAATATTGAACACCAGACTAAGGTATTGTAATGTGAAATATTGAACACCAGACTAAGATATAATATTGAGTAATATTGAACACCAGACTAAGGTATTGTAATGTGAAGTATTGAACACCAAACTAAGTTATTATAATATGAAGTATTGAACACCAAACTAAGGTATTATAATGTGAAATATTGAACACCAGACTAAGGTATTATAATGTGAAATATTGAACACCAGACTAAGATATTATAATGTGAAATATTGAACACCAGACTAAGATATTATAATGAGAAATATTGTACAACAGACTAAGATATAATATTGAGAAATATTGAACACCAGACTAAAGTATTGCATTTAGAGAAATTGAACACCAGGTTATAGAGGTATTGTATTGAACATCAGACTAAGGTCTTGTGGTGAGAAACATGTGTCAGGGAAGAGAGGACTTTCAGGCAAAAACAGGATGTTAATATACATGGAAAAAATTGTGGTTTTCAGCTCTTGGTTATGAAACTTGATTATACAAACAGGATGTAATTATTTTTTTGGTAAATGTAAGGTTAAGCCCATGATCACACAACACTCTATGAAAAAATGTTTGCACTTCGGTGGCAAGGCATTCAAAGTACATGCACAAGTGTATAAATTGCATTATTTGCATAAAGCCATTCATGACATGTGCACACATCCTTTACTAAAACATTAAACAGTGTACCTGTGAAGTGTACATTTATCATATGCAAACAATAAAGACCCAGATCAGTGAATAATTTGTCTGTTAACATGTCAAAACACTATTTTCAGGAATGATTTTCACATGACTGAGGACAGCTTGATGGAATTGAGCTAGTTCTTAACCTAGCAGGCACGGATTCTCACCCAACCACAACCATGTGATATACAGACAAAAAACAAATATCCAACTGAAGTTCAATTTTATCAACAGGAGATTTATCAAATTTCATCAAGAGAGTCATTGAGTGATATGGGTCGTTGTGGGGAAACCCTTTTTCTGGCTGGGATAACATTAACAGTTGTCATTATTAATACTGTCGGTATAGTGACTCCGATTTGGTATAAAAAGTTCCATAATCACAATGTGAACAATCAGACCGAAGTGCAGAAAGACAAACAATGCCAAATGTCTATGAATATTCAAGAGGGACTGTGGCAAAGACAATGTGAAGAAATGACCGGCAAAGACTGTGTGCCAGATTTTGAAGGTAAATTTAGCGTCTAAAGTGCTGACTATTTAACCCATTCCCCCATAAATACATCTTTTTACACCTCTAATTTATTCCTCCACTGAAGAAAATAGTTCACATTTTACAGTGATAAATTTAAAATTGTGAGAAATATTTTCTATATCCTAGCAGATAATAGCTTAAAGCAGGCTGAAGGTTAAGCACATTAAGATCCAATTTATATAATTATGTACCTTAAGAAATATTTTCTATATACATAATGTACATGTATTCAAGCAGATGGTAACTTAAAGAAGGCTGAACATAAAGCCTGCTTTAAGTGATCACATGTCTTCAAAATTAGAAACAGGCTATGGGGCAAAGGGTTAACCAATTACCCCATAGCCTGTTTCTAGTTTGGACAATAGGTAACTACTTAAAGCAGGCTAAAAGCAAAGCAGAATGCACCTTATGTCGCATTCTGCTTTACTTTCAGCCAGCTTTAAGCTACCATCTGCTACAGTATAGAAAATATTTCTTGTGATATATCCATGACTATATAAGTTTGATCTATGGATGAGTAAATTAAAGGCGTAAAAAGGTGTATTTATGGGGTAATGGGTTAAAGTTTCTGGGGATGATTGAGTTCAGCAAACACCTGATAGGGTTATATAGGAAGGAGATATAGAACTTGGGGTATGGGTTAAATGGACAATTCCTGTTTCCAATAAAATCTGATCCATTTTTCTTTAACAATATTATGGTTGAATTTTTCAATACATTTTAATTCAAAATGACAAATAGTGCAGACCCTGACCAGAGGGCTCCTTCAACCATTCCTCTCTGAGACCTAAAATGGACAATTCTAGTTTTCAATTTAGTCTAGTCCTTTTTTGACATTTAAGAGTTGATTTTTACAATCTATGCCAAAATGACAGTGTAGAGCCTGATCAGAAGGCTCCTTAAGGAGCCCTCTGATCAGGTTCTACACTGTTTGCATATGACAAGTGTACTCTTCACAGGTACACTGTATGGAAATGAAACATATATGAGTGACTAGAGTTAATGGGGACTCTGATATGGGTCTATGTACACTGTTTGTATTGGACAAGTATACTTTTCACAGTTAATTTGTTTGTAAATGACCAATATACTCATCACTAGGGTTGAATGTGTTAAAAGTAAGAATAAAATAAAGCAGAATACTCTAACAGCTTCAAGCAATGAAAGTGTCAAATAGATGATCTTAAATGATTTCTCATTCAGGGACATTAATGTATCATTTTTAATAAACGATTTAACCAAAATTATATGACACAAGCTTTTGCAAGCGTTATTATTTATTTTATTCAATGAGTTTGTCAAAAATAAAATGAGCATGAATTGTGAGATTCTATTTGTCATAAACATTTTAAAAACCAACTAAGTCAACTGAAGCTGTAGTTTGTACTACAGGTACTTGACACATAGATCTAGATCTATTACCTTTTTCTTTTTTGTAATAGATCTAGATCTATGTGTCAAGTACCTGTGGTTTGTACTTAAATCCCTCCACCATATGTATTTACCGCTAAAACTTTATGTTGTTTATGGTAACGTCTCATAAAATTTAATGAAGTCATTTGGCATCCCGTTTTATGCAGTGCTTGTGGCCGGAGCCCAAATATCTATATATCTCTATTGAGTGGCTTTATTACACTGCCAGAGATGGTTTTATGTGATAAAACAAGTTTCTTTCTTTCAGAGTGGTGTGACAATCTCGACTACCCGGAAGTGAATGACTATGTGATCACCTTAGAGATTTGGGGAGACATATTTGTGCTGTTTGCAGCAGCAACAGTTATACGCAGCAAGATATGCGCTTCAGACTACAAAATTGAGATGGTGGGGGCTGAATCAGGATTAGGGGGTAAGTAGGGATCATACAGAGCCCTTAGCACAATTAACTGATTTCAGAAGCCTTAAATGTCTGAAATCAGTGCATATGAATTATTTACAACCTAATAATATATTATACAGAAAAACCTCTCCATTACAACAATTAAAATGAAGGCTAATTGATTGTGTGAATCAAAGTATCAAAAATCGGTTTAACCCATTACCCTGTTTGTAGTATAGAAGACAGGTGACCACTTAAAGCAGGTTGAAATTAAAGCAGAATGCACTTTTAGGTGCATTCTGCTTTACTTTCAACCTGCTTTAAGTGGTCACCTATTTAAGTGGTCACTTATTTTCAAAACTAGAAACCGGCTATGGGGTAATTGGTTAATGGTGGTTTTGGAATGAGATATGCTTGCAAAAAAGATAAAGCCAACACTTACTAGCTACATGGCAACTTAATGATACACGTCATTCTACTTTACCAGGCTTCAACATTTATCCTTACACTGTTTAAGTTCCATATACAGTAACACCTCTCTGTTACGACACTAAAACAAAGGCTAATTGGCTTTATAAAAGGCAGGTGGCAGCTTAATTTAAGCAGTCACCTGTACTCAAACCTAATAATTAACGCAATTGAGTGGTCAAAATAGACAAGTTTTTCTGTATACTCATCTTTTTTAAGCTTCCTGATACATTATTTATAACATCACATAAGCAATTGCAATCTCTGTTTGTCAGCTATTTGTTGTGTGTTGTGCATCATCCATTATAATTTACTTTTACATTTTGAGCTCTAAACTCAAAGTCTACACAAATGGTTTTTTAATGTAACTAATAACTAACTATTATGATCAGAAAGGAAACTGATTCATGTCTTCTTGTCATTGTACATCTAAACCCATTGCTCCGTAGATACACATTACACATTTTTACGCATTTAATACTTATATTATTATTATATTATATAAAATAGTTCCACACGAACAAAAGTAAGCAGGTGAATAGCAGAATGCGCCTTTCTGCTTTAATTTCAGCCTGCTTTAAGCTACCATCTGCTAGGATATAGAAAATATTTCTTATGGTACATGTTCATGATTGTATAAATTTGAACTTTCAGTTTTTCTTCAGTGGAGGAATAAATAAAATGCGCTAAAAGGCACTTGTATGAGGGAAATGGTTAAATGAATATTTTCATTCTTTGAAAAATCTAACTTGCATGTGTCCACATTGCCATGCTAAGCAAATATTGGTCTGGGTCACAATAAGAGATAGTCACAGTCATCAATTCTAACACCTTCTATGCAGAAAACCAGGACATGCATTCATTGAAAAAATAGGCAAGACCCTGATTCGAGAGTTTTGTGATCCAGGATTCCATAATTATGTATATTATCTGGCAAAAGCCTTAAAAAAGCAACCACTGAAATACGGTACATTTACAGGGCTGCCATTTCTCCGGATTTTTCCTGAATCTTCGGATTTTTTTCTAGTACATGGTAGCTTAAAGTAGGCTGAAAGTAAAGCAGAATGCGCCTTAAGGCACATTCTGCTTTACTTCCAGCCTGCTTTAAGCAGCCACATGTCAACAAAACTAGAAACAGGCAATGGGGTATAGGTACGATTCCTAAAAATCGCACTTGAAAAATGCGAATTTGGAAATCTTAGGATTTTTCATGTCAACTTATGGCAGCCCTGCATTTATAGTATTTATGACAGGTAGCAGCTTAATGCAGAGAAGCCTTCTGCATGAACTTTGCCTTGCATTAAGCAGTCACCTGTCTTTAATTAAAAATCACTATGCATTGTGGAAAAAAATAGTATTGCATGGGAAGCAAATGTTTCCCTTTCTGTCATTCATATAAAAACTAAAACTAGGATTGAATAATCCATACACCAACTTTCTCAATAGTTTGCAATAGTTACTCCCCTTTAGTTGCCAAACTGGGACTCTTTCAGGCAATAAGAGATCTAACCACAAATTTTCGTGATATGCATACCTTCAACCGACCATAGACTGCAGGCTGCATGAAAGTGAAGTAGGATGCGCCTTAAAACTAGAAACAGGGCTGGGCTATAATGGGGTAATCAGTTAAGGCAAAAAAACTGCTTAAAATAGAATGCAGGTAAAGTTTTTTTCTTAACTTGCATCCTGTTCTAAGCTGCCACCTATGTTATATTTCCCAAGCATTTACTGTTGTTAACAATAATGATTAACATGGGCTGATATTTGATGTAAGATCTTTATGAAAAGCTGGCATGTGAGAGTTATGTAGGTATGTGTGAAGTTTTTACAACCCTCCAAGCTTTACCTTGACATTTTATGGTGGAGACGCCCCAGCAGATGTTAGTTATTTTAGATTTTTTTGGTAGATGCAAGGACAAATGAATACAACTTTTTACGACTTTCATTTATTCTTCCATTGAAGAAAATAGTTCCAATTTATACAATAATGAATAAGTATAATAAGAAATATTTTCTATATTCTAGTTGGTAGTAGCTCAGTAAAGCAGGCTGAAAGTAAAGCAGAATGTGCCTTAAGGCTTTACTATCAATCTGCTTTCTGTGGTAACTTATATTTAATACTTGAATCAGGCTATTGGGCAATGGATTAAGGTCTCATACTTAGGACCATAAGTAAATTTATTTGGAGCAGCAGGGCTCAAACGTCAACCCCTGAATTATTAGTCAAGTATGTTACCCCTAAACAACTAATTCTTTCACCTGTGATAGTTATTATGTTTGTGTGTTTCAGGTATACTCATGCTGGTGGGGGTCTTAGTGTATGCCTATGCTGACAGTGAGGTTGGGTACACCACGACTGACCTCCATGCCGGCTGGGGACTTTGTTTTGCAACAGGCTGTGTGTCTATACTTATGTTCATATACTGCCAAATCATAAATATTCACCAAGCAAGACATAAACGATACTTCCCGATAGATAACAGCTATCATTATAACAGTGACGATGATGAATTGATAGCATTATGATACCATCCCTGTGGTCTCCAGAGTTTTCATATGCCATGTAAATTTTAAATTGCATACCATTTTGTCTTAACCCTTTACCCTTGTGTTTGTTTTTAACAACAGGTGAATACTTAACTCTTTGAACCCTAGTCCCGCATATATGTGTAATTTGCAAACATCATACCTGTTAGGAGTACACTTGTCCTATGCAAACAGTTGTTTGTCATTTTGACATATTATGTAAAAATCAGCCCTAAAAAGTCACAAGATTAAATGAAAAACTAGAATAGTCCATTTGAGGTTTTAGCGAGGAAAGCGTTAAAGCAGGTTGAAAGTAAAGCAGAATGTGCATGTAGGCACATTCTGCTTTACTTTCAGCCTGCTCTAAGCCGCCATCATCTAAGATTTATAAAATATTTCTTATGATACATCATAACATGTTCATGACTGTATAAAATGGAAGTATTTTTTTTCAGTGAAGGAATAAATTAAAGGCGTAAAATGGTAAATTTATGTATTAATTGGTTAATTTTTTTTGTTCATACCATTTTGTCTAAACCCATTATTCCATAGATGTATGTTTTCATGCATGTAAAAATATTCCACAACCGAAAAAAAAACAGTTTCATTTTATACAGTCATGATCAAATGCCTAATATAGGAAATATTTTCAATACTCTAGCAGATGATAGCTTAAAGCAGGCTGAAAATAAAGCAGAATGTGCCTTAAGGCACATTCTGCTTTACTTTCAACTTGTTGTGGTTTTTTTTAAGTTGTCACATGTATTTTCAAACTTAGAAACAGGCTATGGAGTAATGTTGAGATTCAGATGTACTCATCAATTTTTGACAAGTGACTAATTTATATTGACACTCTATGGGGTTGTCCCCAAATATAATATAATAAGACAAATAGTGCGAACCCTGATTAGAGGGCTCCTTTCCCTTGCCATACTGTTAACTTATTGAACCCTTGTGATAAGTATACTCATCATTTACAAACAGTGTATCTGTGAAGAATGCACTTGTCCTAGGAAAACAGTGTAGTGCCAGATCAGAGGGCTCCTACAGGAGCCCTCTGATCAGGGTACACACTGTTTGTCATTTTCAAACACATTGTAAAAAAGTACTCTAAATAGCCACACATGATCTAAACTTTATTCCAAACTGGAATTGCCCATTTAAGGTTCCAGGGGCGAATAAGTTGACAATGTACTTAGTAGATTTGTAATTCATCAAGTTCATGAATCATTTCATCATATGGAAGATATTTTTTTATTATATTTATTTGTACAAAAAAGTTTTGTCTTAAAAGTTTTGTCTTTATAAAACTTAATCCCTCGTGAGTTCTTGTTTTATCTCTTCTAAAGTGAAGAAGAACCCTAGATATCCCTTGCTCCCATAGCTTGTTTTAACTCTTTGCATGCTGGGTAATTTTTTCGTCTGCAACAATTTGTCGTCTGCTTTTGTTCTAAAATTAGAATTTTCAAAATTTCTTTTAAATTCAGTGTCAGAATAGCAAACAGTTTGAATCCTGATGAGACGCCGCATTACGCGGCATCTTGTCAGGAACCATTCTGTTTGCAGAGATTATCACTATGGCATATATATACGCCACAAGCATGCAAAAGTTAAGTGATACTGCTTCACAGTCCATTGGCACAAGAAGTCATGTAGCGTCAAATTAACCCTTCGCCTGCCACTCACGACTATAGCTCCATATGCAAACAGCTTGGATCCGGATGAGACGCCGAGTAACTCGGCGTCTCATCCGGATCCAAGCTGTTTGACACTCGGACAACATTTTCAGCAATTTTGAGCAACTTTGAAGCACTTTGAAACTTGAAGCAGACGAGAAATATAGCAGACGACAATTTATTTGGCGGGCTAAGGGTTAAGTGTTAAAGACAAGTACTAGCATAAAGCATATCGACAGTATATGAGGATAAAACTTTCTGCTATACTTTCAGCTTGCTTTTACCCATAACCTGCAGCCTAATTCTATTTTTGGAAATGGGTGACCACTAAAGCATGTTGAAAGTAAAGCAGAGTGCACCTAATGTGCTTTCAGCCTGCTTTAAGCTACTATCTATTACAAAATGGAAAAAATTTCTTATGTTACATATTCATGACTGTATAAAATGGGTGAAGGAATAAATGAAATGTGTAAAATGGAGTATTTATGAGGTAATAGGTTAATCATCTTTTATTAGTCAGGGTTCAAGACATGTTACCTAGATTTCTATGAAAAATATAGTTACAGAAGCAGAGCTCCAGATAAGGGGAGTATTTCAAAAACTAAAATCTTTTTTTCTGCATCGAACCCTATGGTGTCACTACTCATTAGAATCGTCTCGAAGAGACGGTTCTAATGAGTAGTAACAACATAGGATTGGTGCTGAAATGAGTGAGAAATTGCTGAATGTGTTCAGTTTAACTCTCTCTTATCTGAAGCCCTGACTGAAGCATAATCACTTACCATTCCTACAAATATATTGGCCGCTGCACACAGAGACTCTGGGGCTGTTGTTTGCAGGACCTTTCTCATCAACCAGCCAATCTTGCTTATCACCATCTGTATGGCTCCAATGTAATATAGGACATTGATAGCACAACTGAAGAACACCACCACAGGCAACACCTACAATATAGTAAAACATTTAATGTAGTATAATACAGTATAATGTAGTATAATACAATACATTGATAGCACAACTGAAGAACACCACAACTGGCAACACCTACACTATAGTAAAATATTCAATGTAGTATAATACAGTATAATGTAGTATAAAACAATACATTGATAGCACAACTGAAGAACACCACAACTGGCAACACCTGAAATAGAGTAAAACATTTAATGTAGTATAATACAGTATAATGTAGTATAATACAATACATTGATAGCACAACTGAAGAACACCACCACAGGCAACACCTACAATATAGTAAAACATTTAATGTAGTATAATACAGTATAATGTAGTATAATACAATACATTGATAGCACAACTGAAGAACACCACAACTGGCAACACCTGAAATAGAGTAAAACATTTAATGTAGTATAATACAGTATAATGTAGTATAATACAATACATTGATAGCACAACTGAAGAACACCACAACTGGCAACACCTACAATATAGTAAAACATTTAATGTAGTATAATACAGTATAATGTAGTATAATACAATACATTGATAGCACAACTGAAGAACACCACCACAGGCAACACCTACAATATAGTAAAACATTTAATGTAGTATAATACAGTATAATGTAGTATAATACAATACATTGATAGCACAACTGAAGAACACCACCACAGGCAACACCTACAATATAGTAAAACATTTAATGTAGTATAATACAGTATAATGTAGTATAATACAATACATTGATAGCACAACTGAAGAACACCACAGGCAACACCTACAATATAGTAAAACATTCAATGTAGTATAATACAGTATAATGTAGTATAATACAATACATTGATAGCACAACTGAAGAACACCACAACTGGCAACACCTACAATATAGTAAAACATTCAATGTAGTATTATACAGTATAATGTAGTATAACACAGTACATTGATAGCACAACTGAAGAACACCACCACAGGCAACACCTACAATATAGTTAAACATTTAATGTAGTATAATACAGTATAATGTAGTATAATACAATACATTGATAGCACAACTGAAAAACACCACAACTGGCAACACCTACAATATAGTAAAACATTTAATGTAGTATAATACAGTATAATGTAGTATAATACAATACATTGATAGCACAACTGAAGAACACCACCACTGGCAACACCTACACTATAGTAAAACATTCAATGTAGTATAATACAGTATAATGTAGTATAATACAATACATTGATAGCACAACTGAAGAACACCACCACTGGCAACACCTACAATATAGTAAAACATTCAATGTAGTATAATACAGTATAATGTAGTATAATACAATACATTGATAGCACAACTGAAGAACACCACCACAGGCAACACCTACAATATAGTAAAACATTCAATGTTGTATAATACAGTATAATGTAGTATAATACAATACATTGATAGCACAACTGAGGAACACCACAGGCAACACCTACACTATAGTAAAACATTCAATGTAGTATAATACAGTATAATGTAGTATAATACAATACATTGATAGCACAACTGAAGAACACCACCACAGGCAACACCTACAATATAGTAAAACATTTAATGTAGTATAATACAGTATAATGTAGTATAATACAGTTCATTGATAGTGCATTTATCCTATATATCTTTATAGTGGTACATTTGTCCAGAAAAGCAGTACATTTCAACCTTGATCTAAATGTTGGACCAACAAAACCATACTATACGATATAATATATAGGGTTATCCTATATATTTATATAGTGGTATGTTTTGTCTGGAAAGTGGTACATTTCAATCTTGATCTTAATATTGGACCAACAAAACTGTACTATACGATATAATATATAGGGTTATCCTATATATCTATATAGTGGTACATTTTGTCCAGGAAAGTGGTACATTCAATCTTGATCTTAATATTGGACCAACAGAAGTTAACCATACCATATGGTATAATATACGGTTATCCTATATATCTATATAGTGGTACGTTTTGTCCAGGAAAGTGGTACATTTCAATCTTGATCGAAAATATTGGACCAACAATTTATTATCATTTTAATCTTACTATTGGGCCACTGAAAACAAAATTGTTTGCATGTTCAACTCTAAGAAGAAATACAGGATCCACTTGTACTGAGCTCAAGAACTCACAAAATATGAAGTCGATATCACATGTAATTCCAAAGCAATATACATGTGTATAATGGATCAGGTAAAATTAGGTTGTTATTAAAAAAAAATCTTCAGTTGAGGTTAAACATATGCATATATTTACATACATTTCAAACAGGGATAAGTGGGGTCGAATTTTGGTCACAAAAGAAAAGAAAAATCAGAACAACAACAAACCTTCATGGCAAAGAAGTGGTCAGTGTATTTGTCGCCAAAGACAAATTTGGAGCCATAGTCTGTGAAGTTAAGGAAGGCGACGACACAACTTCCAAGCCACTGGAACGCCATGTAGCCAAGGTCCCACTTCAGGATAATGAACGCCAGGTAAAACTGAAGCAACAAACCGCCCAACACTGGTCTCCATTTCACCTGTAATAAATGCAAGATTTCAAAAACTAGTCTGATTTTACCTGTAATAAATGCAAGAATTCAATAAAACTAATGTCATTTTACCTGTAATAAATGCAAGATTTCAAAAACAAGTCTCATTTTTACCTGTAATAAATGCAAGATTTAAAAAACTAGTCTCATTTCACATGTAATATATGCAAGATTTAAAAAACTAGTCTCATTTTACCTTTAATAAATGCAAGATTTAAAAACTAGTCTCCTTTTACCTGTAATAAATGCAATATTTAAAAATCTAGTCTCATTTTTACCTTTAATAAATGCAATATTTAAAAAACTAGTCTCCTTTTACCTGTAATAAATGCAATATTTAAAAATCTATTCTCATTTTACCTGTAATAAATGCAATATTTAAAAAACTAGTCTCATTTTACCTGTAATAAATGCAATATTTAAAAATCTAGTCTCATTTTACCTGTAATAAATGCAATATTTAAAAATCTAGTCTCATTTTACCTGTAATAAATGCAATATTTAAAAATCTAGTCTCATTTTACCTGTAATAAATGCAATATTTAAAAAACTAGTCTCATTTTACCTGTTATAAATGCAATATTTCAATAAAACTACTGTCACTGTAATAAATGCAAGATTTCAATAAAACTACAGAAACACCTCTCTATTATGACCACTTAATTGTGTTAAAATGATTAGGTGTTTACAACATGTGACTGCTTAAAGCAAGATTACACTAAAACAGAAAGCTCCTTTAGGAGCTTTCTGTTTTACTGTCACCTTGCTTTAAGCTATCACCTGTCTTTTGAACAATCAATAATCCTTTATTTTAGTGATGTTTCATTTTAGTGATATATCATTCTTTAATCCTGTACTATAGACATGAATATTTAAAGGGACTCGCAACCGGATGGTGTACTTGTCAAAATAAAATAAAATACTCAAATAAAAGCAAATTTGTGGCATTATTTGGCTTCTGACATTAAAAATATATGATCAGTCCAAAAAAAGTCTCAAGAATCATCACCGAATCTTAGATTTTTAGATATTTTCCATCGTTTTTCTATACCGACTAGTAGACGGTATAGTTGTTGTTGTTGCTTCTCTACACGGGCTCAGACATAAACCCGAGCCGAATTACAAAGTTGTATGCACTTTCGATCGCTACACATTGAAATACGTTAAATCGATCCGAGATAAACGGATAGTTCCGTGGTCCATTGGTCTAAGTGGTTTCCCCTATTTTGCCTTCTGTCCGCCAATGCCGGGCCCCGGGTTCGAATCCCACCAGAGACCAATATTCTTTTTTATTGAAATACATTTTTTTTAAACAGAATTTCTTATCCTAAACTAATTCTTTACCATTTATATAAGCGTTTGACACATATTTACAAATTACTATTTTTAATGCACCATCTGGTTGCGAGTCGCTTTAAGCATTAAACTTATTTACAAACAAGGAAATAGATCCAATATATGCAGTCATGAATATGTAGCATATGAATGTTTTCTATATTCTAGCAAATGGTAGCTTAAAGCAGGCTGAATGTATAGCAGAATGGGCCTTAAGGTGCCTTCTGCTTTACTTTCAACCTGCTTTAAGTGGTCACCTATATTCAATACTATAAACAGGCTATGGGGCAATTGGTTAAGAGAGCTCAGTTACTGTCTAAACATAAAGAAGAGCGTACCTGACTAGGATGAGCAGAGAAGAGCCAGAGGAATAAGAGAAACACGGCAATTCCTATCACAGCGATGCCATTGGTTGGTTGTTTCCATATCATCCAGCCAACTATAGCTATAACACCCACAATGGCCAACAGCGGAACCACTCTGTAACAACAAACACATGTCTATAAGCCTTTAACCCCTTCACTGCCATGACATCATCCATTTAAAAAAATTGTCGTCTGCTTCTATTTCTTAAATTTTAATTTTTGCTATTTTGACTGAAGAAATATTGAAATGAGTGTCAAACAGTTTGAATCCTGATCAGACGCCACGTAACGCGGCGTTTGATCAAGATCAAAACTGTTTGCAAAAAAATGCTGTGCTCGGGGTAAGGCAGTGAAGGGGTTAACCCATAGCCTGTTTCTAGTTTTGAAGACAGGTAACTACTTATTATATAAATCAGGTTGAAAGTAAAGAGAAATGCACTTTTAAGCCATAAAAAGGTGCATTTATTGGATAGTGGGTTAACTCTTTTATCAATTTCTCTAAGAGTGTACAGTGTATTTATTTCAACTTTTCACAGAATATACATGTTACTAGGTTTATTTTAAAGGGGGTTAAGTAAGTCAGACTTGTTTGGTTATTCCTAATCTATGTGATGAGTTCTCTCCCTTTACTTGTCTTTTGTTTGAATTGCAAACATTTTAACCGCAGTTGTATCATGGGTAAAACTCAAACATAGCATATATTATATAAGAGTTCATAATTTACTGGATTTACTGAATGAGTCATTTTGAACATGACAAAATGGCTTCTTTGCAGAGATTTTACCGTTTCTTTAAATGGCAAATTTTACAAATGCAAAAAATCATGCACATGATTGTTCTATATTCTATTTACAGCTTAGCAAGAGAAGTTGTGTTTTATGCATTTTTTTTCACTTATTTGTCACTGCCTTATGTAAGTCAAATGTACTACAAAGAAATCATGAAACAAGAAGATAGGTAAAAAAATAATTCAAATTAACTCCATTCATTTATTTGTTCATGAAAATAAACCTTGGGTGTTGTCTTGCCATGTCTGTTTTGTTATGTTTAAGAAATAAAACATTCATACCAGTGTATAACATGCAATAGAACACGGGTAGGAGTTGAGATACATAGTAATTAAATCACGAGGCCATAGGCAGAAAAATAATGGAAGTAGCAGTAGAAATAGAAGTCATGGAAATAATAGAAGTAGCTGTAATAGTAGTAGTAGTAGTAATAGTAGTAGTAGTAGTGGTAGTGGTAGAAGTAGTACTACTAGCAGTAGTAGTAGAAAAGGCAAAGAAGTAGTAGTAATAATAAGTATCAGAAGTAGTAGTAGAAAAAAGTTATTGTAGTAGCAGTAGAATTAACCCTTTCCCCCATAGAAGCGCCTGTTAGCGCATTTAATTTATTCCTCCACTGAAGAAAATAGTTCCAATTTATACAGTCATAAATATGTGTTATAAGAATTATTTTCTATATTCTAGAAGATAGTAGCTGAAAGCAGGCTGAAAGTAAAGCAGAATGCGCCTTAAGGCGCATTCTGCTTTACTTTCAACCTGCTTTAAGTGGTCACCTATCTTCAATATAATAAACATGAGGTAAAAGGTTAATAGAAATATTTGAAACAATAGAAGTTGCTGCAGTAGTAGTAGAAGTTTCAGTAGTAGTAGTAGAAGTTGAAAAGGCAAAATGTTGTCAAAACATAATCACATTGATATAATCTGCTGTGGTCGCCCCTCCAAACATGTAACGACGCTATCTGCAATGAGTGCCAAGTTCTTCTTAAAGTGCTTCTTAACCAACCAGATGGCAATACAAGTGGCTACAAACACAGTGAGGCCAATGAGAGGGCCCAGATGCTGACAATCATGCTTTAGACTGACCACAACGGCAGCACCCAGATATCCTACAGCAATGACGCAAGCAATTCCAACAAGGCTCTGCAATTACAATTGAAAGTATATAAGCCGTGCCATGACAAAACCTGCCTTATTGCATTTGAAACATTTTACAGACCAAGCACCGTTGTCATCCCAAGCTCTGCATCTGAGTTTGTCTACACTGCCAAATAACGTAGATAATACTGCTAAATACAATGCGATTGTGTGAGTGAAACAGTGTAGATTCAAGGCCAGCTGCCGCACCAAAAGACGCGGTGGCTGGTCTTGATCTACACTGTTTGCAATGCAATAAGGCAGATTTGGTCATGGTACGGCTCATATATATATATCAATACAGAGCACCAGATAAGGGTAGTTTTTCAAAAATTAAAATATTTATTTCTGAATTAAACCCTATGGTGTCACTACTCATTAGAATCGTCTCTTCGAGACGATTCTAATGAGTAGTAACACCATAGGATTTGGTTCTAAAAATAGTGAGAAAATTACTACCTCTTATCTGGAGCCCTGTCAATACAAATTTTATGATATAGTGCTCCATCCCTACAACAGCCCTCTGACCAACAATTACCTCCTTTCAACAATGCTCACTGCTGTTCCCTAAATAAGACAATTATGTCCAACCCTTCAACTTCTGCAATGTCTTCTGCTTAAAAATGTTGTTTGCTGATTTTTATTATCAAAATAAAAGATTTGACATTTAACAGAAAAAAATATAAAAATTCAAATGACAAACAATTAGAACCCACTTTCACTCATTACCCCATAGCCAGATTCTTGTACTGAACGTAAAGTGACCACATAAAGCAGATTGAAAGTAAAGCAGAATGTGCCTGAAGGCACATTCTGCTTTACTTTCAGCCTGCTTTACACTATAATCTGTTAAAATATTTTAAACTTTTTTCTTATAATGCTTATTTATAATTGTATAAATTGAAGCTTTTTTCTTCAGTGGAGGAATAAATTATAGGCGTAAAAGGGCATATTTACGGGGGAACGGGTTAACCCAGATCAGATGTTGCATTACGCTGCGTCTGATCTGGGTTCAAACTGTTTGCAAATGTAAGTTCATGTATGTCATGTTTCTGCACTCAAAGGATATTAATTTTCCCTCCCTATAACAATTCCCTCTAAACTACAATCAATCTTTGTCTCCATTTGGATGTTGTTATAGAGAGGGCACTGTAGCATCAAAAATCACACAATTAACCCATTACCCACATAGCCTGTTTCTAGTTTTAGAGACAGATGACTCATTAAAGAAGGTTGAAAATGAAAGTACGGCAGAATGCATCTTAACCCTTTACCCCCTATTCTGTTTCTAGGTTTGAAGACAGGTAACCACTTAAAGCAGGTTAAAAGTAAAGCAGAATGTGCCTTAACTTCCATACTGTTTTACTAATTACTAAGATAAAATCTGCTTAAAACAGAAAATATAAATGTATCTCTTATGATAAATATTCATGACTTTATGAATTGAAATATTTTCTTCATGGTATGAATAAATTAAATGTGTAAATTAGAATATCTATGAAATTAATGAATAATTATTGAAATATCGTTCCTCACCCATCTCAGTACTGTTTTATTATTCTCGATAAACGTGCCAACATTCTGATGTAACTGGTGGAAGCTGCGGAACAAGTCGGACGTACTGCTGCCACTGCCATCATCATCTACGGCGGAATGGGGAACTATAAAAATAACAAACATTCATCATTTAAAGGGACTCGCAACCGGATGGTGTACTTGCCAAAATAAAATAAAATACTCAAATAAAAGCAAATTTGTGGCATTATTTGGCTTCTGACATTAAAAAAATATTATCAGTCCAAAAAAAGTCTCAAGAATCGTCACCGAAGCTTAGTTTTTTTAGATATTTTCCATCGTTTTTCTATAGCGTCAGCTGACGGTATAGTTGTCGTTGTTGCTTCACTACACGGGCTCAGACATAAACCCGAGCCGAATAATGTATATCAATCGCTACCAGTGAAGTACGTTAATTCGCTACCATATAGAAAGAGAGCGCCACTAGCCGCGTGGATAAAGGCGCTTCCCTTTTTGTCATGTGTGTCTCCGCATGGAGGGTCACGGGTTCGAATCCCACCAGAGCTTCTTCTTTTCTTTTATTTTAAAATGTACTTTTTAGCAGAATTTATTATCCTAAACTAAATCTTACCCATTTATATAAGCATTTGACATATATTTACAAATTACTATTTTTAATGCTAAATCCGGTTGCGAGCCTCTTTAACCCATTCCCCAATAAATACGTTTTTTTACATCTAGTATTTATTCCTCCACTGTAGAAATTAGTTCCACTTTATACAGTCATAAATATTTACCAGGAGAAATATTTTCTATATTCTTGTAGATAATAGTTTAAAGCAGGCTGAAAGTAAAGCAGAATGCACCTTAAGGTGCATTCTGCTTTACTTTCAACCTGCTTTAAGTAGTTACATATCTTCAAAACTAGAAACGTACTATGGGGTAATGAGTTAAAAGAAACATTCTTCAACGTTTGAGTTGTCACAATAACATTAACTCGTTCAACACCATGGACTTGTTATAAATGTACTCAATACATTTCGAAACAGCGTAGACCCAGATCAGAGGGCTCTTGTATAAGAGCCCCCTGTCAGAGTCTACACTGTTTGCTAATTAAGACCAGTATTCATTAAGCTACCCACAATTCCAAGTAGACTGGTTCATATTTTGATAAAGAAAAAGGTCCACAATGGAATTTATTAACTTATAAGTTAATTTTGATGACAAAAATACATTTTCCATAACCTTTTACTCTGCAGATATGCATTTTTATGCATTTTATGTATTCCTCTACTGAGGAAAAATGTACTAATTTGTACAGTCATGAATATGCACAATAACAAATCAATACTACCTGGTATATCCTAGCAGATGTTATTCTAAAGCAAGCTGCAAGTAAAGCAGAATAAGCCTTAACCCTTTACCTGATAGCCTATTTATAGTATTAAAGATAGGTGACTACTTAAAGCAGGTTCAAAGTAAAGCAGAATTCACCTTAGGATGCATTCTGCTTTAATTTCAGCCTGCTTTACGCTATCCTGTGCTAGAATAAAGAAAATATTCCCTATAATATACATAATATATATGACTGATTAAATTAGATATATTTTATTCAGGGGAGGAATAAATCATATTTGCTAGAAGGCCCTTCTATGGGGGAAGGGTTAAGGCACATTCCGCTTTACTTGCAGCCTACTTTAAGTGTTCTCATACCTTTAATACTAGAAACAGGCTATAGAGTAGAGGGTTAGAGAGTTTAAAGATCAAATTACAACAATTGCGAGCACTCAAAAAGAAGCTTGTTTTCATATTAATTGTAGGTGGTTCCCTCAAGCAATCTGAAACTTTGGCAAATGTACAGTTATCAGATTTGTTCAAAGGTATGCCAACTGTAAATAACACTGATTTCCTCCATAGTCAAAACATCAATAACCTAAAGTAAACTGAGTTTAACCCATCACTCCACAGAAACACATTTGAACAACTTGAATTTATTCCTTTACTGAAGAAAGTAGTTTCAATATACCACTCTTCTGAATGTGCAACATAAGGAATGATTCTTTAAAGCAGGCTGAAAATAAAGCAGAATGTGCCTTAAGGTGGATTCTGCTTTACTTTTAACCTGTTTTAGGCTGTCACCTGTCTTCAAAAAAAGTCTAAGGTGACAGGCAGTAGCTTGAAGCAAGTTGAAAGTAAAGCAGAAAGTTCCTCTGGTAGCCTTTCGCTTTATATTCATCTAAGCTTTAACTTCTTTTATACTGTTGTGATATTTGAAGTTTCACTGGATAACCTTGAATCATTAAAGAAATATTGTAATGCAGTGGACATTAAAGCGACTCGCAACCAGATGGTGCATTAAAAATAGTAATTTGTAAATATGTGTCAAACGCTTATATAAATGGTAAAGAATTAGTTTAGGATAAGAAATTCTGTTTAAAAAAAATGTATTTCAATAAAAAAAAAATATTGGTCTCTGGTGGGATTCGAACCCGGGGCCCGGCATTGGCGGACAGAAGGCAAAATAGGGGAAACCGCTTAGACCAATGGACCACGGAACTATCCGTTTATCTCGGATCGATTTAGGGTATTTCAATGTGTAGCTATCGAAAGTGCATACAACTTCGTAATTCGGCTCGTGTTTATGTCTGAGCCCGTGTAGAGAAGCAACAACAACAACTATACCGTCTACTAGTCGGTATAGAAAAAACGATGGAAAATATCTAAAAATCTAAGATTCGGTGACGATTCTTGAGACTTTTTTTGGACTGATCATATTTTTTTAATGTCAGAAGCCAAATAATGCCACAAATTTGCTTTTATTTGAGTATTTTATTTTATTTTGACAAGTACACCATCCGGTTGCGAGTCCCTTTAAAGTAAACTATTAATATTAGAAAAGGGGAGATAATTTGAATTTAGACAAAAGTAGAATTACTGTTCTTTCAACCTGCATATTCTTATATTATCCTTTGGCAATGTACAAATTGTCAGTGAGTTACATTCACACATATTACTTGTCTGAAAAAATCCAGAAAAATTGCCAATGAGTTATACATAAACAAATATTACTTATCTGGAGATATCAAGGTAAAATTGGAAATGAGAATGAGAAAAAAGGGAAATAATTCAAAATTTAGAGAAGAGTTATGGTTCTTGTTTACTGCACTTTCTTTTGTCATCTCATTAGCTTATATTACAACACGCAGGAGATATCTTTGGGGGAAAAAGTGACAGACACACAGAAGGCAAGATGGATAGACAAAAGGAAATATAGACAAAAGTACAAAGTGGCAACTATATGCCCCCCCCACCCTCACCCCTTGGGGAACATAAATTGTACAACAATCTATCTGCTTTTGGTAAGGACAGGTTAGGACCTCATAAGGAGTTATCCTAAGATTGAATGAACAAGGATGAACACAGGAAAATCAAAATAGTTTATCCTGGCAATACATGCCAGGTGAGTTAACTCATTCACATCTGAAACTTTTAATTGACACTTCAAATTTCAAGATAAGTAAAATCTAGTCCATTTTTTACTATAAAGGGTTGATTTTCACAATATATTTCAAAGGGACAAACAGTGTAGACCCTGATCAGAGGGCTCTTTCAGGAGCCCTCTGATCAGGCTCTACTGTTTGCATAGGACAAGTGTAATCCTCACAGGTACACGGTTTGTAAATGCCATCATGAGTTATAATACTCGTGGCTAGGGTTGAATGTGTTAAAATGATGAATCCAGGCATTAAAAAGTGGAAAGTTGAAAATTTACCATGGTTTATTGGTATGACCACTTCTTTGAGAATCCATGGGCTGTCCTCTGTAGGCAATGCATCAATATTAAGTTTCTCACTCTTTTCTTCCATGACAAATTCCTGTCGTGTGACCCCACAACAGTGCTGAAATAAGGAACAGGGTTTAGAAATGTATTCAACTCTAACAAATGTGTACAAAATATGAAGTCAAGGTCAGCTGAATGTCATAGCTCTTTAAAAAAAACTGACCTCTGTGACCTTGACCTTTCACACGACATGTGAAACACATATTTATATTTGTTTCAGTCAGAGCAAGAGGTATACCAAACATAAAGTCCCAATCAGCTGAGGATCAAAGGTTATAACCATATTAAAAGATTAAACGTTTGACCTCTGTGACCTTGACTTTTGACACAACCTGCCCACAGCCTACATAGTCATATACCTCTTCATATAAGTAACATATTATACCATGTATCAATTTTGTATTAGTAATAGTCATGACCTATCTATGTTGAAATTGTAAATAGTTTTGACAGTTTGAACTCTGTGACCTTGGCCTTTGAGGCTACATGTCTCTGATATCCCCTTGATTAGAGAAATATGAAGGTGCTATCACCTGAAGGTCAAACATTATTGGCAGTTTAGATATTTGACCTTTTGATGTCTGTGACCTTGACCTTTGACTCTACATGTCTCATATATACACATTCAAATTTCTCTTGATAAGAGCAATATGTGTATTAAATATGAATTCCCTTTCAGGGCCAAGGTTATTGGCATTTTAAATATTTAACCTTTTGACGTCTGTGACCTTGACCTTTGACCCTACATGTCCAAAATCTGCATATTCATACACCTCCGTATCTGGGCAACACATATTCAATGTATTGATGGTGTATGTGTTATTGTTCAAAAGTTATGGCCAACCTTAAGGATAAGCAAACGGACAGAGAAACAGGTATCTGAAGAAAACATGCTGTATTTGGAGAAACGGGCAGCTTATTTAGCATGTGACGAACAGTGTGTAGATCTACTTGTCAAGAGATATCGCAGAATCGATTTTTTTTTAAATAGCTCACTATTTCAGTAAAGCTTACAATCCCTAAAAATGCTATAGGATTGCAAAAAAGACAGGTTACAGCTTAAACAAGAGCCCCATGGGGATATTTCGCTCACCTGAGAATAGCTGAAAAATTGGAGATAATGATTTATGTCCAGGACTGACCTTGATATGCAACAGACCAGAACAATTTGAACAAAATATGTAAAGTATATCTAAAAGTGTC
This sequence comes from Gari tellinella, assembly GCA_922989275.2. Lineage (NCBI taxonomy): Eukaryota > Metazoa > Mollusca > Bivalvia > Cardiida > Psammobiidae > Gari > Gari tellinella. The sequence goes on from OV277864.1 coordinate 55,911,449, forward strand.
ACCATACCGAATAAAAGCTCTGGCCATATTAGTTTGAGAGAAGAAGACGTTTGAAAATTTCTCTATATAACTCTATGTAAAACTGTGACCCCCGGGGCTGGGCCAAATTTGACCCCAGGGGCATAATTTGAACAAACTTGATAGAGGACCTGTAGGCAATGCTATGTGCCAAATATCTAAGCTCTGGCCCTAGTAGTTTCAGACAAATTTTCTTTTAAAGTTTTCATTGAAAAAAATCTATTTTTAGCTCCTGTGGCCTAGTTATGCAACCGACCAGAACCATTTGAACAAATTTAATATAGGACATCTAGAAGTGTCACCATGCCAAATATTAAAGCTCTGGCCATATTAGTTTGAGAGAAGAAGACGTTTGAAAATTTCACTATATAACTCTATGTAAAACTGTGACCCCCGGGGTGGGGCCAATTTTGACCCCAGGGGCATAATTTGAACAAACTTGATAGAGGACCTGTAGGCAATGCTATGTGCCAAACATCTAAGCTCTGGCCCTTGTAGTTTCAGACAAGAAGATTTTTAAAGATTTCATTGAAAAAAATCTATTTTAGCTCCTGTGACCAAGAACCATTTGAATAATTTGGTAAAGGACATCTAGAAATGTCACCATGCCAAATATTAAAGCTCTGGCCACATTAGTTTCAAAGAAGAAGACCATTTGAAAATTTCACTATATAACTCTATGTAAAACTGTGACCCCCGGGGCGGGACCAGTTTTGACCCCAGGGGCATAATTTGAACAAACTTGATAGAGGACCTGTAGATGATGCTATGTGCCAAATAAGCTCTGACCCTTGCAGTTTTTGACAAGAAGATTTTTTAAGATTTCCTTATTTTTTTCACTTTTGGTTGCCATGGCAACCAGAGTTCTGCATTGTTTTTAATTCTTTGATCAATTTTGAAAGAGCTTGACCCAAGGAACATTTCTGTAAAGTTTGGTTGAATTCTGTCAAGCGGTACAGGAGGAGAAGTCATTTGAAGCAATTGTTAACGACGACGGACGACGCACGACGACGGACGCCGGATACAGTGCCATCCCAATAGCTCACCTTGAGCCTTTGGCTAAAAAGCAAGATGAACATAAAACAGAAAGCCTGCCTTCATCACCTGACAATAAACTCAATTAAGTGGTCGTAAAAGAGAGGTTTTACTGTAGTTTCAGAACACAAATGGGAACTAATCCAACGTAATTATTTTACTGGATAAAACAAGCTAAAACAACGTTACTTCCGTCACTGCATTATCCCGTTTTCAATAGTGATTTGGAAATAGTTTGGATCCTCATCAGACGCCACGTAACGTGGCGTCTGATCAGGCTCCAAGCTGTTTGTCTTTTGATTGCGTCATGACAGTGAAGGAATTTACAATATATTGATAACGGCAGAAAGGTACTTACATTTTCAGCTCTAAACTTGTCAAATATGCCCTTTTGATTCAAGTCCTAAAACTCCGACCAGGCTGAAACAAAAAAATATCACCGAATGAGAGAAATCATAACTCGCGGAAATGACGTTAACGGTCTCTCCTGAATAACACTTAAGTTACTATAATACCATAACATCCGTGATTCTGCGAATTCAAAACATCGCATCCGGATGTTGTTAAGTGCGATCAACGATGTTTTACATTCGCAGAATCACTGGTGTTATGGTAATCGGCAAGAAAACCGTGTACTGTTACATGCCATTGTTGTTGTTGCTGCTAAGGTTTATAGTCCCGCATATAAGCTTTATCAGATGCGCCATCCCATTGTCTCAGGATCAGCATCTTGCCTATTGTTGAATGGACTTGATACATGATGATTTCATTGAATCGGGTGCTATATATTTATATATATATATATATATACATGCCACCAAAATATTCATATCTAGCCAATCAAATGCTTGAGATCCATCTTATACTCAACTTAAACTCTCTTTTTGGGGGGGGGGGGGGGGGTGTACAGTACTGAACCTTATTAAATTAACAATTTTTGCGATTCGCTTGCAATTCGATGGCAATTCGCTTGCAATTCGATGGCAATTCGCTTGCGATTCAAAATACTAACTTTACTCTAGGGTAAGTTTTCTCACAAATGTTCGCATATATGTCTTCGTTAATGTTTTGGATTCCATTTTTGTCACAATCTCGTAAAAATATTCAAACGTAGGATTTGTTTTTTGAAGCACCCGATTCGATGGCAATTCGATTGCAATTCGATGGCAATTCGCTTGCGATTATCAATTTAATTTAATAAGGTTCAGTACTGTAACTGTTGAGCCAGAGCTGCAAGGAATAAGATGTTGTGAGGGACGTAAAACTTTCTAAGAAACAGGGAAGTATATGTATAGAATCTCTGTTTAGAACAACAACAACTGCAAAACCTCAATAATCACATTAATCAGTGGCATATGCAGTCTATGTGCGATTCCTGAAACAGAACAACCATTACGAACACAGTGATTAATACATGCTGTGATTTACTTAGTAATACAGTCAATCCTGTATTGAGAGACTACTAAAAGCAGCTTATTGAGGTCAAAATCAATGCAGGAAACTCATGCACACGCCGAAACGTTAGATGCATTTATATTTTGTCAGTTTGTCCTGTTTTTAATGACCGCATTATTGTATGATCGAGTGACAGCTGTAGATAACAATGCTCCCTCCCTACAACGACCCTCCGAACAACGATTCCCTCCCGTTACAACAATGCTTGCCGCTGTTCCTCAAACAAAACAATTATGCCTAACACTTTCACTGCTTCAATGTCGTCTGCTTTTTGCTTAAACTTGTCGTCTGCTGTTTTTTCTAACATTTTCGTCTGCTTTTTTCTCAAAATTACATATTGCCCGTTTTCAAGATGACAAACAATTCAAACTGTTTACAAAAGTAAGCACTGTAAGGATATAAATTGTCCCTCCCTACAACAATTCCCTCCGTACAACATACTCAATCTTTGTCTCCCATTGGCTGTTGTTGTAGAGAGGGAGCACTGTACACATTATACTGCAGTGTGTGCATATGTACGTACGTACATGTACACACGTATGTGTACGTGGATGCAATATAAAGGGGTGTCAGTGTTGTATTTGAGGGAACAGCTATAGCAGCTGAGAGTACGACAAAAGTAATTGCAGTTATAAAGCAGATTTCTGCTTTAATTGTGATCTGCATTATTCAGTAAACGCCCTTTCTTCTTCAAAGATTGATCATTTAAAGTTGGTAAGACTGAAAGGGTATACGTACATGTATAATGAAATAGATCTACTTGTAAAATGATGGCTATCTAAAATCGAGTTTGTTATACATGTAGTTAGTTGTAGAATTGGGCCAAATTTTTAGTATTAACCTGGGCGAGGTATTTTTTTCAGTATCCTATTTCAATTGTTTGATTAAAATGAATAAATCATAGATACATTTGTAAGTATATCAATCGGACGCAATAATTCGAAACAGCCTAAATAAATAAATGATATTTGACCCTCGAGATCAGCCAGATACAACAGAAATACAGTAAAACTTCTTTTATCAGATGATATATTTACAGTTGTGAATACATGTCGTTTTTTAATGCAGGGGCGATACAGTGCCCCCCTCTCTCTACAAAAACACCCGATGGGAGAAAAAAAGTGTGCGTGTTGTTAGGAGAGAATTTGTATAGGGAGGGAAAACTGATACCTTAACCCATTATCCCATAAATACGCCTTTTTACGTCTCAATTTTATCCCTCCACTGAAGAAAGTAGTTCCAATTTATACAGTTATAAACATGAATAATAAGAAATATTTTCTATATTCTAGCAGATGGAAGCTTAAAGCAGGCTGAAAGTAAAGCAGAATGCGCCTTATGGCGCATTCTGCTTTACTTTCAACCTGCTTTAAGTGGTCACTAAGTCTTCAAAACTAGAAACAGGCTATGGGATAATAGGTTAAGAGTGCCAAGCATGAGTTGGCTAACATTTGCGAACAGCGTAGCGCGGCGTCTGGTCTGGTTTCAAACGAGAATTTTAAGCAGACGACATTACAACAGTGAAAGCGTTAAAAACAATTGTCTTGTCTTGTTTGGGGAACATCGGCAATCATTGTTGTATGGAGGGAACTGTTGTTTGGATGGATGTTGTTGCGTGGGAGTAGTGTGCTCATCCTTTGATTCAGGTTTAAACAGTAAATTAAGCAATAGCATGGTTTAAAGAGAAAATCAACACTTCCTTAAAGCAGAACGCCTTAAATCAGATCATTGAAGCCTCGACATGAAAAAGGCATTTTGGCGGGACAAGTCAAGATCACTTATATGACTAATAAAAAATAATCCGCCAATTTTGTCATCCTGTTTTGCAGTACAGTAGAACCTGTGTATCTCAAACAAGTTAGAGTAAAAAATATCTGTATTTTAACAATAAGTTGCATTAAGTCGAACTCTTTTCAGTCCAACATAAATGTATTCGTATTTCAAAATGAAAAGCTTAACTAGATTTAAACTAAGAAATACGGATATGTCGGTTTAAAAGAGTTCGAGATAAATAAGGAGGTTGGACGATAGTTGTCCTTTGTTGTACATGTAACAGGAAACTTATAAATTATACATGTGCAAACGGCCCGGTTTGTTGTAAACGTGACAATTAAAAGAAGATTATTTGACAGGCTTACGGAGAGCTGATCTGGAATTTTTGCCCTACGAAAATGTTCTGCATAAAGATCTGTTATTTGATACAGTAGAGACAACTTTATTCTTTTCGCAATAAACGTGTTTACGCTAATGCTATGTTAGCCACTCGTTTGAGCTTCGTTTGCGTTTAAACGGAAATGCTTTATAGTCTGATCAGGATACAAACTGTTTGACACCCGCGTTTTAACAGGCGTTCTTCTCACTTATCCTTATCCATGTATTCTTTCGTATGAAATAATCTGATGCATGGAGAGAAAAAAATAATGAGTCATCTTTGTTTATCTATAGTGAAATCTTCCAGAAGACTCGTTCAACCTAAAATTGAAAATGAAGAAGAAAATATCGAGGGATCGATTATTCTGTACCCTGGAGTGGTGAAAAGAAATACATGTACAATCTAAGTAAAAAAGGAGTAACCTATTTTAATGGCATTGTGGTTATGTATACCGCATTAAGTTTTGGGTTACAATTGTTAGATTCAAGACATTTTGACTGGCGTTATAATGAAGAACAGGTTGGGTCCTGAACATACGTCGAGTTACTTAGCATCTGCTCAAGATTCTAACTATTTGCAAGGTTTGATATAGCGCGTGCTTGGCAGCTAACCCAATTCCTAGTTTTGAAGACAGGTTACCACTTAAAGCGACTCGCAACCAGATGGTGCATTAAAAATAGTAATTTGTAAATATGTGTCAAACGCTTATATAAATGGTAAAGAATTAGTTTAGGATAAGAAATTCTGTTTAAAAAAATGTATTTCAATAAAAAAAAATATTGGTCTCTGGTGGGATTCGAACCCGGGGCCCGGCATTGGCGGACAGAAGGCAAAATAGGGGAAACCGCTTAGACCAATGGACCACGGAAACTATCCGTTTATCTCGGATCGATTTAACGTATTTCAATGTGTAGCGATCGAAAGTGCATACAACTTCGTAATTCGGCTCGTGTTTATGTCTGAGCCCGTGTAGAGAAGCAACAACAACAACTATACCGTCTACTAGTCGGTATAGAAAAACGATGGAAAATGTCTAAAAATCTAAGATTCGGTGACGATTCTTGAGACTTTTTTTGGACTGATCATATTTTTTTAATGTCAGAAGCCAAATAATGCCACAAATTTGCTTTTATTTGAGTATTTTATTTTATTTTGACAAGTACACCATCCGGTTGCGAGTCCCTTTAAAGCAGGTTGAAAAATATAACAGAATGCGCCGACCGATGCGCCCTGCTTTACTTTCAGTCAAGCTGCATGTGCAAGCCAAAGATATAGAACATACTTCTACTGGTTGATCAAGATCTATATTATAAAATGTACAGTGGATCTGTTATTCTTTCCCGTTTAAACGCAAACGTACGCAAACGCAAAGCACTAAAACGTAGAAAAGAACAACTTTTGGACAATTCTGATAATTCTTGTTTATCTTGGTGGCAAACAGTTTGGAGCATGATCAGACGCCGGGTTACCCGGCGTCTGATCTGGCTCCAAACTGTTTGCACGCCAAATAATAGTTTTAGCGTAAACGCGTTTATTGGGAAAGAATAACAGATTCTCCACTGTAACTATTTTCTTCAGTGGAAGAATTAATTAAATGCGTAAAAATACGTATCCACGCAGTAAATGGTTAATGGTGAAACTATCATGCAGTACTTTAGATCTCTAGATCTATTAGAGTAGAATCTATAATAACTATTAAAGTAAACCAATAGATCTAGATCTACCTATATGAGAAAAAGTCGAACCTACCTTGATCAGGCAATTCCTTAGTTGTAATCACACGTGTTTTTACCTCTCAGAATACTACAGACGAAAACCGCGGGATACAGGATAGGCTTTCATGTACAATCAATCAATGAATGAACTCACTGAAGCACATGTTCGGTACAAAAAACGAATCGGCGTTCGGTCTTTTCCGTTTTCTACGGAAATCTCACAGCCATGTTCTGATTGGTTGGATTCAGTAACGGTTTTATTGATCGTGAAATCCCGTCTGTAGTATTGCATCATCACGAGGCCTATCATAAGTGATTGTTTCTCCGAAAAGGGAAGCAGAAGAATGCGTCAATAGACTCAAATACAGTAAAACCTCTTAGTTGCGACCGCAACATTGTGTTTACAAATTATGAGGTGTTTACGACAGGTGAATGATCAAGCTCCAAACTGTTTACCGTCCAGGATAAAATCAACATTCAGAACTGTCAAAAATTTGTCATTTTCATCATTTTTACAATGCTTTTGCGTTTCGTTTGCTTTTGAAAGGGAAAAATGATACTATTATTACCTTTGTCCAGTGCACAGGTATGTGCCTGCAACATGGCGCGAACCAGGGTAGAGATCTTTGTGTAGAAAACAGCTGGCCACTAAAAAGAACTAAACTATTGATTTTAATTTATTTGATCATAAATACTTTTTGTGAGCTTATGAGCGTATGAGCATCCAAGCGAGGGCAAATTGGACGAGTCCTCTGATTAATATGCAGCATGTGTTTTAACTTTCTACAAAGTTTCTCAAATTTTGTTTGCACAAAGTGTCGTCTGAATTAATTCTAAGACTGTTTTAATTTGTCTTTTAAGTTTAGGAAATAGTGTGCCAAACAGTGTGGACCCAGATGCGACGCCGAACTGTTTGCAAAACGTTGTATATACCAAGTTCCATGATAAAATTACTCGGGAGAGTTTTACTCTTTCACCGCTTTATTGTCGTCTGCTTCATTATTGTTTGTCTGCAAGACACGTTTCAAAGTTAGATTTAAGTTTGTATAAATCTCGATAAGAGTGTCAAACAGTTTGAGTCCTGATCAGACACCGCGTTGCGCAGCGTCTGATCAGGACCCAAACTGTTTGCAAACGCGCTTTAAAGCGTCTTTTGGAGTGGAAGGGTTAAGTATAAAGATCTACATCATTTGCAAACAGTGCAGGCACAGATCAGAGGACCTGGGTCGGCACTATTTGCCATGTATCTAATGTTTAATCTACTTTTATAATAAACCCTCTGGAGTCAATGATAGCTGGTCATTATATAGAAACTGGAAGAGTTCATTTAAACAGGCAACAGTGTAAAGGTTAAGTACAGTGGAGAAAACGGTATTCTTTCCCAATAAACGCGTTTACGCTAAAACTGTTTTTTCCAGTGCAAACAATTTGGAGCCTGATCAGACGCCGGGTAACCCGGCGTCTGATCAGGCTCCAAACTGTTTGCCACTCAGGTAAAATTGTCAAAAAGTTGTCCTTTTTCTACATTTTAGAGTTTTGCGTTTCGTTTGCGTTAAAACTGGAAAGAATAACAAATTCTCCACCGTGACTGTACCATGCGTTACCATACATACCTTATCAACAGTGAAGATAACCATATGCTTGATCCAGGCATATGGTGATGTATACACAATACAGAGCTGTACCTTGGTCTACACTGTCTGAAAATGTCATCTAACTCTTTGAACGAAGGGCACTTATAATCACGGTGCAAAGAGTTCGAGATATTTTGGTTGCTAAATGGCTGGATGTATGGTTTAGTCGTACATGTACATAAAACAATCAGACGAGATATTACATTTTGTTGTAAGGAGAAAACTAAAATAATATTTGAACCATTAATGTCTGTCGTCCACAAACATATTAATATCCTGTAACAATGCATTGTAGACTCTGATGAAATGCCAAACTGTGTTTCGTCTGATAAGATTTTACGCACTTTAAATGCTTTCCTATAAAATGAATACAGATTTTCAGAGACAGTATAAATAATTTATTTGTACATAGCTCTAAATTTATATATCTCATTTGCATTAAAATTCATTTACCCCTGAAATGTTCAATGGACTATTTCCATGTCCAATTAACTCTATTTCATTTCTTATTATTTAAAGTTGATTTTTTTAAAAAGGGATCGCGAAATGAAAAACAGTGCAGACCTTGATCAGAGGGGCCCTGCAGGAGCCCTCTGATCAGGCTCTACACTGTTTGCATATGACGTGTGTACTTTTCACAGTTATATTAGTTGTTAAAGGAGAGTACATACATGTACATTCATCGCTAGGGTTCGATGTGTAAATTTAACTCGATTTCATTTATATTATCGACTTTTAACATTTAGCACGCAACAGACAGCTGCCTGTAAAATTGTCACCTGTTGCACTTTTTGCACGTTCTCTTGCAAGGCTACCATTTCTCCGGATTTTTTTCTAGAACATGGTAGCTTAAAGCAGGCTGAAAGTAAATCAGAATGCGCCATAAGGCGCATTCTGCTTTACTTCCAGCCTGCTTTAAGTAGTCACGTGTCAACAAAACTTGAAACAGGCTATTGGGTAAAGGTATGATTCGTAAATTCGCAATTGAAAAATGCAAATGTCACCATCTTAGGAATTTTCATGTCAACTTATGGCAGCCCTGCTCTTGCATAAACAACTTGTGTGCCATGTAGTTCAGACGTAGAGTTACTTTGTGCCTTATCTGGATCCAGACTGTTTGCATAAGTTGTTACAAATTCCCTTGCAGCAGGCTGATACTCATGTTGATTTAATAATAATAATAAAGACTTTATTTAACGAGAGAACTCATTTGGTAAAGACCAATCTTCCACGAGGCCCTCAACATATAAACAAGCGTATAAAACAAAAGACATTTTCATACAAGACAAATAATTAACAACAATATAACAATACGATCTTTGCTATTTGTTAAATCGTCGTTTTGTTTGGGCTTTATATTGCCTCTACCTATTCAATCTTCATGTATAGATAACAAATCTTGAATTCTCAGAATGATACTTATACATTAACATTTTCAGCTTAATCTTTAAAAGTCTTTAAGTAAACAGAGTAGTCCCTGTGGAGAGCTCCTACAGGAACTGTCTTTTCAGGGTCCACTCTGTTTGCAAAGGTTTAAAATAATATTGATTTGTAATTGTGTTCCTTCGTGTTGTATATATGTTAGTTTTGTTTGTGGACCATATTGGTTTGTTTGTTGATACCAAATATGTAATCCACATGAAATAAAGTCGTTATTATTATTATTATTATTATTATTATTATTATTATACCAACCGGGAAGAATAAACGTATCTTAAGCATTTGAAAACGTGTACCTATTAAGTGTATACTTGTCCTATATGTAACAAGTGAAACCCAAATCACAGGACTCCTAATGGAGTCCTCTGACCAGGGTCTGCACCGTTTGTCATTTTACAATGTATAAAGAAAAGATAAAAGATAACCTCTAAATAGATCTAGCAAAAAAGACTTAATTGGAAACTAGAATTATCAAGGCCAGAAAAGAGATAAAATAATTTAATCTATTATACATTTACTTTAATATACAATATAACCTGCCTTCTTCGATATCATTCGGTACCAATTGATGTTGTCGGATAAAATAGTGTGCCGGTTAAAGCAGGTTTTAGATATACATCAGAACATTGAGCTCTTTCTAAATCGCTTAAATGGAACATACCCGTATTTCAAAGTTAAAACATGGCGTTGCCACATTTTAATTTTGGAATACGGGCATATTTCACTTAAGCATGCTTGAGATATAGACATTCATCAAAAGAAACATGGGTTCGAGGTAGCGACTGTATGTCACTCGCCATTTGGGTCCGAAAATCATTGTCAGATAAAGCAGGTTTCTGGTTTGATTTGATTTGTTTTGATTTTACGTCACTTTCAACAGTATTTCATTCATATCGCGACGTCCAGCTAATTACAGGTGGAGGAAGACCCCAGAAGTCCTTTTACGCACTGTTTCAGGCACAAATTGGCAACTGGGTAGAACCACCGACCTTCCACAAGCCAGCTATAAGGCTTCCCCACATGAAAAATTCGAACGACCCTACTGGGATTCGAACTCACAGCGATGAGGAGCTTAGTGATGTAAGTCACAGTGACTATATCACTAGGCCACGGAGGCCTCCGCAGGTTTCTGGATTAACCAAATGTCGGATAAGCAAGGTTATACTGTACACTGAACTCATTAGTTCATCCCTGAAATTTTAAATGGACATTTTTTCCAGTTTTTAATAAAAGATTTTCCATTTTTGACTTTTTAGGGTTGAACTTGAAAATAAGTTTTAAAATGGCAAACAATGCAGACCTCTATAAGCAGTGTCTAAATTTTTTGCACAGGACAAATGTACTCCTCAAAGATACACTGTTTTAAATGACGAGTATATTCGTCGCTAGGATTTGATGTGTTAATTTCATCATTTTGTCTTATTCATTCGCCTGCTAATCGCAAATTAGCTAAAAATTGAAAACTGTTTGGAGCCAGATCAGACACCGCGAAACGCGAGGTCTGGTCAGGTTCCAATCATTTTCACTTTGTTTTTCCCCAGCTAAAATGGCATTCAAATTTAATCAAACCCATTTGTTCCCACGATCCCATATATGGGACATAGGCAAACAGTGTAGACTCTGATCAGACGCCGCATTATGCGGGATCTGATCAGATTCTACACGGTTTGCTGATAGGAATTTCAATATAAAACAAAATGAAAATGAAAATTTTGACCAGACATCACTTTGAAAAAAAATGGACTAATCCAATATATAAACATGGAAGCATCCACTGGGTATAAATGGGTTAAAAAACAACTGCAGACGAGAACTATGGAGCAGACGATACTGTAAAAGACGAAGAGTCGAAATAACCAGGCACTTTATTTCATCAATCGACATGATCAATACAGACCGTTAAGTGCAAAAGCTCGTCAAAAAGGATATTTTAATTTTTACAAAATCTTTACCCCTTCACTGCCAAGACGTCATCAATTTTAAACAATTGTCGTCAGCTTACATTTCTAAAATTAAATATTTAGTTATTTTGACTTATGAAATATTGAAATGAGTGTAAAACAGTTTGTATCCTGATCAGACGCCGCGTGACGCGGCGTCTGATCAGGATCCAAACTGTTTTCAAATTACTAGTGTACTCATATAGGGAAGGCAATGAAGGGGTTAATGAACAGAAGAAGTAAACGTACATGTGTTGTTGTTGTTGCTTTATCAATGATATACTCTGGTGTACTTTATTCGTATCAACAGGTGTGAAACAAAAATATAAAATGCGCTTGCTTGTTCTTGTTGTTTTCCAATTAAAGAATGTTGTTGTTATTTGTTAGTTATTGTTGTTGTTTTTTAATTTAAGAAATCTAAAACGGGAGGGTCAATGCATTTTGAGGTCAATCAGACCACAGTATGGTTTGGCGCTACATGTATACTCTCACAGAAATACATTATGTAGGTCAAAGCATGTATGGCGAATAACAGGGTGTGTTACAGTGGAGAAGACGGTATAATTTACCGGTAAACGCATTTACGCTACAACTACTACAGTGGAGAAAACGTTATTCTTTCCCAATAAACGCGTTTTCGCTAAAATGTTTATTTCCACTGCAAACAGTTAGGAGCCAGATCAGACGCCGGGTAACCCGGCGTCTGATCAGGCTCCAAACTGTTTGCCGCTCAGATAAAAATGAATTGTAAGAAATGTCTAGAAATTGACAATTTCCGCACGTTTTAGTGTTTTGCGTTTGCGTACGTTTGCGTTTAAACGGGAAAGAATAACGTTTTCTCTCCTGTATTTCTATTGCAAACAGTTTGGAGCCAGATCAGACGCCGGGTAACCCGGCGTCTGATAAGGCTTCAAACTGTTTGTCACTCAGATTCATATTAATAGTCAGCATTGTCGAAATATTGTCCTTTTCTACGTTAAACTGCTATGAGTTTGCGTTCGTTTTTAAAATGCGTTTAAACGGCAAATAATAACGTCTATACTGCACTGTACTATAGGTATTGTCTGAGTTTATTAATCTGTCAGGAACAGCTATCGCGGACACAGTGCTACAGTGGAGAAAACGTCATTCTTTCCCGTTCAACGCAAAAACAATGCAATAATATGTATACAATTACAATTTTGTTTTAAATTTCTTACGGTTTGTTTTAATCTGAGTGTCAATTATTTCGGAGCCTGATCAGGTATTCGGCGTCTGAGCTTTCTCCAAACTGTTTGCAATGGATGCAGCGATGCTAACTAAAAACGAAGCCGTCGGGACCGTCTGATTTCTTCGTTATATCAAAATTTCGTTGTACCAGGTCAATTTTACTATAAGCTAATTGGAGATGGGGCGAATTTCACTCCGTACGTGTAACAGTTTTAGCATGTCGAAAAATAATGCCCGTTCCACTGTACATAACCGACAGAGACTAATATAACATGGCGTTTGACCCATACGTTATTTATTACTGACAGGTCAATAAAATCAGACTCTACAACCTGATTACCAATACCAATCAAGTCACACTTGACAGACAATGTGTCAATTATATTATTAGCTTAAATCTTAAGTCTTATTCATTTTTTGCCCTCAACTAAATAGTATTTATATTTAGGGTTGTTTTCTGTCGTATATTGCAAAATAATAGACAGCGCAAACCCTGATCAGCGAACTCCTTTAGAAACCCTCTGCTATGGGTCTACACTGTGTGCCAGGACAAGTTTACTCTCTACAGGTACACTGTTTGTAGAGGACGAGAGTAGTCGTCACTAGGATTCGGCGTATTAAAGCAATGTAAATGTAAAGCAGAGTGTTTGAACAGGAACTCTCGGTTAAAATACTATCACCCTGCTTTAACTCTACCTGCCTTAAATACCAAAAAGTACATTTGGATCAGTTGTAGTAGCTGGGGCCTGGGGTGTTACTGTAGAAGATATTACATAGCGTAGGTTTTCGAAAGCTAAAATTGCTAACTTGCGTTTGGAAATACACCTACTGATGTGGGATACATGCACTTTACTTGTTTGAAATCACGACCGCTAGTACCGTAGTCAAGTGTGGTACCACTGGCACCACGTTCCCCGGTGTTTGTCAGTTATTTTTTCAGCGGAGCTGCCTATTATCTATTTAGACCTACATTTTTATTTACACAAACATTTCAACCAATCATATTTGATCAAAAATTTAGAATTAAGAGCACCTGTTGAAACTGAATTGTCTGATTGGATAGTAGCCAGGGCTCCAGATAAGAGAATTATTTCAAAACTTAAAAACTTTATTTGTGCATTAAACCCTATGGTGTCCTACTCATTTGAAATGTCTCTTCGAGACAATAAAAATGAGTGGTAACACCATAGGGTTTGGTGATGAAATAAGTGAGAAAATGTTAGATTTGTTCAGTTTACTCCCTCTTATCTGGAGCCCTGATAAACTGTAGCCAGTGCTACTGGTCTAATTGTGAGACACAGTGCAGTGTTTACTAATACTGAGCTGATGACATCATGCTTCTATTTTAAGAATTTGTTTTTCTATAGATAGACAGTGGTACCTCTAAGGTGTTTTGTTACGGTTTACTACCAATTTATTTAATTGTTAACTATTTGTACAAATTTACCATACATTGATAGCAATATAATAAATGGCCTCGAGTGAGTTAAACACAATTCTGTTGTTTCATCATTTATTCACAAGAGTGAGGTGTTATAGAACTGTTGTTCTGTAAGGGAATGCACAGTTTATTTAGTTATAGTTTGTTTCAAGAAACTCCCCATGAATGAAGTTTGATATTTAGAACAGAAGTTTAATCTGAGGATCTCCTACCAGTAGCTAGGATATGGGTTATATTATTGTTTTGCATTTCTATACATTTTTAGTTTTTTAGTCAGAGTTAAAGTTATCATTGAATGCGTATTTTTTGCTTTTCAATCCAAGACATTACAATTCTTTGAAAACCCCCAATTTCATACAATTTTGCACACCCATCTACAGCATGAATTCCACCACCCATTCCGCTGATTATCTTTTTTAAATAAATTTATGTTTATTATGCAATTTTCCATAATCGAAATTCACCGTGATCTGAAAATGTTACACAAAAAGACAAAAGACAGAAAAACAACGAAAACGACAAAACATTGAACAGCAGACACTACATGAGAGCCGAGCAGGGTCCTGTACTGGTGCCAAAGCATTTAAACAGGCATTGCAGAGTTGTCTTTCTTGAATATGTAGTAGGCCTATACATTATACAATTACGCAGCACTCGCTACGATAAGTTGCTCTTAAAAATCCTAAGAGTTTCGAATTTTCAATTTTCCAAGCTTGATTTTAGGAATCGTACCTTTAAAACCAAGCCATTGATGTACTTTTGTGTTCAAAACCATCGTTTCAAAACTTCACTTCATTCATTCATATCTTTATTTCCTCCATTAAGGAGAGCATTTATGTCAAACATATATACAAAAGTGCACAATGTTACAATAACGTGACATAGTATAATACATGTATAATAATAACAACAATAATACCCAATTTTCCATACCCCATCAGCCCACTTACCCCCTGAATACGCCTTTTTGCACCTTTAATCTTTCTTTTATCCATTGAAAAACTAGTCCATTTGATACAGTTATGAAAAGCTATGATAAGAATTATTACCTTTATTCTAGCAGATGGTACCTTAAAGCAGACTGAAAGAAAAGTAGATGCACCTTGTGGTGCATTCTGCTTTACTTTCAACCCGCTATAAGTGATCATCTATAGGCTATGGGGTTATAGGCTAAAGTACATCTTGCGTCACAAAACAAGAAATGCATGTTGCAATCTATTTCAGTAGTATCAAATACATTTATAACAACCCCTTTTCCTGACTGCATAGCGACTGCTTAATTAATGGTTAAGTATAATAGAATGCATGGTAAATACAACAGTTTCCATTCAGATCATACGCCGATTCGCTCGGTGACTGATCCGGGTAGAATCTATTTGTATTTTGTAAGTGCGGGCTTCCCAAGAGAATACTTCTTACGAAACGAAAGAAGTATAAATGGGCACAGTTACAACAGGGTCGACTATATTTAAGGAACAGTTAACATAAATACCAAGAACAGAAAAAAGGTAAGATCCACTTTCAAGTACTTCTTACGAAACGAAATAAGAAATACGTGTTGGAACTACTTACAATAGCAATTCAATATTGTAGACGTTACATTATCGACATGCATCCATATGTTAACAAACAGTTTCAATTCTCATCAGAAGCCAAATTGCTCGGGGTCTGACCAGGGTAGAAAATATTTGTAATTGTAAGTACAGTGGTCTTAACAAAATAAGGGGTAATAATACAGCAAATAGTTTGTTCAGCTTAGATCGAATTAGAATGCAGATATTTTACCCACATGTAGTGCAGGTATACCAATGATAATTTATTGAGCTGTGAATTTCTTTGCTGTAAGATGTTTTCAGCATTTATATTATGAACACCTAGCAAGATATTTACATAACTGAATTTGTCCAAGTTTAGCATAAAGTTAAAAAACCTAAAAATAGCTAACTTGCGTTAATTGCGTTTGGAAATACACCTATTCCTGCTTACTCATACATGTACTTTACTTGTTTGAAATCACGACCTCTAGTACAGTAGTCGAGTGTGGTACCACTGGTCCCACGTTCCCCGGTGTTTGTCAGTTATTGACATTAAAATGCATTTTTCTATAATCGAAATTCACCGTGATCTGAAAATGTTACACAAAAAGACAAAAGACAGAAAAACAACGAATACGACAAAACATTGAACATCAGACACTACATGAGAGCCGAGCAGGGTCCTGTACTGGTGCCAAAGCATTTAAACAGGCATTGCAGAGTTGTCTTTCTTGAATATGACTGTAGTATACATTATACAATTAAATACGATAAGTTGCTCTTAAAAATCCTAAGATTTTCGAATTTTCAATTTCCAAGGTCGATTTTAGGAATCGTACCCTTAAAAACAAGCTGGTTAATGTACTTTTGTGTTTAAAACCATCGTTTCAAAACAATATATCACTCCATGTAGCCCTGGGCTATAAGGACCAGACACGATTGATTTTGAAACAAATTGTAATAAACGGTATATATAAAGACAAGTGGTACAACTGATTTTCAGTTTATTCTCACCCTAGCTAAACAAAACTTGTCATATCGGGAATAATAATTGATAAAACAACACTTATGTTTGTATTTCTGTCTAGTTTGAATAATACTCTTCCATAAAGAAACAAACACAAAAATCAACAACAAAAACCCATAACAAATCATGCAATTTCAACAGTAACTGCGTCTACCCACTGAAATGGCAGACTTTCTGGCTGAAGAACACGGGTGCGTCCTGTGCCGATACAGCATTGTCTACAACTACTGTACGCTTATAATGGCAATATCGAACATGAGAGTCATATGTACAGTTCCATAGACATACACTTTTAGTACCGATCAAATCTGCTTTCCTCTCGAATCATTGTAACCAACACAAAATTCACAGGTTTTCGTCGATAGTAACGTTTCTCGTATGGAGGCAGTGAACAGGCACGTAAAATAGATGGCCGTCTCTCTATATACCCATTATTACAATTGTTTAAAAAACAATCGTGTCGAGTCCATGTGAGTATAACCATTCTATGCTTGAACATTGCATGGGGACAAAACACATATTTTATTGTATTTTAAAATTTCGGATGCTATTGCTCATTTTCAACACATACAGACAGTGGAGAAAACGTTATTTTCCCCAATAAACGCGTTTACGTTAAAATGACTATTTCTATCGCAAACAGTTTGGAGTCAATACAGAATATTTACATTTGTCCCATTCAAATCCAGTGAAAAAATGCTGTTCATTTCGTATGAACGCTATTTTTCGTGAGGGAGGTCCTTGTGGATAAGTTTCGAAGAGGAGGCGGGGCATATGCATTTTTCATTTGCGAATTAATCTTTGGAACTTGGACAGCAAACATTTTTGCGGATTTTTCAAAAAAAATTCTTAACCGATCTATGTCTTCCTATTAGCGGAAACCGTGATTCCCGAATAAATTCTTCTTTATTAATGAGATAAATTGCAAGAAAATTGATATACCTTATAAACAGCAGCTGTCTGCATCTATGACATTAAAAAACGAAATATTTATCCTTCTATCATAATGACTTCACTTCCAAATGACGTAAAATTGGCGTTTTCGCGCTATTAAACTGTCGAATTGTTGATATTAGCATGTAAACAATAGCATTTTTGTTTTGCTTTAGAATGTACACAGCTTCAGTAATTCGGTCATGGCTGTTCCTTATATGGTACACATTATTCGTGTTATCAACCTCTCATATGGATTAAACGTACATGCGTAGATCTACTAACAAAATTTGATACCGGTATTAGAAATTAAAGCAAATGTATTGTAAATATAAGAAATGTACAGATTTTTTCGGCGTTCAAGCGAAATAAACGACAGAAAACTATTTGCAAATTTACTAGCGATTCATGGTATTTGCCGATAATTTTCTGTCGTTTATTTCGCTTGAACGCCGAAAAAAATCAGTTCATTTCTTTAATCCGGGTAACGGCTCTAAACTGTTTGCAACTCGGATTCATATAGAGCCCTAGTCAATATTGTCAAAATGTTGTAATTTTCTTAGTGCAATGTGTTTGCGTTTCGTCTGGGTTTAAACAAATGCCTTTTCCAAGTTGCATGCTAGAACAACGCGTATTGGTTTCATAAAATCTAGGTTTATTACTGAAGTCTATGTATCACACATGTCTTTTATTCTCCAGTCGAAGAAAGGGGTCGTCACTAGTTATTGTTGTTGTTGTTGTTTCCGTTAAGGTTTTTCGTCTCGCCAATCATTTTCAGATGAGTCCAAGTTTGACACTAGGTAACATCATGCTTATTTGGATCTGGGACCCGTTTCATATTTCATACGTAAATCAGATTATAAAAGTCTCAATTGTTATTTATTTCTCCATCTAATCTTGTCTTGTGACATCTCTTTGGAATCGTCTTTTTAAGACGATTCCAAAGAGATGTCACAAGACTGGATTAGATAGAGAACTCAGAAATCGAATGTATTTTAAAGTTATGACATACGAGCGTTTTGTCTAACGAAGTTTTATGAAACGGGCCCTTGTACTCTAAGCCCATTTGTACCCAGCGACCCATACAAGAGGCCGAGGCAAACTATTTGCTAAGTTCCAATATCAAACAAAACGAAAAAAAAATTTCGACACCCTTACACATTAAATGTGTACAAATTTTGTACTCATTGCAGGAACTTTATTTGTAAATGACGAATATACTCGTCGCTAGGGTTCCAAGGGATATCCTAATGGGCGCCCCTGACGATGAAAGAACACATTTATGTATCAGAGTACAGAACAAGAATACATTCATTTTATTTTCTTTGCACGCTGAGTATGGTTTTCGTCTGAAAAATTGTCTTTTTCTATTGTTAAAAATTATTATTTCAAAATTTCTTTTCAAAACAAGATCAGAGTGTCAAACAGTTTAGATCTTGTTCCGCGGCGTCTCATCAAGATCCAAACTGTTGCCCAGATAATTACGATTCCGCAGATAGCGTGAGATAAACAAACAGCATTCTGAGATATAATTTGAGATAGAGATCATGAGTCAGAAGTTTAGCCTTTTTATCTCCATTTTACCATGTATAAGTATATACTGTAGTTTCTCTTTATACTAACGAAGCCATCAACAACCCGTATAGAACCTAATGAGACATCGCATTACGCGGTGGCTAAACAGGGTCTGCACTGTTTGCAATTTGATATGAAATGTTCTGCTGAATGGACTAACACTGTAGTGTCGTTAGATCACACTTGTTTATCTGTAATGAAATCACCCTGGAAAGACACAGGGAGAGTTCACTGAAATATCCAGACAAAACGGGGTATGAAAGATATACCCGTTATCTGTGTCTACCTATCATGGTCAGTCTGGTGCCCTTGGGCGACGTAACGCATGTGCTACAACACGAACGTAATACGCTACTTGCATCTAACTGTTTAATCATACACTAACTCTAAAACATATTTAACTATTTTCCCTATATGTACAGCGCTTCCTCTCTGCAACGGTACCCAGTGGGAGACAAAACATGTTAGCGTTGTCTGGAGGGAGTTGTTATAGGGAGGGAAATTGACTACATTTGCAAACAGCTTGAATCCATGACGCGGCGTCTGATCTGGATTCAATCTGTTTGTCGCTCGTCATTAAGTTTTTTTCTGTCCAATTGTCTATTATGTAACTTTGAGAAAACCAGCAGGCGACCCTTTTAAGTATACGATACTGCAGTCTTGAATAGATTGGGCATAATTGTCGTGTTTAGAGAACTGCGACAAGGTTCGATGTAAGGAAGGAGTCGTTATTTGGAGGGCCGTAGTAGGTTAGGGAGCACTGTACATATACCTTTGGTTTATCAACACATGAATCCACACCTGAAAATTCGCATGAAAAATCCCAATTTCCATTAAGTCTAGTCCATTCTGACTATGTAGGGTCGATTTTAAGAACATATTTCAAAATTACAAAAAGGACAGACCCTAATCAGAGAGCTCCGTCTGATCCGGGTATACACTGCTTGAATAGAACAAGCGTGCTCGTCACGGGTATTTTATTTTGCAAATGACGAATAAAGTCGTCGCTAGAGTTCATTGTTTTAGTGTTACAACACGTCCTTAAGCGTAACCAGGACCACTTACAATAGAAGATTTTATAATATAGTAAGACCTCTCTTCACGACCACTAAATTGTTATTATTATTAAGTCCAAAAACTGGTAAAGTTGTGATCAATATTTTTCTCTGTTTTAGATACACTAATAATTACTATTTATGTATAGGTGTATCTTTCAAAGACAAATGGAAATCTGAGTGAAAAGGAAGTTGAAGAAACAATGCGGTTTACTTAACATGTGTACATAAGAAAACTGCGTTTTTAATATAGCATTTTGGATCACAAAGACTGAGACACTATCTATCAACCTACTATAGGATCCAAGTGTCAGTTTTGCTGAACTGCGAATGGCATACATTAGCAGCATGATGTAAAGGATGATGAGGGTTAAATAAAATAAATAAAACTACCCACAGTAAAACATCTCTAGTCAACCACTAAAACGAAAGCCAACTGCTGCATTTAAAGACAGGTGATAGCTAAAATCAAGGTGACAATAAAACAGAAAGCTCCTAAAGGAGCTTTCTGTTTTACTGTCGCATTGCTTTAAGCAAATAATTGTCGTGAACACCTAATAATAATAACAATTTAGTTAAGATTTTGATTAAAAAATGGAGCTGCACTAATTCAAAATTAAATATTTGCGCTAGGGCGCTGATATTTGGAATGTAGGTTTCCTGTTATTTGAATATTGATGTCATGCAGTTAAAACAGAACATAAATAAATTCTAATCAAATTTTAATCAGTTTTGGACCTAGTTCTGTTTGTTGTTGCTAATAACTCATGGTTAAAGGTATAGGGCCCGTCTAACGAAACGTCGTACGACAAATGTTGTCGTTAGTTAGATTCTAGAAGTTTCAATTATAACTTTTTCTCCATCTAGTTCGGTCTTGTGACATCTCTTTGGAATTGTCTTACAAAGACGATTCCAACGAGATGTAAAAAGAAAGTACAGTGAAACCCCTCTAAACCGGACATGTATGGGGACTACAAAAATGTCCGGTTTAGAGGGGTTTCCGGTTTAGAGGGGTTTTAAACTTTTTAACAATTGTTTCTAGTATGGAAGATAGCTGACCACTTAAAGCAGGTTTAAAGTAAAGCAGAATGCGCCCTCAGGCGCATTCTGCTTTACTTTCAACCTGCTTTTAGCTATCATCTGCAAGAAAGAATAAACTTATTTTTCAGTGTAGGAATAAATCAAAGAAGTAATTATGGTATAATGGGTAAAAATAAAGAAGGGTTGGAAACGGGACCAAAGCTTTTGTCCGGTTTAGAGAGAATTCCGGTTTAAAGGTTCCTGTTTAGAGGGGTTTCACTGTATTAGATGGAAAAATCGGAAATTAGATGCATTTTTAAGTTGTGATTTACGACAATCTATGTCGCACGGCGTTTCGTAAGACGGACCCATGGTGCACAAGTGTTGAGATACAATAATACATGAACTATTTGCACTAGGGCGCTGATATTTGGAATGGACTCCAGTGAATTAAACTTTTATATCGTGTAGTTAAAACAGAAAAAACATTGATTCAAAGTTTTAACCAACTATAACTATTTTGGAACTAGCTTGTTTTGGTTTCAATTTCAAGGTTAAGGATTGCAGGTGTTCTGGTGCACTAATACTACATGAAATATGTGCAACACCAAGCTGATATTAAATAGGTTTCCTATTGATTGAAAACTGATGTAGTACAATTACAAGATAAAACATAACAATATCTTGGGGGTTTGGTGTTTTTTTTTCTCTCCATATTTTGACTTGTATTGTTTCACTTATATTATTTAAAATACTTGTAGTGTTTTTTTTGTTTTTTGTCATTCTTGACCTGCTCCTAACTATATTAACCCTTTGACTGCTGGTCGCGACTTTACTTATGTTTGCAAACAGTTTGGATCCAGATTAGACGCCGCGTAACGCGGCGTCTGATCTGGATCCAAACTGTTTGACACTCGTCAATAGGTTTCTTTACTAAGAATATGTAAAAATCTAGATTTAACAAATTTTGCAGACGACAATATTGAAGCAGACGATTTTACCACAGGATAAGGGTTAAGGCAGAACAAACTGTTTTAGACGATACCTGATGTAAAAACAAGGTGTTTATTGGTACTTTTTATCGATAGGCACTTATCTAAAAAGGTTTGCAATGGGCGAGCTATTTCTTTTCTCCAACGGCTCTTGTTATGATATTTATTATTTGTAATTCATCGTTGTTGCGTTTTTTAACCTGTCAAAATTTAAATAACTAAATGCGCTTGTTTATCATAGATATATTTACATAGCTTTGGTTGATTTCGATTATTTCCGCTATGTTTTACGGGTAAGTCAGGGTTAAAACATGAAGTTCATATTTAGAATAAAAGTTTGAAACCTATATGTCATCGTGGTCAGGTCAAAAAACAAAACAATACCTTTATGTACTTACATTTGCTTCCCACGTAAAACAAATAACCCCATCTACCCCACAATGCCCTTGAACTTATAGAACTAACCGAGCACTGGCGAGTGACACTCAAAATCCAATGTTTATTTACCCATTCACTGCCCTACCCCGAGTACAACATTTGTTTGCAAACAGTTTTGTTCCTGTTCCGACGCCGCGTAAAGCGGCGTCTGGTCAGGAGCCAAACTGTTTTACACCCATTTTAATATTTCTTCAGTCAAAATATCTAAAATTCAAAATTGAGAAAATAAAAGCAGACGATAATTGTTTTAAAATTAGTGACGCCATGGCAGAGAAGGGGTTAAAATATTAACTCTTTTGCTCCCTTTATGACTTGATAACCCGTCTAGCATTGTCACTACCCTGATATCGCCTGCTTCAAGTTTTCGCCTTATTTTATCTAGAAAATTTTGATTTTTATATGTTTTAACTTAAAAATAAGTAGATCAAAACGCAGCGTCTGATCAGGGTCAAAACTGTTTGCATTTTCAGTGCAGAAGAATTAAAACAATTAACTGGTCGTAATAGAGAGGTTTTACTATGAAATTTTTAGTAGTCGTAAAAGAGAGGTTTTACTGATAAATCACAGACAATTATATATATATCACAAGATCTCAGACAAGACGTATATGAACTGGACGGTATTATTTCACAAGAAGGGCTAGTAGCTGTAATTTAATTGGCTGTTTACTTTAAAAGTTAAATGATATACATCTAAATATCCCCCGAACACGTCGCCAATGGGCACTCCCTTGGTATTGTCCGTCTTTGCTTAATGATAAAATCAAAATTTCTTAATTTCGTGTGAAGGGCAATATTATATAAATGAAAAATTCCCTAAATTAAACTTTAAAATGCTAAACTTTAAACACACACGATGCGCGCGATTTTAATGGAATGATATAAATATGGTTATAGGTGTTCGATACATGTAACTTGAAGAATGCTCTTATTAATTTGAATTTAAGAAATCTGTTCTCCCCCGTCAATTTCATTTCAAATACATTAATGTATACCGGTAATTAACAATTATTACTGCGAAGAACATATCTTAAGGACTTATTTTTATCTTTATGAGGCAATGCTAAATTTCACATATGGGTTATTCGCCAATATAAACCCCTTCACTGCCTTACCCGGAGACAGTATTTTTGCAAATAGTTTTGATCCTGATCAGACACCGCGTCACGCGGCGTCTGATCAGGATCAAAACTGTTTGACACTCATTTCCATATTTTCTTAAGTCAAAATTCCTTGAAATTAATTTCAGGAATAAAAGCATACGACAATTAAAATTGATGACGTCTTGACAGTCATGAAGGGGGTCATATTTAGGTATGGAAACTGCGGGTATCATGTTTTGCTCAAAGCTATTGTTATCAGAACATGTGACCTTTAACTTACGATACTTTCTTGACCAACTCATGGCACTGTGTACTTCGGGCTTTTCTTTATAGATTCTTCAAGGCAAATGCAAAACATTCTAGAAAACTTGGCGCCGCACGAGGGGTGTTCAAATATGAATGCAACTTGATCAATGGCTTTGATATGCATGTGTGATATATCATTGGAAAGAACACTGCTTCACCTACACGATGGTG
Source organism: Gari tellinella (assembly GCA_922989275.2). Lineage (NCBI taxonomy): Eukaryota > Metazoa > Mollusca > Bivalvia > Cardiida > Psammobiidae > Gari > Gari tellinella. The sequence goes on from OV277864.1 coordinate 55,935,642, forward strand.
TTATTCACGATAAGATTAAATAGCTCGATAAATCAAAATAAACTGATTGCTTTAATTATTTTAAAATATAGAACTCTATATTAAGGGTACAGAGAATATATATCTTATGGCGTATATTTATGATTGTATAAAATTGAACTATTTTCTTCCGTGGATGAATAATCAAAGGCACAAAAATGCGAATGTGTTTGACCATTGTCGTAATCTACAAGTGACAGACATAATACAGAAACGCCCCTTTTTTGGTCTAGTTTTATGCACAAAGAAGTTATCTGTATTCAGAGATACATGTAGATATCTTCTGAATTGAAAGGTCGCTTAATTAACCCATTGCCGAATAGCCTACTTCTGGTTTTAAGACAAGTGGCCACTTAAAGTAGATTGGAAGTGAAACATAATGCGTTTTAAGGTACCATCTGCTTTACGTTCAGCCTGCTACTGCCTGCTAGGATACGTGTGGTACATTTATGCACAATTATTCCAATAATTGTTATAGAAGATTTCTTTGACACAGTCACAGAAAAAACGTCTTTGAATGATAATCGTTGAGTGTTTTATGCACGGTAGTTCTTATCAAGATATGTAACTCTTATCCACGGCTTTTCACCGCCGTTAACGTGGAAAATGATTTCTAGCGGTCGCAAAATTGAGAATTTACTGTTAAATCAAATTAAGACTTTCACTGCTATGGTGACATCTGCCTTTAACAATTGCTGTCTGTTTTTTATTTCTCAAATTGAAATTACAGTCGTTTTCAAAATAGACTACAGAAACCACGATACGATTGCCAAACAGTTTGGATTCTGATCAGACGCCGCGTTAAGCGGCGTCTGATCAGGATCCAGACTATTTGAAAATAATTACTAATCGCGACAAGGCAGTTAAGGGGTTTAATGTCAAGATTATTTTCACCAATGTTGTCGGGCAACAACATTTACGTAACGGTGTCTGTGCTCAGCGATACCATATTACCGCCGTCGGCATAATGTGCGGCGCAGTTGGCCAATCAGCTAATCAACAGTTACAATGACATTTGTGTATTAGATAATACTAAATATGAAAACAAAATGAACACCCCCTCAGCCAAATAGCGCTAGACAATGATATAAAAACTAATATTTCACCGCAAGAGGTCAATACGACCAGGACACAATGACCGGCCGGATGTATACTCACTTCGCTCTTGCGGGTATGTAATTGACAGTTTTTATTTAAGAAACGATAAAAATACATTAAATAAAAATCAGATTAACAGTAAAGTTATACAAATATATATACATGTATTAAAATCAGTTGAGCAGGTTTAGGAATAATTGTCTTCAAAATGTGAATAAAACATATTTGTTTTAAATGTATTTAATAGTGACAATAAACATGTATTTAAAACATTTGAGGTTAAATAGTTTTAAACAATTTTTTATCTCTATGGTAAACAATAAATTTACATATTTTCCTCTCCTATTTAGATTTTATGATAGAAGAAAACGGTAAATTTATTGCACTAAGGACAATACAATTTGATAGTTGTCATAGAAATTCACTTTTAGAATAACAATGGGTTGCATTTCTTTTGAGTTTTAAAACGCGTATGTCCGCACCTATCATAAACACATTCAAACGTAGGGACGAGTATACGTGTCATTAATAAACAGTGTACCCATAAAAAAGAGGAAAACACTGGTCCTATGCAAACAGTGTAGATCCTGATATTTGAATTTTTCAAAGGTTAATAGGCATTTCCTCGCCCACCGCTACAATTATTTCATTTTCTTTTTTTGTAAATAAGGTTTCTGTGCGGGGTTACACAATTCTCTTTATGTCATATCTGGTTTGCAGTCTCTTTCAGGTATAAGGCATCATTTTCCGAAGTTATTTTAACACTTCATGGTATTAAAATTGTGAGCAATTGTTAATAACTTATAAAACGTGTATTTATCGATTATAATATGCTGATGTAGTTGATTGAAAAGAAATAAAACCAGCGTTAATGTGATTAATAAATAATAACTTCACAACTTATATAATATTGTTTATAATAAGTATAATATGTTAACATGTTTAATTAATTTAAATAAACGAAAATAGGGTTATACTCTTTTTCTATATAAAAGGTATATTGCAATGTTTCCATAAAAAATGTATCTTATGTAAAAAGAGTATGGATAAAAATATTCCAAAGAGAAAATTACGATTATATGATATATTTAAATTGCACTTTTCTAATAATGCGACCTCTCTGGGTCAGAAGACGAGTACCATTTTATATGTGTCTGCTCTCGTTTTGTTGATTTAAGAGTAAACTATCCGAAAATTTGTGATTTTCGAAGACCACCAATGCTTTAATTTATTGATTAATTGAAATCACCAAACAAAGTTGTTTTGTGTAATTCAAGTCCATTTATACTAGATGCGTTTAGAATAAGGCATTCCTTTAACGACACTAACTGATAGATTCATCCTAAATGGAGCAAGTTACTTTGTCATGTTGTCACGTGATGATATTTATTGTGTAAATATTTATATGTGATTAAGATCTTGACTTTGTACAAACCTATATAAAATTATTCTCCGTTCTGTTCTGTTTTAATTCATGCATTCAGCCATGCAATAAATAGAGGATATTGTATGAGTGTTCATTATTTATCATTTTTAATAAACGAGTTGACTAAAATAATATGACGCGAGCCTTGGCGAGCGTCATATTCATTTTAGTCAACGAGTTTATTAAAAAGGATAAATAATGAACACGAATGTGATATTCTATTTATCACATTACAAGTTCAAGCACCTATTTAATTGATTTGAAGCCGTAGTTTGTAGACCCTACGCTATATAGATTTTCCGCCCAACGTTACGTTGTTTACATTAACGTCATAGTAAATGACGTCATTTGGCACCCCGCTACATGCAGCGCTTATGGACGAACAAGTTAGGCCGGAGCCCAAAAAACGATATTCCACTAGTGGATTACGATATTTATACAATCGCTTTATGCAACTCCCAGACCGCAAATTATGTGATAAAAGAGAATGTTTAATGCGTCATGGCCAAATGCAGTATTTACCCAAGCCTAATCTCCAGCCAAATATTACAAAGTCAGTATTTGCCTTAACACATTTAACCCTATCGACGAGTATACTCGTCATTTACAAACTGTACACCTGTGAAGATCACACTTGTCCCATGCACACAGTGTAGACCCTGATCAGAGGGCTCCTTCGGGAGCCCTCTGATCAGGATCTACACTGTGTGTCATTTTGAAAAATAATCAACCATTAATAGTAAATAATGGACTAGCCATATTTTGAAATTGGAACTGTCCATTAAAAGTTCCAGGGGTGAATGAGTTAAATGTTTACAAGATCTACACTCTTTCCTCAGCCTTATTTCTTGCTCTTGCTGGAGCCCAATCGACCAAAATCATAAATGGCACGACCGCGGATGAGATGACGGAGTATCAATGGACAGCCTGGATAGAGAAGGACGGAAATATCTGTGGGGCCTCACTCCTCGACGAGAACTGGGTAGTAACAGCCGCAAGCTGCGTCTACGAGTAAGAATTGCATTGATTTTTTAAACAAATACAATTCTTTATCTCTCTCTCTCTCTCTCTCTCTCTGTATCTCTTTCTATCTCTCTGTGTATTTCTCTGTAAGTCTCTGTGTGACTTTCTTCTGTCTGAATCTATATGTCTCTCATTCTCTCCTTCTCCCCTTATCTCTGTGTCTCTCTTCCCAATCCCCTCTCTGTATCTCTCTGTATATATGTCTGGGTCTGGCTGTCTCTCTTACACACATCCATCCTCTCTGTCTCTCTCTTTCTCTGTCTTTTTGTCTTTCTCTCTTTCTTTCCTGTCTGTTTCTCTTTCTTTTTCTGTCTGTCATTATCTGTCTCTCTCCTTCTCTCTCTTTCGCATATTTTACAATAAATTGCAAAAAGTACAAACAGATCCTTTTGGATCCCTCTGATCTTATTCTACATTGTTTGACTGGACAAGTGTACTCTTTACATGTACACTATTTGTCAATGTTTGCAAGATAACCATGGATATTTATAAGGTTGCCACTTACTGTACAAGTTTTCTGTAGTAACGTTTACATCTATTAATTCAGTCCAGGGCTGTCTGTCCAATACTTATGGTAACTACGGCATTCTGAAGGGTAGCTGTGTAACTGATATTACATTTTGTCCATTACCATCGGCAGTGTCTGACTGTAACTGATATTGTATTTTGTCCATAACCAGTTTCTACCTGTAACTGAGATTGTATGTTTGTCCATTACCCATGACAATTTCTATCTGTAACTGATATTGTATTTTGTCCATTACCATTGTCAGTTTCTACCTGTAACAGAGATTGTATTTTGTTCATTACCATTGACAGTTTCTACCTGAAACAGAGATTGTATTTTGTCCATTGCTATTAACAGTTTCTACCTGTAACAGAGATTTATTTTGTCCATAACCATTGACAGTTTCTACCTGTAACTGAGATTGTATTTTGTCCATTGCCATTAACAGTTTCTACCTGTAACAGAGATATTGTATTTTGTCCATTACCATTGTCAGTTTCTACCTGTAACAGAGATTGTATTTTGTCCATAACCATTGACAGTTTCTACCTGTAACTGAGATTACATTTGTCCGTTACCTTTGGCAGTTGCTACCTGTAACCGAGATATTGTATTTTGTTCATTACTCTTGACAGTTTCTCACTGGCGCCAGACGGTTCTTACCATGTCTATCTTGGTGGTGTGGGGGCCAATCAGCAAGTGATACTTTCATGTAACGTCCTCATCGTAAGTCATATACTAGTACTGTAAAACCGGTTTTATTCGAGAGAATATAATTTACGCGTTGATTCGCGAATGTCTCTAGTTTTGAAAATAGGTGACTTCTTAAAGCAGGCTGAAAGTAAAGCAGAATGTGCCTTAAGGCACATTCTGCTTTACTTTCAGCCTGCTTTAAGCTACCTGTAGACATATTTCATGATGTCGCGAATTAATACAAAATCGCATTACGCGAAATATTCATGACGCGAAAAATACCTGTTTTACAGTAAATGCTCGTTAAGTCGTGTTTTGTCACTATTATTATTATTATTATCATAATTATTAAAGATTTAACCCATTACCCCCATCGACTGCTTCTAGTATTGAAGATAGTTGACCACTTAAAGCAGGTTGAACGTAACGCAGAATGTGCCTTTAAAACTTGTTTATAGCATTTATAGGATAAAATGAGTGCTTTAAATACGATAGAGTGTCCAAACTAACACAGACGTTTGCTGTGAACGTTTTAATTATCAAAGTATTACATTCAAATTAACAGAACATCCCCTCTTTTATGTGCTCAAATAATATATATATTGCAATACAGAAAATCCGTATTGCAATACGTATTGCTAAGAGGTGTATTGCAATATAACAATATCATTGCCGTATTGTTACACCCCTAGTATTGATTACTACGTGCTGGCGGTGCTTATATGGAGTAGAAAGAGGCATTCGAAAAACCTTCTAGTATAAAAGAGAAAGTGGTTAAAGAAACTGAATTCCGATTTCGTCCTAAACCGTATACAGTGGAACGCCTCCGAACCGGAACCTCTTAATACCGGAATTCTCTCTAAACCGGACAGAAACTTTGGCCCCGTTTCCAACCCTTCTTTATTTTTACCCCATTACACCATAAATACGCAAATTTACGCCTTTGATTTATTCCTACACTAAAGAAAATACATTCATGAATATGTATCATCAGAATAAATTTCTTTATTCTAGTAGATTATAGCTTAAAGCAGGTTGAAAGTAAAGCAGAATGCGCTTTAAGGCGCATTCTGCTTTACTTTCAACCTGCGTGAAGTGTCCGCTATCTTCCAAACTAGAAACACGCTATTGTGTAATGGGTTAAAACCCCTCTAAACCGGAAACCCCTCTAAACCGGAATTTTATGTTGTCCCCACACACGTCCGGTTTAGAGGGGTTTCACTGTATCTATAAAATGTCAGTCACTAACGTTATCACGAATACACAAGTTTCTGATGAGTGTTTGGTTTTTTTTGAAAAAAATATCAATAGATCTACATTGGAAATAAATAATATTTATCAAATTCTGGACTCGAACCCGAGATACCGAGGCAATAAAATCAAAACCACTTAGAACAATTCGATATGGAAGTATTAGTTATTCAACCTCGCTTGCATATCGACACAAGATCATGCCTTTGATTTATTCTTCCGCTGAAGGAAATAGTTCCACTTCATATTGTCATTATTCATTAATATGCAAAATATGAAATATTAACTACATGTATATCCTAACAGATGGTAGCGTAAAGGTGGCTGAAAGTAAAGCAGAGTGCTCCCCCAGGAGCAATATGCTTTACTTTCAGCCTGCTTTAAGCAACAATCTGTCTCCAATACTGAAACAAGCTATGATGACAATGGTTATTCGATGAAGATAAAAAGAAATGGAATTCGGGAATATGCCTGTGTCTCTTTTATAAATGTATATCATCGTTAAGTTGCCCGTGCTTAACGACGTTGTCAAACTTTGTGGTTTATACAGTGGAGAATCTGTTATTCTTTCCCGTTTAAACGCAAACGTACGCAAACGCACGCAAACGCAAAACACTAAAACGTAGAAAAGTATAACTTTTTGACAATTCTGATAATTCATGTTTATCTTGGTGGCAAACAGTTTGGAGCTTGATCAGACGCCGGGTTACCCGGCGTCTGATCTGGCTCCAAACTGTTTGCACTGCAAATAAAAGTTTTAGCGTAAACGCGTTTATTGGGAAAGAATAACAGATTCTCCACTGTAAGTTGCCCGTGCTTAACGACATTGTCAAACTTTGTGGTTTATAGCATGGCATTGTTTTTAACCCCTTCACGGCCTTACCCCGAGTGCACTAGTTATTTGCAAACAGTTGGATCCTAATCAGACGCCGCGTAACGCGGCGTCTGCTCAGGATCCAAACTGTTTGACACTCATTTCAATATTTCTTAAATCAAAATACCTAAAATTTAATTTAAGAAGTAAAAGCAGACGTCAACTGTTTAAAATTGATGACGTCACGGCAGTGAAGGGGTTAAGATGTGTTTTTTCAAATATCTAAGCTCAGGGTACTGTAGTTTCAGACAAGAAGATTTTTTAAAGTTTTCATTGAAACAATCTATATTTACATGTAGCTTCTGTTCATTTTATGGTAGAATCTATTTGCGAAACAAATCTTTAAAATCTTGTGAAGCTTGTTAATTTCACGAAATTATCAAACTGCACTAAATCTTAACACTATATGTTATTGTTGTCTGCAACAATTCCCAGAGTTGATTACTCTTTCCCTGCCAAGTTTTATCGTCTGCTTACACCCTTTCACCACCAAAATATCGTCTGCATTGATAGTGGCGTCTGCAATATTTTTAAAGTCTCCTTTAGGACTGTTTTGACTGAAGAAATGTCGATACTATTGTCAAAACAGTTTGAATCCTGATCAGACGCCGCGTGACGCGGCGTCTGATCAGGATCCAAACTGTTTGCAAAATCGCCCTTTGTCGCCGTTGGCAGTGAAGGGGTTAAACTAATTTGGATTCAGAAACTATCGTCAGAGTGTTAAACATTTTGTATACAAATAAGGCGTGGAGTAATTTCGGTTTTCATCTGGATCCACACTGTCTGTAAGAGTTATCACAAAGTCGCCCGTAGCTCGCAAGATATTTACCCTTTACTCAAGAGATAAGCCTTTTGACGCTTTTAATTTATTCAAAGTATACATTCATGAATGTGCCCAATAAGAATATTTTTCTTTATACCAATCAATCAATTCAAATTTTATTGGCATTAAACATATACAATAAACCGGCGGTAGTAGTCCAGTGGTAACACTGTTGGACTACGGTACCAGGGGTCGTGAGTTCGATCCCCCGCCGGACCAGCGGTCTGACAAGGGGATTTTTTCCGAATCCCTGATGATGTACAGGAATGTCCTTGAGCAAGACATGTACCGCAAATTGCTCCTCTCCACCCAGGGGTTAAAATGGGTACCTGTGAGGGTCTGAGCCGGTACTGCGGCTGCTTTAGCGCCATATGTTAGCAGTGCTCAATATTGTGTAGGCAAGATGGCTCAATGATCAGGGGGTAAATGTACAGTCGGCTGAGCGGTCATTCGGACTGAAAGTAGACTTTAACTGGTACTTTACTTTTTTACTTTTTTTTTTACAATGCTCATAGCCATATAGCATATTATGTACATTACTAAAACTAAATAAATATATACCGGTAGTACTAGACCAGGAAATACAGTTACATAAGTAGGAGAAAGTATGAAAAATTGTGAAATGAAAATGCTTTGGTATTCCTTAATATATAGTAGAATATATAGTAAATACTAACATTTAATATACCACCAGGTGGTAGCTTAAATCAGGCTGAAAGTAAAGCATACTTCGCTTTAAAGCGCATTAATTCTGCCTTACGTTCAATCTGCTTTAAGTTGTTACCTATTTTCAAAACGAAGAAAAAACTAAGGCATCGCTCAATTGTATTTTCTCAATGGGTTTATAAAGTGATATGTTTTCATATCCTTGTAATATTTTGTCCACAGAGCAATAAGTTTGACAACAGTACGTTTGTCAACAACCTCGCCATGATGGAGCTCGAGACACCCGCCGATGTTACGAGTGATTATGTCGCAGTCGTTCCATATTCTTCGTCAAGCATCAAAACTGACGACCTTAATGGTTGCTTTCTAACGGGATACGGAGATTCTGGTAAGTGATACGACTCAATGGTTATAATGCGTCTGAGCTGAGTCTGAGCTTTTGATTGGTCATGTTTGAGAGTACTGTTAAAATACCAACCAAAAGCTTGAGAATGATCTCGGACTCATCTAAATGCAACCCATTTACGACCAGTGGATCATTCCATGTTTATATTTTGGATTAGTCCACTTTTTATTAAAGGGATGCCTGGTCAACATTTTCATATTAATTATGTTTTATATTGAAATTCCTATCAGCAAACAGTGTAGGCTCTGATCAGACGCCGCATAATGCGGCGTCTGACCAGAGTCTACATTGTTTGCCTATGCCCCATATATGGAATCGTGGGCACAAATGGGTTAATAAACAGAATTTCTTATCCTAAACAAATACTTACCTGTTTATATAAGCGTTTGTCATATATTTACAAATTACTATTTTTTATGCTAATCTGGTTGCGAGTCTTTTTAAAAGTTGAAAATTGACTCAGAGGGTCTTTCATAACTTGAGAATCGACACTGGTCTTTTGTAACATTGAATATCGACCCCCTGTGTCTATTTGTAACGTCGAATCGACACAGGGTATGTTTTTCCCGTCGAAGACGGGAATGTTATCTCTTTTAACCTCCTCTGGCTGAAAAGATTGAACCAATCGGTAATGATCAGAAATTTTGGTCAATGAACACTTGCTTAAACTGCAGCACGCTCATTGCATTGGTCAATAGGCAGACATTTCTAAGAGGTCAGAGACCACCAAAACATTCTCCATAGACCTCCATTAAATATCGTTTTTTGAAGATATTTCTTGTTAATATTGGGAATCGACCCCATATATTTATACAGGATCAAAAGTTCATGTAAGACCGGTGCTATGTATCTAAATATGTATTTGTTTCATACAGGGAACGGAACTCTCAATGGCATTCGCAAAAGTCTGGCGGTAACGTTTGTTGACTCGTCCAACTGTGCTGGGTTTTCCAAGTTTGACAGCGACCAACATTTCTGTTACGAGGCAACCCAAGGCGCCCCCTGCACTGTAAGTATATAAAGCACAGTGTGTGTACATACAATGCACAGTTCGGGAAAAAATATTTACATAGTCGCGGATGTGACGTCATAATGTTTTAAGCTCGCCTGGCACAAAGTGCCAAGGTGAGCTATTTTGATCGTGCTGTGTCCGTCGTCCGTCGTCGTCCGTTCATCCGTTCGTCGTCAACAAGTTCTTTAAATGACATCTTCTCCTAAACTACTGGATCAATTTTAACCAAACTTGGCAGGAATGATCCTTATATGGTCCTCTTTAAAAGTTGTTCAAATATTTTCGATCCGTTGCATATCTAGGTCACAGGAGCTAAAAAAAGATCGCTTCAATAAAAACTTAAAAAATCTTCTTCTCTAAAACCACAGTACCCTGAGCTTAGATATTTGGCACAAAGCATTATCTATAGGTCCTCTATCAAGATTGTTCAAATTATGTACATGGGGTCAAAAATGGCCCCGCCCCTGGGGTCACAAATTTACAAAGAGTTACATAGTGAAATCTTCAAACCTCTTCTTCTCTGAAACTAATATAGCTAGAGCTTTGATATTTGGCATGGTGTAACTTCTAGAGGTACTATGCCAATATTGTTCAAATGGTTTTGGTCCATTGCATATCTAGGTCACAGGAGCTAAAAATAGATTTTTTCAATAAAAACTTTAAAAATCGTCTTCTCTGAAACCACAGTACCCTGAGCTTAGATATTTGGCACAAAGCATCATTTTCAGGTCCTCTATCAAGATTGTTCAAATTATGTCCCTGTGATAAAAAATGACACCGCCCCTGGGGTCATAAATTTACATAGAGTTATATAATGAAATTTTCAAACTTCTTCTTCCCTGAAACTAATATGGCTAGAGCTTTGCTATTTGGCATGGTGCAACTTCTAGAGGTTCATTACCAAATATTGTTTAAAACATCTTCTTTCTCAAACCACAGTGCCCTGAGCTTAGATATTTGGCACAAAGCATAATCTTTAGGTCCTCTATTAAGACTTTTCAAATTATGTCTCTGGGGTCAAAAATGACCCCGCCCCGGGGGTCACAAATTTACATAGAGTTATGTAGTGAAATCTTCAAACCTCTTCATCTCTGAAAACAATATGGCTAGAGGTTTGATATTTGGCATGGTGCAACTTCTAGATGTACTTTACCAATATTGTTCAAATGTCTCCGGTCCGTTGCATAACTAGGTCACAGGAGCTAAATATAGATTGTTTCAATAAAAACTTAAAAAATCTTCTCTGAAACCACAATACCCTGAGCTTAGATATTTGGCTCTCAGCATCATCCAATCAGCAAATGGAAAAATCATATTGTCATAATTTCTCGGCTTTCCAAAATATGTTACATTTACATCAATGGCTCCAGGTGAGCGATTTAGGGCCGTATACGGCTCTTGTTTACAATTGCCGTCTGCTTCTATTTCTCAACTGTTAACATCATCCATGTTTTTCTGTAGAAACATCTATACGAGTGTCAATCAGTTTTAATCCTGATTAGACGCCGCTAGGTGCGGCGTCTTATCGGGATTCAAAATGTTTGCAAATTATCATTGTACTCGGGATGAGGCAGAGAAGGAGTTAATATATTCAACCCTAGCGACGGGTATACTCGATCTCATCATTTACAAACAGTGAACCCGGAGAGTACACGTGTCATACGCAAACAATGTAGACCCTGATCTCAAGGCTCCATCTTCTGACCAGGGTCTTCACTATTTGTCATTTTACAATATATTGTAATAAGCAACAATCAATAGTAAAAACTGGACAACACCTAATTGGAGATTGAAGTTTCCATTTAAACTTTAGGATTAATAAGTTCTAATAATACGTAAGCACTTCAAGAACTGTTGACCGTTACAAAAGGATTTCAGCCAAATCAAGGAGATCAATGTAAAGGGTACACTGCGGTGAAAGTAGCATACGACTCTCCACCATCCCAATATGTTGTCGTACATTTGGGTCTAAGGTTATAAAGCGTTTGAGCTGAGTCTGAGTGTGTTTTCAAGCATTTGATTGGTCAGATTTGAGCCTAGGCTCAAATCTGATCAATCAAATGCTTGAGAACGACTTTAGACTCAACTGAAAAGCTTTATAACCTTGGGCCTAGATTTGGTATCCTAGCTTATGCGGTATAGGAAATATGCCCCGAAGAAAGTTTTTTTTTAATATATATAATTGAAGAACATATACAATGTACTAGGCTATTATATTGTACGAAGAGGAATCGTTTGCATAGGAAGGATATATTGTCCAACAAAATAGATTAATGAATTTAATTTCGATTTTACGATAATTTGTAGTCTTTCAGCCAGATGTCAGCTAAATACAGGACAGAAATAATGCATAAAATGCAGAAGCGTTCTGTAATATTGTGTTCCTGCATTAAGCGGTAACATGTAGATTGCTCTCTCCCCAAAACGGCCATCCGAACAACGATTTGCTCCTTAGTACAATGCTTGCTTCTGTTCCCCAAAACAAGATAATTATGTCCAACCTTTTCCACGGCTGTAAAGTCGTCTACTTAAAGCAGTCGTCTGCTGATTTTTTTCAGAGTCACATATTGGACATTTCAACAGAAAAAACGACAAGTGACAGACAGTTTGAATCCAGATCAGACGCCGCGTTACGCGGCGTCTGATCTGGATTCAAGCTGTTTGCAAATGTAGGTCAATGTTCCCTCCCTTTAACAACTGCATTCCAGCAACATGCACAATATTTGTCTCCCATTTGATGCTGTTGTAGAGAGGGAGCAATGTACTTTAAGATCACCTTGCTTTTGCATAAGTATGTTGCCTGTAGAAAAGAAAATGGAATTTAATTTAAAAAAAAAATCAGGGGAAACAAGCAAGCACCCTACACCTCAATATAAAATCCTTTAAACTATATTTTTTTCCAAGCTACGCCTCTCCTTGTTGTCTGTTTGTCATTCCTAAAGTTGTAGCCCACAGAAGAACATACTGTCTGTACAGTAACCCCGCATCTGCCCAAGGACCAAGCTGTTTCAAACTCAACAATTTTACAGTTAAACCTCTCTATTACGACCACTAAATTGAGTTTAATATTATGTGTTTATGACAGGGGAATGCTTAAAGCAAGGAGACGGTAAAACACTTTCTGATTTACTGCCATCTTGCTTTAAAGATGTCAATGCCTTTTTTAATAAGCCTTCGTTTTAGTTGTCGTACAGAGAGGTTTGACTGTGTTTCAATACCTTATAGCTTACTGTACCCTTGTTGGTTATTTGATTATAAATATGTATTGCAGTATGACGCTGGTTCCCCTGTTACTTGCCTAGTAAGTGGTGTGCAGACCCAAGTTGGTCTCCAGCTCTCTGAGACGTGTCAAGCAGGCTTCCAATATGGCACCTGGATGTACAAAAACCGTCGCTTCATATCCGAGTCCTTTACCAAGACCACAAACACAACTTGTACGCTATTCGGTGCAGCAGGTGAGCAGGGTACGTGCCAATGTTGTCCATCGCAACCATTTCAGACATAGATGATCTTACATGAGTGCTCATTATCTATCAAATTTTAATACACGATTTGATTAAAATAATATGACGCCAGCCAATTGTAGTCAACGAGTTTATTAAAATTGATAAGTAATGAGCACGCATGTGAGATTTTATTTATCATATAACAAATCTACGCACATGCAGTGCAAACGAACGAAAAGGTTAGACCGGATCCGAAAACAATAGTTCACTAGTGGAATACGATATTTATATGATGGCTTTATGCCACTCTTACAGCGCAAGTTATGCGATAAATCTTAAAACGTCCTCAGTCTAGTTTTAGGCCTAGTCGAATACTCAGCAACATACAGGGCATCATGGTAGATCAGCACTCAGGCTTGAAATAACACAGGACTGCCATATCTCCGGATATTTCCTAAATCTTCGGATTTTTTTTCCAGTACATGGTAGCTTAAAGCAGGCTGAAAGTAAAGCAGAATGCGCCTACAGCCTGCTTTAAGTAGTCGATTGTCAACAAAACTAGAAACAGGCTATGGGGTAAAGGTATGATTTCATAAAATCGCATTAAAAAAATGCAAATTAGAATCTTAGGATTTTTCAAGTCAACTAATGGCAGCCCTGATAACATCAAATTACCTCTACAACTTCTTCCAACAAAATTAATCGCAGACAGAATACAAGCTCAAAATTCATACATTTGAAAACAACCGGTCTATATTTTATAATCGTATGCCAATTCATCAACATTATATGAATATTCAAATTGTCAACCCGAGAAACAGAATGTCATCCCGAGGCGAAGCCGAGGGTGACATTTTTGTTTTCGAGGGCTGACAATTGGAATGTCACGCAAACTGCCATCTAATATTTATTTTATTACACCGAGCTTATCAACCCTGACTGTGCAATCGTCTCGTTCGTATTTTATAAAATATGTTTTGAATACCAATTTAGAGCCGCCATGCAAGAAACGCGCGAAACGAGGTCACATTGTTTATATCAACTCAAATCAAGAATAGAGGGTGACGTCACAAAAAATTCATATAGAGTGACAGTATTTTTAAGAATAGAGAAAAAAATTTCATATAGACTGACGTCACAAAAAGAATATGATATAGAGTAACCGTATATTTTTGGTTAGATGATAAAAGACATGCAAAATGTTTAATTTTGGTCTATGGGAAATTAACATTGTTACTCAAAGGGAGGTGTAATAATATAATATATTTGTATCGTTTCAATACGTTTTCTATTAATAGCATATCTATACACTTGCTTCTTGAAAACAGTGTATATCAAGAGCGACAGTTCGACAGAAGCGATTCCGTATTTGACTCTCTACAGAACGGTAATTAATTAGCACCGAAAACGAGCACTATCTTGTCTAGTTATTGTAGCAAAGCTTTACTACATTATTCAGGTTGCGGTCCCGCTGGAAAGTCTTTCATGATAGCGTATGTAAAACCTGACCCTAGCGGTCGCCGCCCAGCCTTGTACATCACCGCTACACAGGACACTACCGTCATCCTCCAGCCGGGTGCTGACGTCAGCAAATACTTCAAGCGCACCGAGTACCCAATCACAGTGTCTAATGGCCTCGTTCTGACACTTCCGTCTCAGATGACTGACCACGCAACCGGAATTTCCAGCAAATCACTTCGAATTTACGCCGCTGAAGATCTGTTTGTAACGGCTGCCTATACGCCGGACGCCATTGGTGCTACGCAAATATTTCCCGAAGAATGTCTCCAGAACTTTACCTACAACTATCTACCTGTAGGTTTTGCTGGAGGGTATGCAGGACTCAGTGAGGTCATCATGGTTGCCATGGACAATAGCACCAGCGTACAAATAACCGGACCAGGAAGTGCTTCTTTTAGCCTGGACGAATTTCAGTTGTACCGAGTTGCTGTTGATGGTTCGGGAATGTACGTGGTGTCCTCGGGACCTCTCGCAGTATTCTCCGGAATCAAGTGCGGAAATATACCTGACACAAGTCTCAATTACTGCGATACCATGTATGCGATGATTCCTCCAGATTCAACTCTTCAATCACTTTTCATTTTACCACCTCTAAAACCAAGGGAAAATATGTATATTCGCATTGTATCTTCCATGGATAACACCAATGTGACGACAACGTCCTCACCGAGCGGTAACACAAACACATTCACACTAGATCAGAAAAAGTACCAAGATTTGACGGCCGGTCCAGTAGATGCTGTGGTTATATCTAGTGACTCGCCGGTCATAGTAGGACAGTACGGATATAGCGGGAAGAAAGATGAGCTGAATCTCGGTGATCCATCTTTACTTGTAGTACCAGGCATTGCAGAATATACGACATCGTACATGTTATACGCAAAGAGCACTGGTGGATATAACTACGTTGCTATAATCTTCAGCACATCTGTTGATGTCAGCGGTTTGCTTATGAATGGAGTCGCTATCACTGGCGCAAAGGGAACAACAACCGTGACTGTTGACAATGTAGGTGACTATAATATATATTATGAAGAGCTTCGTTATGGAGTCAACACATTGGCGCACACGGATGGCACATCGAAATTTGGCGTGATTCAGTATGATATGGAGTACTATCGTGAGACAGTCAACTCACCTAGAAGTCTACTTAACAGTACAGTTGTTGTTTAGAACAACGAGACTATTTTAAGTACTTATCGCAACATTAGACTTGGTTGATACTACAAAGGAAAACACTTATCTCGAGCACCAGGTTCCAAGGTTATAAACTGTTTTAATCGAGTGTGAGATCGTATTCAAGTATTTGATTGGTCAGAATGGAGCATTTTGCTCAAATATGACCAATTAAATGTTTGATTACGATATCAGACTCAAGTCAAACGCATTATATAACATTGGGATCAGCACTCAGTATTGTGCTATATTGAAAGAGGGTGTGGATGTAGCCGGCAACAGAGAGTGGGATGGCGTCCTTTTTAACCAGTTTCAGCAGTCATCTGTCATTAAATATTTCCATTTATCTGACTTGTCGTTTCTTCATTGAGTTCAACATAAAGATACCCGTCTTTTTATATGTTTTAGTTCAAAATCTTACAGACCATTAATGAAACAACGAACCTGTCTGATCCACCCTTTAATTTTCTTTTTCTTTTTTAAATTAGTTCACCTGATTTCGGGTTTGTTGTTCATAATTAGAGATGTAATAATTCATGTAATTATGGCATTTTGAAAGTATTTAACATAATTCAAGCATGGTTCTTTATTCTAGTTACGA
This sequence comes from Gari tellinella, assembly GCA_922989275.2. Classification (NCBI taxonomy): domain Eukaryota; kingdom Metazoa; phylum Mollusca; class Bivalvia; order Cardiida; family Psammobiidae; genus Gari; species Gari tellinella. The sequence goes on from OV277864.1 coordinate 55,952,184, forward strand.
TGAATAGAAGAAAATAAGAAAAAGCATATGTTGCTGTTTAGTTTTCGGCTCTACGGCCATTTCTTAAAGGTGTGTCAGATCGGGACTAAAAAATTCCAATTTTGCCCCATTAAAAGAACAAGCAAATATAGTGATTTGGTTTTGCATGATTTACGCGGCGTCTGATCAGGATCTAAGCTGTTTGACACTCGTTTTGAAATGTCTTCAGTCAAAATACCTAAAATATAAATTTGAGAAATAAAAGCAGGCGATGATTGTGAAACTTCTTTATTTTTTAACTTTAAAATGACATTGCAGACAACAAAATTGAAACAGACGACAATGAAACGTTGTAGGGGTAAAACTCTCACAAAAGTTTTGATCATGAAAGGGTTAAATAACTACAAAGACACATCAGGCATCAAATTTGAAATACAAAGCTCTAAATACCATCAACATGGTACTAGTTTGTAAATTTTGTAAAGGGAACTAACACTTTTTTCTTTAATGACTCAAAATTTTCAACAATAACCTATCAATTTCTTTTAATTTTTTGAAGTGTCTTAGCATGAGTTTCACCTAGTATGAAAAGAAAAAAAAGTAAAGCACTAGATTTTTTTTTGGACATTTTACTATGATTCTTTAAAAAAATCTTCACCCATAACAATCATGTTGTTGATATTCAAAAGAGTTTTTGATAAAAATGATTTGATAACAATGAAGCCCTTTTCAATGGAGTTGCACGGCGCAATACTTACTTACACGTTCCAGTTTTTCTTTTGAAGCGTTCCATTTTGTAATCGATGTTACTAAAATGCCTAGTGGAAATAAAAACAAATTTACCATGTTTATTTTTCATTTGAAATAGTTGTTTATTAGGAATGTTTTTTAATGGGAGAAAAATTGAAAAAAGGCCCGATTGACACACCTTTTCCAAAAGGCCGTTATACGAAAAAGTACATCGACATATGTTGTTTTTTCATTTACCATAAACAGCTGTTACACTCATGAAAGAAACAAAGATACTTGGAAAAAATCGCTAATCTGTTTAATACATTTTAGAGGCTGACAACTCGACATTGAACTGGATTTATGTTCGATTGTAGTAAAATCTCTCTAAACCAGGGACCCGTTTCATAAAACTTCGTACGAGAAATGTCGACGTAACTCAGATTATAAAAGTCTGAATTATTATTTATTTTTCCATATAATCCTGTCTTGTGACATCTCTTTGGAATCGTTTTTAAAAGACGATTCCAAAAAAATGCCATAAGACAGGATTAAATAGAGAAATCTAAATGTATTTTTAAAGTTTCGAATCACGACCTTTTTGCCGTACGAAGTTTTATGAACGGGTCCAGACACTCTTTAGAAAAGAAGGTGGACAACAAAAGACCGGTGATTACTAAAATTAATGCTTGATAAAAGAAGGACACAAAACTCTCAAATACAATCTTCTGTCTAACGTTTAACCCTTATCCTGCTGCAAAGTCGTCTGCTTTGAAATTGTCGCCTGCAAAAATTGTTAAATTTAGGATTATACATTCTTTAATTAAAGAAACCTAAAGACGAGCGTCAAACAGTTTGGATTCAGATCAGACGCCGCGTTACGCGGCGTCTGATCTGGATCCAAACTGTTTACACAAACAAGTGAAGTCGCGACCAGCAGGATAAGGGTTAACCTGCGTTAAACTGCCACCTGTTACTGTTGTAGAGACGGTACATATCGTTTTGTGAGTGTCAGGTTTAGCTTGAAATTCAAATGTAACCCAACTCTTTTCATGCTAGCGGCATGATCGTGGTTATCTGTGCAAATAATTTGGATCCTTATGAAACACCGCGAAAAACTCTCATCCTGGTTTGTTTTTAACCCTTTACCTGATAGCATTGTTTCTAGTATTGAAGATATGTGACTACCAAAAGCAGGTTGAAAGTAAAGCAGAATGCGCCCTAATGCGCATTCTGCTTTACTTTCAGCCTGCTTTAAGCTATTAACTGCTAGAATAAGGAAAGTATTAAATATGACACATATTCATTACGGTATAATTTGGAACTATTTTCTTCAGCGGATGAATAAAATGAATGTGCTAAAAGTCGCTTCTATAAGGGAAAGGGTTAAAGAAAACTTGAAAATTCCATCTGAGAATAGTAGCAGACAACAATTGTTGCAGACGAAGAAAGAATAAGAGTACCCAGCATGCAAAGAATAAATATACAGGAAAAGTCCTACAGCGCTCCCTCTCTACAACGACACCCAATGGGAGATAGAAATTGTGCGCGTTGTTCGGAGGGAGTCGTTACAGAGAGGATAGTTGGCTACATTTGCAAACAGCTTGAATCCAGACCAGACACGCGGCGTCTGATCTGGATTCAAATTGTTTGTCACTCGCTATTTAGGGGTTTCCTGTCAAATTGTCCGTAATGTAACTTGAGAAAAATTGACAAATTTGACAAGTTGACAAAAGCAGGCGACACATTTATGCAGACAATATTGCAGCAGTAAAAGCGTTAGTCATAAGTGTCTTGCTCAGGGAACAGCGACAAGGGTCGTTGAAAAGAGGGAGTCGTTGTTGGGAGGGTCGTTGTAGGGGGACAGCACTGTATTAATTATCTCTAAACACGTGTGTACTCCTGGAACATGTTGCCCATTGCAAGAAGTGTAAGATTTATCAATGAAATTATCATTTTGATAAACCTACTGTTTGTTCTCTTATTCCGTTTAGTGGTTCTTGACAAATCGGACTGTCGAAATTACACGCCGCGGATAACACACGACTGTCTACGATTATTTGGCAATCATGCGGGAAACTCATTATAATAGAATCAACAACAGTTTCATTAAAATGACAAATGATAATTTCAAAGATCGAAAAAAATATTGAGATGATTTATTGTTTCATGATTTCCTTTGGTTTACTTGGAAAGGATTGTAGATCATCACTTGATAATCTTACTGTGTCAAACAGAGGGATTATCGCCCGGCGATAAACCCACTTTTGCTTCTGTAATGAGTTTTGCCGTAGTGCTCCCTAAGTATCGTAGTCAGTCGTGTGTTATCGTGTAATTCCGACAGTCCGATTTGTCAAGAACCACTAAACTAAAGGACACGAAGCGTACTAGTAGATCGGAAGTTACCACAAAATACCGATGACGTCAAATCAATGACGTCATGGTACGACAAACTTTCACGAAACAGTAGTCATATAGACTACTTTTTCGTGAAATTTTGCCGTTCCATAACATGGGTATCCACACGGCACAAGTGTTGTATTTTTGCTTCTAATGGATAAAATAATTTAGTTCAAAAAGTCGTTTAAGGGGATGAAATAGACAAGATATCTTATTTTTCAGTGAAATATCAAAATTTAATGTAGTCATGAACATGAGACTGTTATGTTTTCACTTGTGGCTTCGTCACTCGTGAAAATATAACGTCTGATGCTCACTCAATGTAATATATTTTGATATTACACTGAAAAATACAGTTATTATCTATGTAAATTACGGTGGCACTAAGGTGACATCAGGAGTTAAAATAAAAAACTTTTGTTTTCGGGACCTTTTTTTCTTTACTATAGAAAAACAGAGCAAAATTTTGTTTTCGGGACATATTTTTTTGAACCCTGGAAAACAAGCTTTTGTTTTCGGGACTTAATTTTTGAAACCTAGAAAACAAACTTTTGTTTTCGGGACTTTTTTCTAACCCAAGGAAACAAAAACCCTAACTTTAGGGAAAAAGAAAAAAGTTTGTTTTCTAGGGTTAAAAAAAAACGTTCCGATAACAAAAGTTTGTTTTTTAGGGTTAAAAAAGTCCAGGAAGCAAAAGTTTTCTGCACTGTTTTGCGTTTTGATAATAGTAACTGTAAATAGTATAAAATGACTGAACTACATGTAAATAGGAAACTGGGGCCTGTTTTACTAAACATCGTACGACAAATGTTGTCGTAAGTCAGTTTCTAAAATTGTAAATTATTACTTATTTTCCAATCAAATCCTTTCTTGTCATATCTCTTTGGAATCGTCTTGAAAAGACGATTCCAAAGAGATGTAACAAGACAGGATTAGATGGAGAAAGCAGAAGTTAGGCGTATTTTAATGTTATGACTTACGACCATTTTTATCGTACGACGTTTCGTAAGACAGGCCCCTGGCTTTGTTCACTAAAAGTTTAAAGGGAAAAGTATTAAAATATCCGGTTCGGATGTTTTATTAGGGTCAACATGTACATGTATATGTATAAAGAACCCAATCAGATTACTCTTCCGTAGATGCTTTCAGTGCATTTAACTTTTTCTGCGTGTAACATATAAATGATGTCTGCACAATCTGTCACCTGCATGAGTTCTTTAAGATGTTTTATATACAGTGAAACCCCTCTGAACCGGACATGTGTGGGGACAACATAAATTTCCGGTTTAGAGGGGTTTAATCCATTATACAACAGCTTGTTTCTAGTATGGATGATAGCGGACACTTAAAACAGGTTAAACCTGCTTTAAGCTATCATCTATACTCAGCCAAACAAATATTATCGGCGTTTTATACATAAACTGTATTTAAGTTTTATTTTATAGTGAAAAGCAGACGACATGAAATCATTATTTTACTGGAAATAAAAGGTCTATAACTCTTTTTCCTGAAAAAAACATTTTTACTTAGATTGTTTTTTCATAAAAGAGATACAATTTTATTTATGCTTTTCGGTGGATTACCACGAAATAGCAGTGGATGATCACTTGGTAATCCACTGCAGTGGATTATCACCAATCGCTTTTTATTATGAATTTTCCCCGTAGGGCTCCCCAAGAATCGTAGTCAATCGTGTCTTATCGTTAAATTCCGGCAGTCCGATTTGTCGCGAACTACTCACCGGAAGAGCACGAATCCAAACTCGGGAGCAACGAGTGACGTCATTATACCGCCAACTGTCACGCGCGTGTGTTCGACATAAAACGTGGGGCTCAACACGGGATAAATAATGTACGTTCGCTTTCAATTTTTAAACAATTTCGTTTAAAAAGTGGCTTAAAAGCATAAATAAATAGAATAACTGTGTTTTTTCAGTGTAAGATCGAATTTAATCCATTTCGTGAACATCAGACTGTTATATTTTCACTCGTGGCTTCGCCACTCGTGAAAATATAACGTCTGATGTTCACTCAATGGATTAAATTTCGATCTTACACTGAAAAAAACAGTTATCCTCTATGTAGTCATATTCAACAGCTAGAACTTTTTCTTAAAGAAAAGAAAATCACATACGACTTTCTACCATCACAATATTTACGGCCAGGACTAGAAAGTCTTACAATATCAAATTACCTCCTTTTGATTTGAAATAAGAATGGACTTAAGTGTTGAAACTTTCATTTTCGTTGCATGTGTCGTTTAATCTGAATGTTTTAACTGGAATACATTGGAGAGCGTATGAGCCTTTAAACCCTCAAACAAAACTGGAGTTGATAGTGTACTTTAAAAGATATGGAGCTTGAAAATTTACTTAATGTAGAGTAAATGTAACAAGTGGGCACCTTCCATTTTGGCTGAGTATATTAGACTGGCCTGCGAATAGTTCCAATTTAAGTCCTATAGAACACGCGTGGGACGAACTAAGACGTCGTGTTCGAACAATTCACGCAATCAACACGGTAAATGACTTGGCATCAGCGTAAAAAGTTGAATGACAAAATTTGTCTGCGTCGTTAATACAGCGTGACGTCATCAGCATGCGCCATCGCATCACGACATGCATTGGACATATGAGATACTGACTCCGAATTCAATAGTTACAGCCCATGCTGGGTGCTCATACCACATTCAAAATGAAATATTTACATTCGCCCCGCATTGTCCTTATATAACACTATTCTAAAAAGAGACTTGCATATTTCAATGAATGCTCACTTAAAATCCAGTTCTAGCCGGCTGGTTTAGGAGCGGAGCTATACTGATCACTTTCAAATCGATACAGAGAAGTCCGTATGGTAGGCGCGGTTAACGCGGAGTAATCAAGTATGACGTGTGAGTAAATCGGTTTTAAAAAACGCGACCTAAATTTAAGATGCTTATCATACAAGTATTTCGTAAATTCGTGTGCTTTTAGATATCTCAAAAGGGATTTTAAACATAACGAGAAAGTTTACCGGTTAAAAGTCTTAATTTATCCAGTAAATATAATATGTGATTGGGACTAGTTTCAGTCCATATATAGAGATCGTTACTACGATAGCAACGCATAGCAACGGGCAAAGTGTCTATTAGAACGGGTATGTACATTTCTGGTTCATTTCTAAGCTCACGATGGAATATAAATATAAGAAATAAATTGCGTACTTCCGTTATTCATGAGCTGATGGCACTTCCATGCTTTTACTAGCAAAGTTAAGCGAGAAGCCCTTCAGGCTTCACGCACTTTGCTAGTAAAAGCAAGGAAGTGCCATCAGCTCATGAATGCCGGAAGTACGCAATTCATTTCTTAAATGAAACCTTTCCTTTTGGTGAACCCAGTCTTATCAAAGAAAGTGTCATTTTTGAAATCGACCCCTATGTCTTTTCGCTCAATATTTTACATTAAAAATACTATTGCGTCGAATTCAAGTTTTCACAGAATGTCACTTAGGAATTTTCCTTCAATCCAGATAAAAAAAAATAGTCATCCTAGTATATAGATAGAAATATACGATGGATCTTTCTTTTTTGGCTGAGTTTACTAGAATTTAGAAATTTATTCTGATGCTACATTTTCATGAATGTATTTCTTCAGTGTAGGAATAATTCAAAGGGGTAAAAAATCGTATTTATGGTGTAATGGGGTCAAGTAAATAAGGGTTGGAAACGGGACTAAGGTTTGTGTCCGGTTTAGAGAGAATTCTGGTATTAAGAGGTTCCGGTTTGGAGGGGTTCTACTAAACATATCATTCAGAGACTATCACCAATGTCACACAGTTTGTGTCTAACCCGGTGTCTGATGTGGATCGAAACTATCAGTTACAGTCATCGCAAATTCCCCCGCAGTGTACAGATGGTTAATTCACCCCTGAAAATGTTAATGGACCATTCTAATATCCGTTTAAGTCTAGTCAATTTTGACTGTTTGGGGTTAACCCATTTAGGCCCCCCCCCCCGATCCCATATATTGGACATAGGCAAACAGTGTAAACTCTGATCAGACGCCGCATTATGCGGCGTACTGTCAGAGTCTACACTGTTTGCTGATAGGAATTTCAATATAAAACAAAATGAGAATGAAAATTTTGACCAGGCATTCCTTTGATAAAAAGTGGACTAATCCAATAAATAAAACGTGGAAGAATCCAATGGGCGTTAATGGGTTACAATATATTGCAAAACGACACACAGTGTAGACGCTGAGCCAACTGTTTGGACAGGACAAGTGTACTCTTCACATTTAGTACACTATCAATTCCGAGTATACTCGTCTCTAGGATTTAAAACACGAAAATACTACAGCGCTGCTTCTTTACAAGGACACCAAATGGGACATAAAATGTGTGCGTTGTTCGGAGGGTTTCGATATAGGGAGGAAAATTGGCTTACATTTTTTGCAAACAAGTTGAATCGAGATCAGAGTCCGCGTAACGCGACGTCTGATCTGGATTCAAGCTGTTTGTCACTCGTTTTTCTTTCAAAATGGCCATAAGGTAATTTTGAGAAAAACGGCAGATGACATTTTTAAGCAGACGATATTGCAGCAGCAAAAGCGTTAGACATAATTGTCCTGTTTAGAAAACTGTGGCAAGGGTCGTTGTAAGGAGGGAATCGTTGTTGAGAGGGTCGTTGTAGGGAGGGAACACTGTATCATTTAAGCACAATTGTGAACTACAGTGTTCCCTCCCTACAACGGCCCTCCCAACAACGACTCCCTCCTTAAAACGACCCTTGTCGTAATTCCCTAAACAGGACATTTATGCATAACTTATTCACGGCTGCAATGTCGTCTGCTTGAAATTGTCGTCTGCTGTTCTTTCTCAAAGTTATATAATAGACATTTTGACGGAAAAAAACTTAATGACAAGTGACAAACAGCTTGAATCCAGATCAGACGCCGCGTTACGCGGCGTCTGATCTGGATTCAAGCTGTTTGCAAATTTCCCTCTCTATAACGACTCCCTCCGAACAACGCACACAATTTTTGTCTCCCGTTGGATGTCGTTGTAGAGAGGGAACACTGTACATGTATTGCTATTAAACGTGACTTTATTTGAGACTGCTAACTCTTTCTACCCAAATACGTTAAGTTGGAAATCGACGGTTTTGTATTAAGATACAAATGAGCCGTACCATGACAAAACCTACCTTATTTGTATTGCAACAGTATGAATCAAGGCTAGCCGCCGCGTCAAAGATGCGGCGGCTAGCCTTGGTCTACACTGTTTGACACCACATGCATCTTCAACACTTTATGTAGCTATATTGTATACGGTTTTTGGCATTGTATACCAAATTCAGATACAGAGCATTGGATGACTTCTGTACTTGGTTTGTACAAGTTTGCGATGCAATAAGGCAGGTTTTGTCATGTCACGGCTCAAATGTGCACAGATAATCAAATCTCATTACTTGTTCACTGAATTTACGCAGGCTATTGGATGAAATTGTAACGTGACGGTCAACAGTTCAGGTATTCCAAATGATAAGAAACAACAGCATATTTAAAAAAAAACAGCATTTTATTAAAATTTTGTTCACACTATATGTACAGAAAACCCCCTGAGTTACATGTTGTTCCATAAAGGTACCTTACATAATAACAGGACACCATACCACCAGTAACAACAAAATCACATTAGCACTCTTCAAGCAGACATAATAGCTTAACCATTTCACCGCCAGAATTGCCTTAAGTCGAATTTGAAAACAGTTTTGATCCTGATCAGACGCCGCGTAACGCGACATCTGATCAGGATCAAAAATGTTTGACACCCATTTCGATATTTCTTATGTCATACTCTCTTAATTCTATCTTTGAAATGATAATGCAGACTATAGTATTGAAACAGACGACACAATAACGATGTAGGTGTAAACAACTCGAAAATAATTTGGCGGTGAAAGGGTTAGATAAGGCGAACACCAATTTTTCGCGTTTTACCCTTTCATGATCAAATGGCAGGCACCCTTAAGGGATTCAGCACACTTTAATTATGATACAAAGGCGGCCTGTCAACTTTTCCCAAAAATGCCTTGAACGTTTTTACGAGCATATTTATGAGATTTCCGACCAAACAACAACCGTACTTTTGGACTAAACATATAAAAACACACAGATATATTTGGGTTAAACTCAGTGAAGAAGAGATAAGTCAGAATAATGGCAATATTTAATGACAGATGACTGCTGAAACTGGTTAAAAAGGATGCCTCCCCACTTTCTATTGTCGGCTACACCCACACACTCTTTCAATATAGCATTGTACTGACCCTAATGTTATATAACGCATTTAACTTGAGTCTGATATCGTAATCAAACATTTATATGGTCAGATTTAAGCAAAATGCTCCATTCTGACCAATCAAATACTTGAATACGATCTCACACTCGATTAAAAAATGTTAAAACCTTGAAACCCAGGGCTTCAGATAAGTGTTTTCCTTTGACGTATCAACCAAGTCTAATGTTGCGATAAGTACTTAAAATTAGGGATGTCAACGAATATCCGGATATCCGGATATCCGTATAGCACCGAATATCCGGATATTAATTTAGTATCCGAATAGCTCTAAACGAACTTGTGATTTTTGGTATTTCGCATTATTTGACTTATATAAATATACCAATGTCACTCAAATTTCATTACTAGCGCAGAACCTAAACGATTATTTCATCATCTTCATGAAGATACAGGTAGCGGTCAAACTGTTACATAATTACCGTTAATACACATGGTCCCCATCGTAACATAGCGATAAATGTGTGTGTGGAGTGCCTATGACACCAGTTAAAACAACATGCGTGTAATTGCTGTGGTGTCTTTTGTCGCCGATTAAAGGTCTTTGTTTTGATAACGGCTGTCACAGTTTGCCTGGATCAACAGGGTAGCATGGGCTGCATTGTTTCGGACAATTATCACAGTTTACATAACACCTCTTTAAAAAGAACATCAAGAGTTATATTTCACTAACTTGAAGGTTAATAAGACATTTTCAAAACAGAAAGAAGTAAATAAATCAGTAATATGTTTATAGTAAATGCGTGTACATTTATGTGCAGTCTAGAAAACTGCGTAATTAGGTTATACCATTGGGATATTCTTTTGTAGAACCTTCTGTCTGCCTTTCAAGCGTCTGAACAAATGAAGGCGGGGCTTAGTTTGATTGACATGCACTCATTGCGTGTAGCCTTTGACCCAGAGTTTTCTGAGAATACCTAGATATCGGCGCTCGATTTGCACAGTTAAAACTTTTGTTGTGTTTGAAATATTTGGAAACCTGCCCGATTATATCGTACTGATTGATATTCCAAAAAGTGTTACTAATATTTAAAATTAAACACTACATGAATTTTAAATTAAGAGTTAGTAGACTATTTATATATTTTGATAAAGTTTTTCAACGAACTTCTTCTCTGAATAATGCGACGTAGTAAAAGTAATAAAGTACACACAGAAACAATGGACGCGCCGTTAACGATTGCAAGTAAATAAATGTTTTAATAGTTGTTGCAAGTATGTAAAGTCTATTGAACACGGGGAGAACCGTGAAATCTATTCTGCCTAGAATTAATTTACAGACCCGCTTATTAAAGCGTTATGAAAGCGACGCTGTTAAATAGATAACTGCAATTCAATGGAGAAAAAAAACTTCGTCACAAAAAAAACCCAAACAAACATTGTCTGGATACGATTTTTCCACCGCACTTATAAGTGGAAACAAAATAGGCGATGCTTTAGAACAATCAACAGTGTTGCATTCTTAACAAATTGCCGTGGGTTCGACTCAATGCGAATATCCGGATATATCCGGATACCTCATACGGATATCCGAATAGTGATTTTGGTATTCGTTGACATCCCTACTTAAAATAGTCTCGTTGTTCTAAACAACAACTGTACTGTTAAGTAGACTCCTAGGTGAGTTGACTGTCTCACGATAGTACTCCATATCATACTGAATTACGCCAAACTTCGATGTGCCATCCGTGTGCGCCAATGTGTTGACTCCATAACGAAGCTCTTCATAATATATATTATAGTCACCTACATTGTCAACAGTCACGGTTGTTGTTCCCTTTGCGCCAGTGATAGCGACTCCATTCATAAGCAAACCGCTGACATCAACAGATGTGCTGAAGATTATAGCAACGTAGTTATATCCACCAGTGCTCTTTGCGTATAACATGTACGATGTCGTATATTCTGCAATGCCTGGTACTACAAGTAAAGATGGATCACCGAGATTCAGCTCATCTTTCTTCCCGCTATATCCGTACTGTCCTACTATGACCGGCGAGTCACTAGATATAACCACAGCATCTACTGGACCGGCCGTCAAATCTTGGTACTTTTTCTGATCTAGTGTGAATGTGTTTGTGTTACCGCTCGGTGAGGACGTTGTCGTCACATTGGTGTTATCCATGGAAGATACAATGCGAATATACATATTTTCCCTTGGTTTAAGAGGTGGTAAAATGAAAAGTGATTGAAGAGTTGATACTGGAGGAATCATCGCATACATGGTATCGCAGTAAAGGAGACTGGTGTCGGGTATATTTCCGCACTTGATTCCGGAGAATACTGCCAGAGGGCCTGAGGACACCACATACATTCCCGAACCATCAACAGCAACTCGGTACAACTGAAATTCGTTCAGGCTAAAAGAAGCACTCCCTGGTCCGGTTATTTGTACGCTGGTGTTATTGTCCATGGCAACCATGATGACCTCATTGAGTCCTGCATAACCTCCAGCAAATCCTACAGGTAGATAGTTGTAGGTAAAGTTTTGGAGACATTCTTCGGGAAATATTTGCGTAGCTCCAATGGCGTCCGGCGTATAGGCAGCCGTTACAAACAGATCTTCAGCGGCGTAAATTCGAAGTGATTTGCTGGAAATTCCGTTGGCGTGGTCGGTCATCTGAGATGGAAGTGTCAGAACGAGGCCATTAGACGCTGTGATTGGGTACTCGGTGCGCTTGAAGTATTTGCTGACGTCAGCACCCGGCTGGAGGATGACGGTAGTGTCCTGTGTAGCGGTGATGTACAAGGCTGGGCGGCGGCCGTTAGGGTCAGGTTTTACATACGCTATCATGAAAGACTTTCCAGCTGGACCACAGCCTGAAGAACATGGTAAAACTTCGCTATATAAACAACACGAGATAATGCCTGTTTTGGTGTTTATCAATTACTGGTCTGTATAGAGTCAAACACGGACTCCCTTCAGTCAAACTGACGCTTTTTCTGTACATGTTGAAAAATTACAAATGTTCTAAATTGTGTTTTTACTTCCAAATACGCACAACAATGTTCGACTTCAGCGAATTCAAATTAACGAGATTCGAATGCACTTGGCACAAACACAGCTATCATTAAACAGTAGCACTGTGGTATCTCGAATTTTGTAAGTCGAACATACTCGTATTTCAAAGTTAAAACGTGGCTTAGCCACGTTTTAATTTTGAAATGCGGGAATTTTCGACTAAACCGAGCATGAAATAATGCAATTCATGTGTCGAAATATCGGACAGTTCGAATAAAGTTCTCCTGCTGGGTGTTATAGAAATAAACAACATCTTTTTTGCCATTTTCGACGGTATGAACCCACCAGCTTCGCAGGGGGTAAGTTTCCTAAGCGCACAAAGGGCGTTTACGATAAACTTACCTTGCGAAGCTAATCGGTTTATACCGTCGTAAATGGCAAAAAATATGTCGTTTATTCCTTATATTTATATTTTATGTTCTGTCTTGTCCATTTGATGTGTATTTTGACCAGATTTGTTTACGTGTATATGAATTTATCATATACCGGCCAAATAGGTTTGATAGATGTTATCCCGGATGTAATGTAGCCTTTTTATCTCTATAATATATGGTATGAAAAGTAGTCCGTCTTACATGTTTCGGAGTTGCATTACAAATTTAGGTTTTTACCCAGTAAACTGTCTCCTTGTGATTAACGAACACTTATAAGACATTAAAATTAAACAATGCAACTTTAATTTCTATTATTAAAACATATTTCAAAACAAAATAAAACGCGGATGTGTATTTCAGCCTAATAACACGCCATAGCAACCACCAAACTGGTCGCTAGGTCGGTATCTCCCCGGCGGAAACTCAGCCCTCTTTCTAACTGGCTGGAACCAGTTTCGATTTGTAGGTTCATAGAAAAATAGACTGCATATTTTTAATACAGGTACTAATAAAACAGTAGTTTGACGAAGATAATTATATTATGAATGAGACGTAGCACATGCTTTCAATGTTAAAGTTCCTGTAATATTCATTTTCATCGGCAACATATCAATTACATGCATAGTTATGATTTTTTACACCAGAACCAAGGTCACCTTAGTGATGGCCTTAAAAATTTGAAGGAAATATACTTTGCAGATGTATTAGTAAATATATGTAGTAGATATTATACTAGTTATACTATTATACAGATACTAGTACCTGTGAATTGTACTGGGTGAATGTAAATATTCATACATAAATCTTTACCCACTTTGAGTATCTATCCTCTGAACTATTGGCTATATCATAAAAGGGACGTTTTTACCCAGTAAAGATTACACACTCATTACAAACCGATCATATAATGACCCAATGCAGACCTTGGTCAGACAGCTCCTCCAAGGCTGTATGATCTTGGTCTACATTGTTTGTTTGTTTTTTTGGTTTTTTTTAAAAAGCATCAATAAAACCATACTTATTAACAGAAGGATTGTTAAAAGCTTAAAACCATACACATATAGATTATATGTGTCGATGAACTGGGCACGGTTTTAAATATCGCCTGGCTGTTTCCAAATGTATAATATTTGTCCATATCATTAATATTTTCATTATTATTATTATTATAACAGATTTATGCAACGCTCTTTTCACACAGGAGTTGTGCATTCAAAAGAGTTTCACACGAAACCGTATAAATGTACTTACAAAGTGAGAAAAGACAAATAAGTTAACTACATTTACAATAAATTGTAGACTTCCTACTTGTTATTCTTTCAATAGAATTACTAAGATTGTAAAAACTGTTATTATTAGTTTATAAAATCAATTTTAAGTGAGTCAATTACGTGTATTTAAAAGAGGGTATGCTGTCTGTGATCAACTTACATGTACTTAACCAATTATCCCATAAATACGCCTTTTTACGTCATTAATGAATTGCTCCTCTGAAGAAAATAGTGTCAATTATACAGTCATAAATATGTACATTCTGCTTTACTTTCAACCTGTTTAAGTGGTCAACTATTTTAAAAATTAGAAACAGGCTAAGGGGTAATGGGTTGATGTTATTTCAAGCCTGAGTTCTGACCTACCCATGATGCCCTTCATATTGCGGAGCATTCGGTTAGGCTTGAAACTAGACTGAGGTCATTTTAGCATGTCTGAATTAGTCGCTATGAACAACATTGGCACGTACCCTCGTCCGCTGGATCTACAGCGCCTGGCGAACAAGTTGTGTTTGTGGTCTTGGCAAAGCACTCGGATATGAAGCGACGGTTTTTGTAAGTCCACGTGCCATATTGGAAGCTTGCCTGACACGTCTCAGAGAGCTGGATACCAACTTGGGTCTGTACACCACTTACTAGGCAAGTAACAGGGGAACCAGCGTCATACTGCAATACATATTTATAGTCAAATAACCAACAGGGGTAATACGTTTGATGCAAATAAAGTTGATATGAGTTGCAAACCGTTTTGTTGTTTATCAGATACCGAATTGCGGTATACATTGTATTGTTCTCCTATTGGCCTGAACTATGGTGTGACGTACAGAGAAAACATGGACGTAGCTTGGAGAAATTGGTATTTTAGGTACATTTTTATTCTGTGAAAGGGTGATTGTATATTCCTGCTGAAAAAATATAATTCCGTATCTTCATAGATGTATTCTTCGGGCAACTTTAGACATACAATGAAACCCCTGCAAACCGGAACCTCTTAATACCGGAATTCTCTATAAACCGGTCAAAATTTTGGTCCCTCTTCATATAAACACGCCTTATTCCTACCCTGAAGAAAATGCATTCATGAATATGTATCATCAGAAATTATAGTAGATGGTAGCTTAAAGCAGATTGAAATTAAATCAGAATGCACATTTCAACCTGCAATACGTAATCAGCTATATTTCATACTAGAAACAAGCTATTTGTTAAAGTTGCTCTAAAACGGAAACCTCTATAAACCGGAAATTTATGTTGTTCCCACAAATGTCCGATTTAGAGAGGTTTTACTGTACTCGTTTCTTGGTAACAACTGAAATCTGTTTAAAAGTATCTTCTTAACACATAGTTAAGGTAAGGTGCAATCACAGGCATTAGCATCTTCTGAATAAATTGTTAAGATAGTGTTGATCACAGCCATGAGATGCATCACAG
Source organism: Gari tellinella (assembly GCA_922989275.2). NCBI lineage: Eukaryota > Metazoa > Mollusca > Bivalvia > Cardiida > Psammobiidae > Gari > Gari tellinella. Next base: position 55,967,731 of record OV277864.1, read on the forward strand.
ACAAGTAAGACATTCTAGGAAAGCAATTGGGACCTACTGTGGTCGTTCACGGGCAACCTGATGGGATTTGCATCATGGTGACTAGTATTTTAGAGGCTGTTGTTTCACACATCCAACCCTAGCGAAGAGTATAATCGTCATTTACAAACAGTATACCTGTGAGGATTACACTTGTCTCATGCAAACGGTGTATACCCTGATCAGAGGGCTCCTTAAGGAGCCCTCTGATCAGGGTCTACACTGTTTGTTATTTTGAAATATTTTGTTAAAATCAACCCTAAAGGGTCAAAAATGGACTAGACTTATTTTGAATTGGAACTAACCATTAAAAGTTTCAGGGGTGAATGAGTTAAACAAGTAAGCTTCAGCAGTGTAGGAAATAACACGATCTAGACACCTCAGCAAATCATCCTGGTACTTTGGTTAGCTGTAAACAGTCAATTTCTGTGTAAACTTCTTAGTAAGGGGGTAGGGATGGGTTTCAGGTGCTCAAGACTTCTCTAGGGAGCTAATTTGGCCCCTGGGTAGGACAACCAGAGACAATAGAGCTCGCAGACATTCGGGAACACTAGGTAACAGAGGGTCATATGAGGTCCAGTTGGAGTCAGGGCTCCAGATAAGAGGGAGTAATCTGAACAAATCCATCATTTTATCACTTATTTTAGCATGAAATCCCATGGTGTTACTACTCATTAGAAGCGTCTCTTCGAGACGATTCTAATGAGTAGTGACACCATAGGGTTTTAAGCAGAAATAAAGATTTAATCTTTTTGAAATAACCCCTAATCTGAGCCCTGTGGAGCAAAGAGTCGGGGTCTTCTGTGACCCGGCTTCAAACCCAACGGTGGAGAAGGTGGAAGAGAGGGGTTTGTTTTGTAAGATGAGTTCATGTCACCGTTGATTAGACATACTTACCGGAGGGGGTATTTGATACCTTGCATAACTGCCATTTTTCCGGATTTTTCCTAAATCTTCGGATTTTTTTCTGATACATGGTAGTAGCTTAAAGCAGGCTGAAAGTAAAGCAGAATGCGCCTTAATGCGCGTTCTGCTTTACTTCCAGCCTGCTTCAAGTAGTCACATATCAACAAAACTAGAAACAGGCTATGTGGTAAATGTACGATTCGTAAAATAGCACTTGAAAAATACAAATTTGGAAATCTTAGGATTTTTCATGCCAACTTATGGATGCCCTGACTTTGCCAGAAGCTGCTGGTCCGATGTACAGTAGGAGGGTTCTAGGAAAGTTAGTGGGCTATTTATCCAGTATGGCCAGGTGCTGGATACCAAGGATCAGCCGGCAACTAATAACCATATCCTATTCGAGAAGGTGGGGAGGAGTGTGGTGATACCAAGGATCAGCCGGCAACTCATAACCATATCCTATTCGAGAAGGTGGGGAGGAGTGTGGTAATACCAAGGATCAGCCGGCAACTCATAACCATATCCTATTCGAGAAGGTGGGGAGGAGTGTGGTGATACCAAGGATCAGCCGGCAACTCATAACCATATCCTTTTCGAGAAGGTGGTGAGGAATGTGGTGATATCCGAGATTCTGCCCGGTCCGGAGAGAGGGAGCCTACGCAAAATGGATGTGTAAGGAGTCGAGTAGCAGCAAGTGCTTTGGCGTACAACCTAGCTAGCCCCGAGGGAGAGGAAATGGACAGAAACCAACTGAATATTTATAAAGAATTTGCCCGAATACAGCATGTCGTTTTCCCGAACTGTTATTTGTACAAAGTAGTCTTTACTTACATTGCAAGGGGCGCCTTGGTCTGCCTCGTAACAGAAATGCTGGTCGCTGTCATATTTTGAAAACCCAGCGCAGTTGGACGAGTCTACGAACGTTACAAACAGACTTTGGCGAATGCCATTGATAGCTCCGCCCCCTGTATGAAACAAATACATCATTATTGGCGGTGTTACATGAAGTTTTGACCATGTTAAATATAAAACAGATAGATTCCCAAGAGTCGATTCTAAACGTTTGAAAGACCCTGAGTTGATTCTTAATTCCCCCATTCCTTTAGACGGCGGTCTATGGTGTTCTGTGAGAGCACCACAGATCGCCAGGGTCGCCAGGAGCGGTACTTGAGCACAAGTGGTTCTCTATCGGATCGCCGAGATCGCCTAGGTCGTCGTCGTTTTACAGGGATCCGCGGCGCTCCATCCAGATCGCCATCGCATCGCCTAAATCGCCATCCGAGCGCTACTTAATCGCCAATATCGTAATTGGAGCGCTATCGGATCACCTAAGAGCGCCACCACTATCCAACAAAGCCAACCAGTAGATCTTTCGCGCTCCTTGGCTATCTAATATTGATTCTCTGCATTTTAAAATACCCGATTGTATTTTTTTTTCAATACATCCAAATTGCATGAGGTAACTCGGCGTCTTATCTAAACATTTACATGAACACATTTTTATACAGTTATACTTTTTTGTTTTACAGAAAGATATATTATAGCACCATTCTTTTCTGGTCTATTTCTCAGAAACCACTTTATTGAGAGCAACGAAACTTCATCGGAAGCTTTATGTACAAGAGAATACCAACATATTACCCACATGCTGTGGTTGAGTACTGATTACGGAGTTGTGGCCCTTTGTTATTGACCCACGCTGTGGTTGAGTACTGATTACGGAGTTGTGGCCCTTTGTTATTGACCCACACTGTGGTTGAGTATTGATTACGGAGTTGTGGCCCTTTGTTATTGACCCACGCTGTGGTTGAGTACTTATTACGGAGCTGTGACCCTTTGTTATTGACCCACGCTGTGGTTGAGTACTTATTACGGAGCTGTGACCCTTTGTTATTGACCCACGCTGTGGTTGAGTACTTATTACGGAGCTGTGGCCCTATGTTATTGACCCACGCTGTGGTTGAGTACTTATTACGGAACTGTGGCCCTTTGTTATTGACCCACGCTGTGGTTGAGTACGTATTACGGAGCTGTGGCCCTTTGTTATTGACCCACATATTACCAACTGTGGTTAATACTTATTACGGAGTTATGGCCCTTTGTTATACTGAAAGATATATAATCATTCTTGCCAGAACTATTTCTGAGCAACCACTAATATCAGTTCAAAATAAGAGTCATATTTGATTTCAACCAATTTGTGCCCAGTCGATTCTTCCATGCTTATATATTGGATGAGTCCATTTTTTTTATCAAAGGGGTGTCTGGTCTAAATTTTCATTTCCGTTCTGTTTTATATTTAAATTCCTAACAGCAGTGTAGACTCTGATCATACGCCGCATTATGCGGCGTCTGATCTGAGTCTACACTGTTTGCCTAGGTCCCATATATATGGGATCGTTAGCACAAATGGGTTATGCGTTTTCCACTGATTTGTTTTTACACCTTTTAAATCGTATTACTTAGAATACGTTATAGAACTATTCTCTAAATCATAATTCTCACCAGGACTATTTCTCAGTACCCACTGACACCAGTTCAATAAAAATCATTAGTATAAGCGTTTTCTGCTGTTTTGTTTTATTGTAGTTATTGTCTTTTAAACTTTATTCTATATGTAAAAGTGAATTATAGAACAGTCGAAACTCGATACTTCGAACTCGCGTTAGTTCGAACATACCAATATTTTAAAGTTAAAACGTCGCTTATTTTTAATCTTAGAATATGGATATGTTCCACATAAGCGAGATCAAGTTATCAAAACTCAACTTTTGAATAGTTAGTACGACGATTCCAAAGAGATGTCACAAGACAGAATTAGAGAAATCAGGTTTAACATGTATTTTAAAGTTTTGACTTACGACAACATTTGTCGTAAGAAGTTTTATGAAACGGGGTCCAGGTCCAAAAAATGTTTATGGAAAGCCCCACTTCTAAGAAGAGATTTGCCTAGATAATGTTTTCATTTTACACAGTTTTTGCCCGAAGGTTCTAGGCAAAATAATTTCTACCGAATTTGTAGTTCTTGAGCGCATTGTTTCTGAATGACTTTTTCAGTTCCACCGATATTCTTGTTCCATTGTGTATTATCCAGTGCCTATGCTTATTTGGGGTGTAACAATACAGCAATATATTGATATATTGCAATGCGCATCAGGGGCCCGTTTCATAAAACTTCTTACGACAAATGTTGTCGTAAGTCAAAACATTAAAATACATTTAATCTGTGATTTCTCTATCCTATCCTGTCTTGTGACATCTTTTTGGAATCGTCTTTTCAAGACGATTCCAAAAAGATGTCACAAGACAGGATTCGATGGAGGAATAAAAAGAAATTGATACTTTTATAATCTGACTTACGACAACATTTGTCGTAAGAAGTTTTATGAAACGGGCCCCTGGGTAATACGTTTTGCAATACGCTTTTACCGTATTGCAATATTTTAGATATTATTTGAGCACATACGAGAGGGGATTCTCTGTTAATTTGAATGTAATGCTGTGACAATTATAACATTCACAGCAAATGTATATGTTAATTTGGACTCTCCCTCGTATTTAAAGCACTCCGTTCAATTCTATAAATAAATTTTCAAGACTAGCTTCTATTCAAATTTTGTACTTAAAAGTTGCCGCAAAATATTGCAATATGTTTCCTTAGTATTGCAATATATTACAATTCGTGTTACACCCCTAATGCTTATAAAGTGTTTCGGATGAGTCTGAGATCGTTCTGGAGCTTTTGATTGGTAATTTTTCAGCAGATGAGTCTGAGATCATTCTGAGGCTTTTGATTGGTCCTATTTCAGCACATGTGTCTGAGGTCGTTCTGGAGATTTTGATTGGTCATATTTCAGCACATGTGTCTGAGGTCGTTCTGGAGATTTTAATTGGTCATATTTCAGAAGATGTGTCTGAGATCGTTCTTGAGCTTTTGATTTGAATATTTCAGCACATGTTTCTGAGAATTGTATCACGATATTTCGGCAGATGGGTCTTTAATCGTTCTTTAGCTTTTAATTTATAGATTTTAGCAGAATGCTGAAACATGACCATCAAAAGCTTAGGAACGATCTCAGACTCAACTCAGACGCATTGTAATCATTGAGTCGTATTACTTACCAGTATCTCCGTATCCCGTCAGAAAGCAATCATTTAGATCGTCAGTTTTGATGCTTGACGAAGAGTATGGAACGACTGCAACATTACTAGCCACGGAAACATCGGCGGGTGTTTCAAGCTCCATCATGGCGATGTTGTTGACAAAAGTATTGTTGTCAAACTTATTGTTCTGTGGACAAATTATAACAAGGATATGAAAACATATAACTTTGTAAGACCACAATTGAGCGATACATTCATTTATAATCCGGATGTACAGACTAAAGGACGTGCGGACGGACGATTCAATTGCTATAATTATGTCCGCCTTCGGGGGCATAAAATTTTCAATTTACTGACATATTTTCAAATAAATAATCATCAGAAACTTATGATATTGTGATAACTTCAACGTATGACATTCATTTTAAAGATATACGTTTTAGAGAGAAAATTAAAATCACTTCCTCTACCAGAAGGGCATTCAGATGCCCCTTTCTATCCCCATTTAAGCACCCCATATGCACGATAGTACATGTAATCAATGGTGTTGAATTTTTAAATTAACTTCATGATGTGCATGTACTTATATTTATCCTTTAGCGCATTAATTAATACAGTGAAACCCCTCTAAACCGGACACGTTTGGGGACAACAAAAATGTCCGGTTTACAGGGGTTTCCGATTTACAGGGGTTTTTATCACGTACCTTGTTTCTAGTATGGAGTATAGCTTATCACTTAAAGCAGGTTGAAAGTAAAGCAGAATGCGCCTTAAGGCGCATTCTGCTTTACTTTCAACCTGCTTTAAGCTTTATTTGCTAGAATATAGAAAACATTTCTGATGATACATATTCATGAATTGTATTTTCTTCAGTGGAAAAAATAAATCAAAGGCGTAAAACGGCACATTTATGGTGTAATTGGTTCAAATAAAGAAGGGTTGGAATCGGGACTAAAGTTTTTGTCCGGTTTAGGGAGAATTCCGGTATTTAGAGGTTCCGGTTTAGAGGGGTTTCACTGTATATGCTTTGCCTTTGTGGCTAGTAAAACAAAAACATGCACAGTCGAAACTCGATACTTCAATCTTACCACTATTTCATAAGTTTAATTTGATCTCGTTTAAATCGAACATACTCGTATTTCAAAGTTAAAACGTTGTTTAGCCACGTTTTAACTTTGAAAACTGGGTATGTTCGAACTATCGCGAGTTCGAAGTATCGAGTTTCGACTGCATTAAGTGACCACTCAAGAACGGTATTTATAACACAACCTACGATGCGTGCGTTGAATAACACCCATTGTGTATTTCTCGTATATAACTAGTGGTTTAAATATGCAAATGAGGTTGTCATACTAAAATTATATTCCTACGCGCTGCCAAAATAACAAATATGAAGTCAAGCAAGATTTCTCACGACGTTCGAGTGGCTATAGATGGGAAGGGGCGAGGAATGTTTGCACCTTTGATTTATCCTGAATAAATAGGAATTAAGTTTGGATCTACTTTTTGCATGTTTTCTCATTTTGGCGGTACGTTCACGCGTCATCCATTGGCTTATACAGTGAAGCTAGCAATCTAAAATAAGTATCGAGATGGTAAAAACAACCTTGCTAGGTTATGTTAAAAATAGAATCTAACATTCGTGTTAATAATTTGCTGGATTTATAAAACTCGTCTTTCAGAAAACGATAAAAACTCGGCATTCCGTTTTTATCGTTTTCTAAAAGTCCAATAACTTATGACCACACATATAAGATCCTATATATATGCGTGTGTAGTATTAGTGATCAATATGTATCGGTTCAATGTAGGACGAAAGTATTTCAAAAGACCCCTGTAAGAGCCCTATGTATTTTTAGCCCGATATTCAGCAGTCACCTATCTTAACCAATAACCCCTTAAATACATACACACCTATTTAAGGCTTTAATTTCTCTTCCACTAAAGACAAAAAGTCAAATTTATAAAGTCATGAATATGAAACATAAGAAATATTTTCTAAAATCCTGGTAGATAATAGCTTACAGCAGGCTGCAAGTAAAGCAGAATGCGCCTTAAGGCGCTTTCTGCTTTACTTTCAGCCCGCGTTAAGTGGTCACCTATCTTCAAGACTAGAAGCAGGCTATGGGGTAATTGGTTAAGGTCACCAAGCGCTTACTTCAATGGCCGTTTAACACAGGTTTGACTTATGTAGGAAAGTGTTAAGATATATACAGTAGAACTTCGATATCTCGAACTTGTTTAACTCGAACTATCCGATAGTTCGACATATGAACTGTTTAATTTTATGCCCAGTTCAGTCGAACATACCCATATTTCAAAGTTAAAACGTGGCATTATCCACGTTTTTACTTTGAAATACGGGTATGTTCGACAAAACCGACTTCGAAACATCGAAGTTCAACTAATCATGTATGCGACAAAAACATGATGTGACGAACATGTATATGACTTACTATGAGTATGTTGCATGACCGTATCTGTTGCTGCTGAGTGACGGGACCAAGATAGACATTGTAATAACCGTCTGGTGCCAGGAAGAAACTGTCAATGGTAATCGACAAAATACAATCTCAGTTACAGGTAGAAACTGTCAATGGTAATGGACATAATACAATCTCAGTTACAGGTAGAAACTGTCAATGGTAATGGACAAAATACAATCTCAGTTACAGGTAGAAATTGGCAATGGTAATGGACACAATACAATCTCTGTTACAGGTAGAAACTGTCAATGGTAAGGGACAAAATACACTCTAAGTTACAGGTAGAAACTGTCAATGGTAAGCGACAAAATACAATCTCAGTTACAGGTAGAAACTGTCAATGGTAATGGACAAAATACACTCTAAGTTACAGGTAGAAACTGACAATGGAAATTGACAAAATACAATCTCAGTTACAGGTAGAAACTGGCAATGGTAATTGACAAAATACAATCTCAGTTACAGGTAGAAACTGGCAATGGTAATTGACAAAATACAATCTCAGTTACAGGTAGAAACTGGCTATGGTAATGAACAAAATACAATCTCAGTTACAGGTAGAAACTGGCAATGGAAATTGACAAAATACAATCTTAGTTACAGGTAGAAACTGCCAATGGTAATGGACAAAATACAATCTCATTTACAGGTAGAAACTGGCAATGATAATGGACAAATACAATCTAAGTTACAGGTAGAAACTGCCAATGGTAATCGACAAAATACAATCTCAGTTACAGGTAGAAACTGGCAATGGAAATTGACAAAATACAATCTCAGTTACAGGTAGAAACTGTCAATGGTAATTGACAAAATACAATCTCAGTTACAGGTAGAAACTGGCCATTGTAATTGACAAAATACAACCTAAGTTACAGGTAGAAACTGTCAATGGTAATCAACAAAATACAATCTCAGTTAAATGAAGAAACGGGCAATGGTAATGGACAAAATATAATCTCAGTTACAGGTAGAAACTGTCAATGGTAATGAACAAAATACAACCTCAGTTACAGGTAGAAACTGGCAATGGAAATTGACAAAATACAATCTCAGTTACAGGTAGAAACTGGCAATGGTAATTGACAAAATACAATCTCAGTTACAGGTAGAAACTGGCTATGGTAATGGACAAAATACAATCTCAGTTACAGGTAGAAACTGGCAATTGTAATGGACAAAATACAATCTCTATAACAAGAAAAACTACCAATGGTAATGGACAAAATACAATCTTAGTTACAGGTAGAAACTGGCAATGGTAATTGACAAAATATAATCTCAGTTACAGGTAGAAACTGTCAATGGTAATGGACAAAATACAACCTCAGTTACAGGTAGAAACTGGCAATGGAAATTGACAAAATACAATCTCAGTTACAGGTAGAAACTGGCAATGGTAATTGACAAAATACAATCTCAGTTACAGGTAGAAACTGGCTATGGTAATGGACAAAATACAATCTCAGTTACAGGTAGAAACTGGCAATTGTAATGGACAAAAACAATCTCTATAACAAGAATAACTACCAATGGTAATGGACAAAATACAATCTTAGTTACAGGTAGAAACTGGCAATGGTAATTGACAAAATACAATCTCAGTTACAGGTAGAAACTGTCAATGGTAATGGACAAAATACAATCTCAGTTACAGGTAGAAACTGGCAATGGTAATGGACAAAATACACAATTAGTTACAGGTAGAAACTGGCAATGGTAATGGACAAATACACCTTCAGTTACAGGTAGAAACTGGCAATGGTAATGGACAAAATACAATCTCAGTTACAGGTAGAAACTGCCAACGGTAATTGACAAAATACAATCTAAGTTACAGGTAGAAACTGTCAATGGTAATGGACAAAATACAATCTCAGTTACAGGTAGAAACTGTCAATTGTAATGGACAAAATGTAATCTCAGTTACAAGTAGAAACTCCCAAAGGTAATGGACAAAATACAATCTCAGTTACAGGTAGAAAATGTCAATGGTAATGGACAAAAAATACAATCTCAGTTACAGGTAGAAACTGTCAATGGTAATGGACAAAATACAATCTCTGTTACAGGTAGAAACTGTCAATGGTAATGGACAAAATACAATCTAAGTTACAGGTAGAAACTGTCAATGGTAATGGACAAAATACAATCTCTGTTACAGGTAGAAACTGTCAATGGTAATGGACAAAATACAATCTAAGTTACAGGTAGAAACTGTCAATGGTAATGGACAAAATACAATCTCAGTTACAGGTAGAAACTGTCAATGGTAATGGACATACTACAATCTTAGATACAGGTAGAAACTGCCAATGGTAATGGACAAAATACAATCTCAGTTACAGATAGAATCTGCCACTGGTAATGGACAAAATACAATCTCAGTTACAGGTAGAAACCGCCAATGGTAATGGAGAAAATACAATCTCAGTTACAGGTAGAAACTGTCAATGGTAAGGGACAAAATACAATCTCAGTTACAGGTAGAAACCGTCAATGGTAATGGACAAAATACAATCTCAGTTACAGGTAGAAACTGTCAATGGTAATGGACAAATACAATCTAAGTTACAGGTAGAAACTGTCAATGGTAACCGACAAAATACAAACTCAGTTACAGGTCGAAACTGCCAATGGTAATGGACAAAATACAATTTAAGTTACAGGTAGAAACTGTCAATGGTAATGGACAAAATACAAACACAGTTACAGCTCGAAACTGCCAATGGTAATGGACAAAATACAATCTAAGTTACAGGTAGAAACTGTCAATGGTAATGGACAAAATACAATCTAAGTTACATGTAGAAACTGTCAATGGTAATGGACAAAATACAATCTAAGTTACAGGTAGAAACTGGCAATGGTAATGGACAAAATACAATCTAAATTACAGGTAGAAACTGTCAATGGTAATGGACATAATACAATCTCAGTAACAGGTAGAAACTGTCAATGGTAATGGACAAAATACAATCTCAAGTACAGGTAGAAACTGGCTATGGTAACGGACAAAATACAATCTCAGTTACAGGTACAAACTGTCAATTGTAATGGACAAAATACAATCTCAGTTACATGTAGAAACTGTCAATGGTAAGGGACAAAATACAATCTCAGTTACAGGTAGAAACCGTCAATGGTAATGGACAAAATACAATCTCAGTTACAGGTAGAAACTGTCAATGGTAATGGACAAAATACAATCTCAGTTACAGGTAGAAACTGTCAATGGTAATGGACAAAATACAAACTCAGTTACAGGTCGAAACTGCCAATGGTAATGGACAAAATACAATCTAAGTTACAGGTAGAAACTGTCAATGGTAATGGACAAAATACAAACACAGTTACAGGTCGAAACTGCCAATGGTAATGGACAAAATACAATCTAAGTTACAGGTAGAAACTGTCAATGGCAATGGACTAAATACAAACTCAGTTACAGCTCAAAACTGCTAATGGTAATGGACAAAATACAATCTCAGCTACAGGTAGAAACTGTCAATGGTAATGGACAAAATACAAACTCAGTTACAGGTAGAAACTGCCAATGGTAATGGACAAAATACAATCTAAGTTATAGGTAGAAACTGTCAATGGTAATGGACAAAATACAATCTAAGTTACATGTAGAAACTGTCAATGGTAATGGACAAAATACAATCTAAGTTACAGGTAGAAACTGTCAATGGTAATGGACAAAATACAATCTAAGTTACAGGTAAAAACTGTCAATGGTAATGGACATAATACAATCTCAGTAACAGGTAGAAACTGTCAATGGTAATGGACAAAATACAATCTCAAGTACAGGTAGAAACTGACTATGGTAATGGACAAAATACAATCTCAGCTACAGGTAGAAACTGTTAATGGTAATGGACAAAATACAATCTCAGTTACAGGTAGAAACTGTCAATGGTAATGGACAAAATACAATCTCAAGTACAGGTAGAAACTGACTATGGTAATGGACAAAATACAATCTCAAGTACAGGTAGAAACTGACTATGGTAATGGACAAAATACAATCTAAGTTACAGGTAGAAACTGTTAATGGTAATGGACAAAATACAATCTCAGTTACAGGTAGAAACTGGCAATGGTAATTGACAAAATACAAACTCAGTTACAGGTAGAAACTGCCAATGGTAATGGACAAAATACAATCTCAGTTACAGGTAGAAACTGGCAATGGTAATGGACAAAATACAATCTCAGTTACAGGTAGAAACTGTCAAGGGTAATGGACAAAATACAATCTCAGTTACAGGTAGAAACTGTTAATGGTAATGGACAAAATACAATCTCAGTTACAGGTAGAAACTGTTAATGGTAAGGGACAAAATACAATCTCAGTTACAGGTAGAAACTGTTAATGGTAATGGACAAAACACAATCTAAGTTACAGGTAGAAACTGTTAATGGTAATGGACAAAATACAATCTCAGTTACAGGTAGAAACTGTTAATGGTAACGGACTAAATACAATCTAAGTTACAGGTAGAAACTGTTAATGGTAATGGACAAAATACAATCTCAGTTACAGGTAGAAACTGTTAATGGTAATGGACAAAATACAATCTCAGTTACAGGTAGAAACTGACAATGGTAATGGACAAAATACAATCTCAGTTACAGGTAGAAACTGTCAATGGTAATGGACAAAATACAATCTAAGTTACAGGTAGAAACTGCCAATGGTAATGGACAAAATACAATCTAAGTTACAGGTAGAAACTGTCAATGGTAAGGGACAAAATACAATCTCAGTTACAGGTAGAAACTGTTAATGGTAAGGGACAAAATACAATCTCAGTTACAGGTAGAAACTGTTAATGGTAATGGACAAAATACAATCTAAGTTACAGGTAGAAACTGTCAATGGTAAGGGACAAAATACAATCTCAGTTACAGGTAGAAACTGTTAATGGTAAGGGACAAAATACAATCTCAGTTACAGGTAGAAACTGTTAATGGTAATGGACAAAATACAATCTCAGTTACAGGTAGAAACTGTCAATGGTAATGGACAAAATACAATCTCAGTTACAGGTAGAAACTGTTAATGGTAATGGACAAAATACAATCTCAGTTACAGGTAGAAACTGTCAATGGTAAGGGACAAAATACAATCTCAGTTACAGGTAGAAACTGTTAATGGTAATGGACAAAATACAATCTCAGTTACAGGTAGAAACTGTCAATGGTAAGGGACAAAATACAATCTCAGTTACAGGTAGAAACCGCCAATGGTAATGGACAAAATACAATCTCAGTTACAGGTAGAAACTGTCAATGGTAACGGACTAAATACAATCTAAGTTACAGGTAGAAACTGCCAATGGTAATGGACAAAATACAATCTCAGTTACAGGTAGAAACTGTCAATGGTAACGGACTAAATACAATCTAAGTTACAGGTAGAAACTGTTAATGGTAATGGACAAAATACAATATCAGTTACAGGTAGAAACTGTTAATGGTAATGGACAAAATACAATCTCAGTTACAGGTAGAAACTGTCAATGGTAACGGACTAAATACAATCTCAGTTACAGGTAGAAACTGCCAATGGTAATGGACAAAATACAATCTCAGTTACAGGTAGAAACTGGCAATGGTAATGGACAAAATACAATCTCAGTTACAGATAGAAACTGCCAATGGTAATGGACAAAATACAATCTCAGTTACAGGTAGAAACTGGCAATGGTAATGGACAAAATACAATCTCAGTTACAGATAGAAACTGGCAATGGTAATGGATAAAAACAATCTCAGTTACAGGTAGAAACTGTTAATGGTAATGGACAAAATACAATCTCAGTTACAGGTAGAAACTGCCAATGGTAATGGACAAAACACAATCTAAGTTACAGGTAGACACTGCCAATGGTAATGGACAAAATACAATCTCAGTTACAGGTAGAAACTGTCAATGGTAAGGGACAAAATACAATCTCAGCTACAGGTAGAAACTGTCAATGGTAATGGACAAAATACAATCTCAGCTACACTGTTACCCTTCTTGGGGCCCGTCTTACGAAACGTCGTACGACAAAAACGGTCGTAAGTCAAAACTTAAAAATGCATCGAGTTTCTGATTTCTCCATCCAATCCTGTCATGTAACTTCTAACATCTAACATCTTGTTAATACGATTCCAAAGAGATGTAACAAGACAGGATTGGAAGGGGAAATAAATAATAATTGAGAATTTTAGAATCTGACTTACGACAATATTTGTCGTACGAGCTTTCATTAGACGGACCCCAGAATGCTGACTTTCACGTTTTGGAGACAACTGTGTAACAATCAATAAATGCAAACTTGACTACAGAAATCGTGTACAATAAGTGGCAACATTATAAATATCCATGTCTATAGTTTACGCAAGGAACCCTTGCGTTGAGTAAACGTGTCATTTACAAATATTCATGTGAAGAGTACACTTGTCCTATATGCAAACAAAGAAGAGACAGATCAGAAGGTTCTTAAACCCTCTGATCAGGGTCTGCAGTGTTTGTAATTGAGGCAATTTATTTGTAAATCCGGCATAGGAAAGAAAGTGTTTGTTTTAGATAGATAGAGGGAGAGAGAGAGAGAGAGCGAGAGAGATGTGCATATAGACAGACACAGTACAAGACATAAGAGAGACATATAGAGTCAGAGATGGACACGCACAGAGACGAAGGTAGATATACAGATAGACAGGCAGCTAGAACCGAGAGAGTAAAAGCGAGCGAGCGAGCGAGAAAGAGAGAGAGAGATGTGGTTACAGACAGACACAGTACAAGACAAAGAAGTGTATTTATTTGACACATCCAATGCAATTCTTACTCGTAGACGCAGCTTGCGGCTGTTACTATCCAGTTCACGTCGAGGAGTGATGCCCCACAAATATTTCCGTCCTTCTCTATATAGCCTGACCATTGGTATTCAGTAAACGGGTTAGTGTTCGAGCCATTCACGATTTTGGTCGAATGGGCTCCGGCAAGAGCTAGAAACAAGGCTGAGGAAAAAATGTAAGAGACAATTTAACCAAAACGTGTTCCATTAACTTGTGCTATAATATTGATATCAATTGCCAACTGCATGCAGCCTGACCAGATGTTGATTACATTGGTTTTTCTCTCTGTTTAAAAGAATTTGTTTATACAATGCTCCCTCTCTACAACGACACGCAATCGGAGACAACGATTGTGTGTTGTTCGGAGAGAGTCGTTATAGGAAGGGAAATAGGCTTACATTTACAAACAGCTTGAATCCAGATCGGACACCGCTTTACGTGGCGTCTGATCTGGATTAAAGTTGTTTGTCACTCGTCATTATACTTCTTCTGTCAAAGTGACCACATATATGTAACTTTGAGAAAAACAGCAGACGACAATTTTTAGCAGACGTTATTGCAGCAGTGAAAGGGTTGTCCAATTTGACCAACGTAACCCTTTCACAACCAAGATGCGTCTATCTGAACCCTTTCATGATCAATTTATTCGGATATTTTTCAGCAGAGCTGAATGTTATCTAGATCTATTTAGACCAACATTTCAACCAATCATATTTGATCAGAAATTTAGAATTAAGAGCACCTGTTGAAACTGAATTGTCTGATTGGATAGTAGCCAGGGATCCAGATAAGGTGGGTTTTTTTCAAAACTTAAAATCTTTATTTGTGCATTAAACCCTATGATATCACTACTCATTTGAATTGTCTCTTCCAGACGATCCCAATGAGTGGTAACACCATAGGGTTTGGTGCTAAAATGAGTGAGAAAATCTTAGATTTGTTCAGTTTACTCCCTCTTAGCTTAGCTTTGGCAATGCACATTACAGTTTTAACAGCTATGAAATGGTTATGTGAGTGTAAAATTAAGAGACACAGACTGAATGTTGCAGAGTTTACTACTGAGCTGATGACATCGTGCTTCTATTTCAAGATATGATATCAGATGTCATTTTATAGACAGTGGTAGCTAGGTGTTTTGTTTTATACTGGTTTACTACCAATTTATTTTAATTGTTAACTATTTGTACAAATTTACCATACATTGATAGCCCTCAAGTGAGTTAAACACAATTGTGTTGTTTCATCATTTGTTTACAAGAGTGAGGTGTTATAGAACTTGTACAGCAGACTGCTGTTCTGTATGAACATGCACAGTTTTTTTAGTTATAGTTTGTTTCAAGAAACTCCCCATGAATGAGGTTTGATATAAAAAAAAAAAACAATAGTTTAATCTGAGGATCTACTACCAGTAGCTAGAATATGGGTTAAATTATTGTTTTGCATTTCTGTACATTAGTATAGTTTTTTAGTCAGAGGTATGCTATATCCTTGAATATGTTTGGGTTTTTTTTGCTTTTTAATCCAAGATATAACAATTCTTTCAAAACCCCCAATTTCATACAATTTTGCAAACCCATCTACAGCATGAATTCCACCACCCATTCCGCTGAATATATGTTTTAAAGATATTTCTCGTTAACCCTTAACCGCTTTATTGTCGCTTGCTTCAGTATTGTTGTCTGTTGGATTTAAGGTTGTACAACCTATTATTTATCGATAAGATGGTCAAACAGTTTGGGCCCTGATCAGACGCCGCGTTATGCGTTAATCAGGACCCAAATTGTTTGCAAACGCGCTTTAAAGCGTCATTGGGAGTGAAATGGTTAAAACAAATATCTGCGTCTATATATAAACCCTTAGCCCGCCAAATAAATTGTCGTCTGCTATATTTCTCGTCTGCTTCAAGTTTCAAAGTGCTTCAAAGTTGCTCAAAATTGCTGAAAATGTTGTCCGAGTGTCAAACAGCTTGGATCCGGATGAGACGCCGAGTTACTCGGCGTCTCATCCGGATCCAAGCTGTTTGCATATGGAGCTATAGTCGTGAGTGGCAGGCTAAGGGTTAAATGAAGTATTGAAAGTAGCGTTATGCGGTGTCTGTTCAGGATCCTGACTGTTTGCAAAGAACTGTTGGACTCGGGTTAAGGCAGTGAAGAGGTCATTGGTAAGGTATTTAAAGGAATCGTTTTTACATCATGTGATTTGGGATCTTTGGCGGGCTGCAAGAAAAGCATAAAGCTTTATTTTTAGCCTGCTTTAAGCAGCGCCCTGTCATGAAACGTTTACATCTGTCCAGACATTTAGCTTGACAAACATTGATATGAATGTCAAACAGTTTGGATCCTACCGAATATTTTGGCGTCTTATTAGGAGCCAAGCTATTTGTAAATACAGTAGAACCTCTCTATTATGACCACTCAAAAGAAGGCTAATTACCTGTATAAAAGACAGATGACAGCTTAAAGCAATGTTACAGTGTAACAGAAAGCTCCAATAGGAGCTTTCTGTTTCACTTTCACATTGCTTTAAGCAGTCACCTGTCTTAAACGACTAATATTTGACACAATTTAGTGGTCGTAATAGAGAGGTTCTACTGCATCAGTATACTCAGTTTTGTTGTATGTATTTAGCCATAAAGTATACAAACATTCTCTTCATTTGATTTTATGTCTAACTGTATGAAACACAAGTGTGGCGCGTATTTAGACACGATTGTATTTGATAACGACCCACAGAGATCGAAATATTAGAGATGGGGACGTGTAATATAATTCTAATTCCCTATTTTAATATTGTTTTCTCTATTAGAAAAGAGCAATTCAATAATTTATCTTAATTTTAATTCTCTTTTGGAAAATAGTTGTTCTTACTGTTTTTATTTGACCTTTTTATTGAAACATTGTCATATAGCTACAACAGTATCACAAAAAGAATTCAGCGCAAATTTGATTTGATATAAACCAACCACATCAACATAAAAATATTATACTTGTTATAAACATATATAAGTTGTTAACTATTAATAACCATTCTGTATGTAACATAAAGTATTTGCAAAATTTCCGATAAATATAGGATCTGTCACGAGTCGATGTTTAAGACAAGCTAATCTCAAACGAGTCTAGAATTGAAATGTTTTTAAGCGAGCCTTGGCGAGCTTAATAACTTTTATATTCTAGAAGAGTTTGAAATCAACTTGTCTTAAACATCGACGAGTGACAGATTCTTTTTCTCACTTTACCAACGATTTAAGCTATTTTTAAAGCAATATATGCATTTTTTGAAACCCCGGTGACGTCAAAAGGTAGTTATAAATAGTGATGTTATAGTAACGTCATCAAAGTAATCTTACACATGTTGGAGATAAGAATAGTCGTCATCGTTGTTCGCTATAGAAAACAGGGGTAGTTATGTGAGAATATAGCTTATACCTTTAAGAGACTGAAAAACAGAGTTGGTCAAATTAAAGTGCGTAAGCTCTTTATAGATCGATTTTATTGACCTGGCAGGGCGGAGTTTCGATACGGACCTTTGCATTTCAACTTTTGGGGCGACAGCACACTCTTTTATTATCGGAATTTACCGTTGACGTCATCCGGGTTTTTTCAACATTACATATCAATGGACATTCTGAAGGAAGATAATGAAGAATGACAAACAGCTTGAATCCAGATCAGACGCCGCGTAACGCGGCGTCTGATCTGGATTCAAGCTGTTTGCAAATGTTAACCAAGTATAAGTTTATCTAACAATTCCCTACGAACAACTTGATTTCAACAAAAAAATAATTTTTTATCATTTATAAAACAAAAAATCGATCAATTTTAAATTAATTGAAATATTTGTTTTTTGTTTTCATTGATGTTACGCACGTTGTTGGTACTAATTTCAAAATTGCAACGACATTGAGGGAACAATAAATATGTTTTACGTATTATCATGGTTTATACCTCAAAGCAACCGCATTGAAAATTTCCATCCAAATATTTTATTGAAATTATAATAAGACACTATGCCTTTTAGCAGTATGCAATTGAAAAATGAAAATAACGTCAAATTGAGGGCAATCGCGTAACAGAATGTCACGGCTCATAACATAAAAATCAATACACCAATTCTCTTGTAAATGAAATCGCCCAATATTTTGTTAAAAGTTGATATATATACGTATAATGACAAAATGTTGTTTTAACGGCATCACATGCATAAATCCAAACATAGTGATGGGTAAATGCATGAACAGCCTGTAGACACTGCGATATTGTGCAGGAAAAATAGAGGGGTGGGTTTTAGTTTTTTGTTTTAGTTATAAAGAATTATTATTTCCTATAACAAAAAAATGCATTTTTGAATATAGTCTCAAACCATTGTTTATAGAAATATAATTGTTTTTAAAATTATAGTCTATATGCCCGACATATTTACATTTTTGTAGCGTCTGTAGAAATGTCCCTTAATCTAAAATGTGACATAATTTACGTCAAATTTAAGGTTATTATTGTTTAAAGGGTAGGCTATAACAAAAACCGACGAAATGGGGAATTTTATAGCATTTTATTTTTGTTCACATAACTAATGCCAGCCTGAAGGTTAATAATCTTACATTAAAAATAGTTTTGTTTGTATACAGTCTAAAGAAATTTCCCCAAACGTTCCCTATATTTTCGGGTTCGACGTCAAGTTTTGACGGCACGACTGATATATCAGAAATATAAGACAGCATATGGATAATTTCATTTTTATTACTTTTATGACTATATAAGGTGAAATAAGATATTGGAAAATTATCATTGTCCATTTAAATATTTTAGTTAACTGTATTTCTAAACATACATTAACATTAAAAAAAACATGAAAAGGCCGATAATTGGTATTCGACTGATCAATTTATCAACCACTTACTCACCCTACTGTCTGTTTAAGGGCTGCCATTTCTCCGGATTTTTCCTAAGTATTCGGATTTTTATCCTAGCAGATCGTAGCTTAAAACAGGCTGAAAGTAAAGCAGAATGCGCCTTAAGGCGCATTCTGCTTTACTTACAACCTGTTTAAGCAGTCATGTGTCTGCAAAACAAGAAACAGACTATGGGGTAAAGGTACGATTAGTTAATTAATTGCGTCTGAGAAATTGAAAATTTGAAATCTTAGGATTTTTATGATCAACTTATGGCAGCCCAGCTGTTTGTCTTTCCCACTTTCTTGAAAAGCAGTTATAGATAGATCGACATATAATAGGATGAAGTTGTTTGTTTGCCTTTGTTTGTTTCAGCTACAGATAGATCGACGGATGAGGTGAAATTTCTCTTGTTGATTATTTGCTAGTTGCTTGATAAGCAATTATAAATAGTTCGACTGATGAGGTGAACTTGTTTCTTGCTTTCTTTTCCTTTTTAACTCACATATCCCTATCTTTTCTTTCTTTCTGGAAAAGCAGTTGCAGATAGATCAACTGATGAGATGAATGTGTTCATGTATTTGTTTCTGTCTTTCTTTGTTTATTTCTTTCATAAAGAGCAGTTAAGGAAAGATCGATTGATAATGTGATTGTTTTTCCTTTCTCTTTCCCCCTCTCTCTCTCTTTGTTGAAAGGCAATAATAGAGATCTATAGATAAGGTGATTTTTTTTTTTAAATGTCAGACTGTTACGAACTTTCCCTGAAAGAACAATGATCTATATAAATAAATATCTATTTGTTGAATATAACTATTCCTAACCATGTTAATCAGAATTTAACATTATGTTATAATTATATTTTTCTTCATCATTTTTATCATTTCGCTGCTAAAAACCGTTCAACTGATTTTGATATATTTTAATCATTTCTACAAGTAAAGCTGTTGATTACCTACCCGCAAGAGCGAAGTGAGTATACATCCTACCGGTCATCGTGTCCTGGTCGTAGTGACCTGATGCGGTGAATATTTTGATTTTTAAGTTAAGAGTTTGAAGGTTTAATGCCCCTTCGGGTCATTAATGACCTATTATGGTAGTGAAGCTTCGCTAATTACAACTGCGGAGGAAGACCTAAGAAGCCTTTATGCACTCACGGTTTAAACCTTTTCACTGCCAAACTTTCGTGATATTTACCTCTTCACCGTTTCATTGTCATCTGCTTCAATTCTGTTGTCTGCAATGTCGTTTCTAAGTTAAAAACAAATCAGGCAGTGTGACTGAAGAAGTTTCAAAACGAGTGTCAAACAGTTTGGATCCTAATCAGACACCGCGTTACGCGGCGTCTGATCAGGATCCAAATTGTTTGCAAACGCGCTTTTAAGCGTCAGTGAGAGCGAAAGGTTTGAGGCACCGATCGTCAACTGGGTAGAAGCGCCGACCATCTGCAAGCCAGCTGGAAGACTTCCCCACATGAAAAATCCGGAGTGCCAGACCGGGATTCGAGCCCATAGCAATGAGGAGCTTAAGTGATTATAAGTCACTGCGACTATACCACTAGGCCCACAATTTGATTTTATACAGTGTTCCCTCTCTACAACAACACCTAATGGGAGACAAATATTGTGTTTGTTGTTCGGAGGGAGTTGTTATAGGGAGGACAATTGGTTTACTTTGCAAACAGTTTGAATCAAGATCAGACGCCGTGTAACGCGGCGTCTGATCTGGATGCAAGCTTTTTGTCACTCTTTATTGTTTTTTTTCTATCAAAATGTCCAATATGTGAATTTTAGAAAAACAACATACGACCATTTAACCCTTTACCTGATAGAAGCGCCGTTTAGCGCATTCAATTTATTCCTCCGCCGAAGAAAATTATTCAAACTTATACATGCATGAACATGAACAGTAAGAAATATTACCTGCATGTATATTCTAGCAGATAGTGGCTCAAAGTAGGTTGAAAGTAAAGCAGAAGGCGCCTTAAGGCGCATTCTGCTTTACCTTCAACCTGCGTTAAGTGGTTACCTTTCTTCAAATCTAGAAATAGGCTATGGGGTAAAGGGTTAAGCAGAAGATATGGCAGACAAGTTAAGGTTGGACATATTTCTTGTTCGAGGAGCAGCGACAAGCGTCGTTATGAGGAGGGAATCTTTGTTGGGAGGGAGCATTGTATCGGAAACTAACGCTGTTAATAAGAATAAGTAAAGGGGTTAAACTGTGCCTAAGAGGAAAGGGTTTTATAAGCTTTTCTAGGAGCTTTTAGTTTAGTATAAAGGAGCGTTCTCTTTTACGTTCACCTTGCTTTAAACACCTGTATTTTATGAAAACCAACTAGCCTTGTTTTAGCAGTCGTAATAAAGAGTTTTACTACATATGTTATATGCAGGAAAATATTCAAAGGGAAAATAACTTCTGTCAAAATAATCGCAGCCGAAATTCCAAACCACATGAACATCTTTAGTCTTCCGGGCAAGTACTTGTCCGGAAGGCTATTAAGGCTATTTCTCAATGGCAAGTATAATCGGTGCTAAGACTGAATACAGTCGAACTTCGATATCTCAAACTCGTTTTACTCGAACTATCCGATAGTTCGACATATGAACTGCAATATTTCATGCTCGGTTCAGTCGAACATACCCATATTTCAAAGTTAAAACGTGGCTTAGCCACGTTTCAACTTTGAAATACGGGTATGTTCGACAAAACCGACTTCGAGATATCGAAGTTCGACTGTATGTTAACTAGGATATGTTAATTGTCATCTTTAACCCTTTACCTTCAGTCGCCTGTTTATAGTTTTGAAGACAGGTGACCACTTAAAGCAGGTTGAAAGTAAAGCAGAATGTGCCTTAAGGCACATTCTGCTTTACTTTCAGCCTGCTTTAAGCTAAAATCTGCTAGGCTATATAAAATATTTGTAATGGTAATTGTTCATGAGGGTATAAACTGGAACTATTTTCTTCAGCGGAGGAATAAACTAAATACGCTAAAAGTCGCTTCTATGGGGGAAAGGGTTAAATAACATGAGGGACATGACATGCGGCCATAAATCGCCTGGAAATCACCATGGGAGGGGTCATATTTATCCATGGGGGGGACATAATTTGGTCAAACTTGATAGAAGCTTATATGTGGGTTATGCTAAAATGTGGTTTAAGGCAAGACGAATTTTGAAGTTTTCAGTACAAAGGTCTATATCTAGATTGGAACCATTTTAAGCAACATCGGTAAAGGGCAGTTTTGCCATGAAAAATATCAAAGCTGGACCATATTAGTTTGAGAAGATATTTGAATTTTTTACTACATTTTTCTGACAAACTGCCCCCTTCCGGGTGTGGCTTTTTCACCCCAAGGACACAATGTGAACAATCTTGATAAAGGGTCTGTATCTAAGGTTAACAAACGGACGGACGGATATATAGACAGACATGCATACAGTCGTTCGACGACTGACACCCAGCGATCCTAAAAGCTCACCTTGGAACTTGGTAATGGACTAGACTGGACTGAATCCATTTATGACAAGCAGATTATTCCATGCTTATATATGGGATCAGTCCATTTTTTATCTAAGGGGTGCCTGGTCCTAATTTGCATTATTGTTTTGTTTTATATTTAAATTATAATCGGCAATCAGTGTAGACTCCACTCAGAACGCATTGTGTGGCTTCTGATCAGAGTACAGTCAGGACTCGATACAACGACACAGTTCGTTCCCAACAGACATGTCGTTGTAACGAGATTGTCGTTATATTGAATCTCATATATATAGCTTTGTGCAGGTTCGTTCCCACAGATTTCGTGTTGGTAAGTGAGTATTCCGTTGTAACGAATGTCGTTGCATCGAGTCCTGACTGTAAACATGGTTTGCCGATGTCCCTTTTATAGGAAGCTAGGTACAAATGGGTTAAACCAAAACTGGAAATGTCATTTTGTAGGGGTTGACAGTATTCTAGTATTTGGAGCTCTGAACATATGACAACAAACAAATGTCTAGAAAGTTTATATTTCTGTATACATGTATAAATAATATCACAGTGATTAACATTAGAACTGTGTCACAGTAGGTGACAAATACCCCCAAAGTGGTGTATTGGCACTGAAATGCATTGTGTCCTTGTGTTAACCCTTAGCCCGCCAAATAAATTGTCGTCTGCTATATTTCTCGTCTGCTTCAAGTTTCAAAGTGCTTCAAAGTTGCTCAAAATTGCTGAAAATGTTGTCCGAGTGTCAAACAGCTTGGATCGGGATGAGACGCCGAGTTACTCGGCGTCTCATCCGGATCCAAGCTGTTTGCATATGGAGCTATAGTCCTGAGTGACAGGCTAAGGGTTAACACATTCAACCCTAGCGACAAGTATACACATCATTCACAAACAGTGTACCTGAGAGGATTACACTTGTCCTACGCAAATAGTGTAGACCCTGATCAGAGCGAAACTTAAGGAACCCTCTGGTCAGGGTCTATACAGTTTGTCATTTTGAAAGATATTGTTAAGATAAACCCTACAAAGTCAAAATGGACTAGACTTATTTTGAAATTTGAATTGTCCATTAAAAGTTTCAGGGGATAATAAGTTAAGACCTGTAAATATACTCATGCACACCACCTGAAAGTAGAATGAAACACTGTATTCCCAAGAGGTACTAATACATCACATTTTGAATGTCGTAACTGATACCGCATAGCGAATATGCCATGTTAAAATGTCATGGACAAATTTTCGGTAACCATTTACCCCATAGTCTGTTTCTAAAATTGAAAGCAGGTGACCACTTAAAGCATTTTAAAAGAAAAGCAGAAAGTGCCTTAAGACACATTCTGCTTTACTTTCAGTCTGCATTTAGCTACTACATGTATCTGCATGGATACACCCAACACACATACAGTTCAATTACTATATATGCCCAAAGCTAACTTTTGGGGGCATAAAAAGGCATATACACAATAGATGTAGTACATAATATACAAGGCACATTGGAATTCAGATCTGGATAGTGTAACATCTGGCTCCAACAGTAATAAAGAGTTTGACTCGAGTCTGAAATCGTTCTCAAGCATTGGAATGGTCAGCTGGGTTGATGCTTATAAAGTGTTTGAGTGAAGTCTGCAATTGTTCTCAAGCATTTTATTGGTCAGATTTGAACCTAGGCTCAAATCTGACCAATCAAATGTTTGAGAACAAACTCATACTCAACTTAAATGCTTCATAAGCGCTTAGCCAGATTTGAGCATAAGCCCAAAGCTGACCAATCAAATGCTTGAGAACGATCTCAGACTCAACTCAAACTCTTGATAACCTTGGACCCTGGAATGTTCAATAGTATAACATGACTTCACGGTCACTACACTTGTTGCAACAGTTTTGATCCACATCAGATTCCTTATTACTTTGTGTCTGACTTTTATCCAAACTCATTGATACTGCCAGTCAAAAAGCTTACACCTGAACTTGAATTCATTTAGTAAAGTGACCCTAAGTATAGGGACAGACAGTCCAAAATAACATGGTATGCAGTCACTAGCATAATTAAACAAAGAAAGGAATACCAAAATATAAAGTACAATTTTTGAATACAGAGTAACTGGCTTCAGCTTCAAAATTGTATTTTGTAGAAGTTTTAAAATTGATTCATTTCGTTGTATATTTCCAACAGGAGCCCTCTGATCAGGGTCAACACTGTTTGCATTGGATAAGTGTACTTTTCACAGGTACAATCTTTGTAAATGATGATTATAATGGTCACCAAAGTTAAAATGTTGAACAGATTTATGGTATCACAGGGCTCCAGATAAGGGGAGTATTTCAAAATCTAAAATCTTTATATTCTGCTTTACAAAAAGCACCAGATCAGATGCCAGGTAACCCGATGTCTTATCTGGATTCCAGCTGTTTGTCACTTATCATTATATTTATTCTATCAAAATGTCCAGTTGTATATTACTCAAATCAGCAGACGACTATTTTAACCCTTAGCCTGCCACTCACAACTATAGCTCCATATGCAAACAGCTTGGATCCGGATGAGACGCCGAGTAACTCGGCGTCTCATCCGGATCCAAGCTGTTTGACACTCGGACAACATTTTCAGCAATTTTGAGCAACTTTGAAGCACTTTGAAACTTGAAGCAGACGAGAAATATAGCAGACGACAATTTATTTGGCGGGCTAAGGGTTAAGCAGACGATATTGCAGCAGTGAAAGAGTTAGACACAACTGTTCTGTTTAGGGAACTGCAGCAAGTGTTGTTGTAAGGAGGGGGTTGTTGTTTGGAGGGCCCTTGTAGGGAGGGAGCAGAAGAGACACGTCTAATGCGTAGTAACAATATAGGGTTTAAGTGCAAAAATAAAGATTTAAGTTTTTGAAATCCTCCCCTTATCTGGAGCTCTGGATATTTAACGCCCCTAGGCAGCCTAGTGTCATAATGTTCACAGATAGTAATTCAAGTAAATTAGAATTTTAGGTGTTAGGTAATGCTCATTAGAATTGTTATGCAAGGCATGTACTTGTAGGTTACCAGACCACTGGTGAACTATAATAGTCAAACTTCGATATCTCAAACTCTCTTAACTCGAACTATCAGATAAATCCAAACATGAATTTGCCTTATTTCAAGCTCGGTTTAGGTGAACATACCTGTGTTTCAAAGTTAAAACGCGGCTAAGCCGCGTTTAAACTTTGAAACACGGGTATGTTCGACTTAACCAAGTTCAAGATATCGAAGTTCGACTGTACATGTACTTTCCTTGATGGATATAAACAGTGACTGCAAAGAATGTGATTTATACAACTGAACAAAAATTCAGGGCTCCAGATAAGAGGGAGTTAATTGAACAAATCCAACATTTCTCACTCATTTCAGCACCAAATCCTATGGTGTTACTACTCATTAGAATTGTCTCGAAGAGACAATTCTGATGAGTAGTAACAACATAGGGTTTAATTCAGAAATAAAGATTTTAGGTTATGAAATACTCCCCTTATCTGGAGCCCTGAATTTTTTTTTTAACTCTTTCAACACGAAGTAACTCTTGTGGGTTTTCATGTTTCCTTGTGGATCATTTTAGTTACCAAAACATGAACCTGTGTTTTTGGTATTCTGGGTAGTTTAAAAATTGTCTAAATTAGCTAACAGTGTAGACCAAGATCTATATAGGAGCCCTCTGATCTGGGTCTACACTGTTTGCAAATGTAATGAGTATATTTTAAACAGGTCCATCGTGTTGACCCATTTTATGCAGGATACACTTTTAGGTGTACCTCTAGGCTAACAGTTTTGATCTCAGATCAAAACTGTTTGCAGCTAAATCAATATTCTATCAGAAACTGTTAAAATATTTCGCAACTATTTGAGTTATACCCACTGCAGACGACCTTTTAAAATGGCTGCCAAATATTACCCAGCATACAATGGGTTAAAAGAGTTAATCAAGACAGTGTACACTATTTCAAAACCAATTCCTTTTGGAGAAACACTGCATAAAGTCAAACAAATAAAGGAGGCAAAGATTTTTCACAAAATTACTATTCTTCTACATTAAAAGATTTAACTATTTTCTTGCAAACAAAATGTTTGTTTGCATTTACAAACAGATTGGATCCCGATTAGACACTTGGCTTTACTTTTGACTTGTTTTGAGTGCTTAACCCATTACCCCATAGCCTGTTTCTAGTATTAAAGAAAGGTGGCCACTTAAAGCAGGTTAAAAGTAAAGCAGAGTGTGCCTTAAGGCACATTCTGCTTTACTTTCAACCCACTTTAAGCTACCATCTTCTAGAAAATAGAAATTATTTCTTATGATATATATTCATAACTGTATAAATGAGAACTATTTTCTTCAGTGGAGAAATAAATTAAAGGCGTATCTATGGGGTAATGGATTAATCATCAAAACAAAGTCTTCTTTTGTGTGGTTAGAATGGAAGGTTTAAACTTTAAATACATTCTCTTTGATGATGAAAATATTCCCAAAATGGAATTAAGATAGAATCTAGTATACGATTGTAAAATTGCAGAAAAGAGCAATTTTATATTCTCTTTGTTATTAAAATACATGTAGGGCTACCAATATGACAGGGCTCCAGATAAGAGGGAGTAAACTGAACAAATCCAGCATTTTCTCACTCAATTCAGTACCAAATCCTATGGTGTTACTACTCATTAGAATCGTCTCTTTGAGACGATTCTAATGAGTAGTAACACCATAGGGTTTAAATCAGAAATAAAGATTTTAGTTTTTGAAATACCTCCCTTATCTGGAGCTCTGATATTAAATGCTAAAAATGCAGATAAGAGCAGATAGCAATTCATAAGTATACAATATCTTGGCAGTGAAGTGTTTGACAGTCTCACATAAACATCTAACCCATTACCCTATAAATATGGCTTTTTACATCATAAATTTATTCTGACACTGAGGAAAGTAGATCCACTTTATACAATCATGAATATGTATAAAAAGAAATAGCATCTATATCTTAATAGATGATAGCTTAAAGCAGGCTGAAAGTGAAGCAGAATGTGCCTTAAGGCACATTCTGCTTCACTTTCAACCTGCTTTAAGTGATCATCTGTCTTCAAGACTAGAAACAGGCTATGGGGTAATGGATTAATACAAGAAGGAATGTAGTTAAATGTGATATATAAGTTACATATTATATGGACGGATTAAACCCTAACATAATCTAACACATTTATTTCATGTAAACGTGTCCATTACATTATAAATTCTTTGCTGTTACAAACACTTAAACTCAGAAGGAGTTTTGGTAGTTGAAGCAGACAGCATTAACTCCTTCACTTTTTCTTCCACATCTGGGGCCCGTTTTACTAAACTACTTACGCAAAATTTTTGCGTAAGTCAAAATTTTAATTTTTAATTTATATTTTTTATTATCACTTGCTATAAACAGCAAATAGCCATATCAGAGGACGCACTATTAGCGCGTCCTCTGATCTGGCTATTTGCTGTTTGCAAACGTTTATGATCGAAAAATAAGAGTTAAACGATTTTGACTTACGCAAAAGTTTTGCGTAAGTTGTTTAGTAAAACGGGCCCCTGAGCCTTAGTGGTTGTGTTGAATATATGTGACAGTTTAACCCTTACCCCGCATAGAAGTGCCTGTTAGAGCATTTAATTTATTCCTCCACAGAAGAATATACTTCCAATGTATACAGTCATGAATAATTTAATGTACCAACAGTAAAAGTTTCTATATCTTACCAAATTGTAGCTTAAAGCAGGTTCAAAGTAAAGCAGAATGCGCCTTAAGGCGCATTCTGCTTTACTTTCAACCTGCTTAAAGTGATCATCTGTCTTCAAATTTAAAACTGGCTATGGGGTATTGGATTAAGTGACCAATGAATGAAGATGCTTGGTCATCTTAAATGACAGGCGATTGCTTAATGCAGGGTTAAAGTCATGCAGAAAGACTCCTGTAGCATTAAGCATACACCTGTCTTCAAAACAAAGTATGGTCTTTTATGTGGTCGCTTAACCCATTACCCCTTAGCCTGTTTCTAGTATTGAAGGTAGGTGACTACTTAAGCAGGTTGAAATAAAAGCAAAATGTACCTTGAGGTGCATTCTGCTTTAATTTCAGCCTGCTTTAAGCTACTATCTGCATGGATATAGAAGATATTTTGTATGGTACATATTGATTACTGTATAAATTGGAACTATTTTCTTCAGTGGAGGAATAAATTGAATGTGTTAAAATGTGTATATATGGAGTAAAGGGTTAATCCTGCTGTCTTAGATAGGAAAATAAAACTATGAATGAATATATTCACAAATTAATGCTAATGATGTTTTGATTGAATGGTTATTTTGTTGTGTTCACAGGAAATTTACATTATTTCTTACAGGAACGTTAAACAAGCTAGGACAAAATAGTCCATTTTCGCCAGTCATCTTACACATGTACATTTTCCATCAAATGTCACTAAGATTCCAAGGTATAGTTCTACTTCACTATAATTCTGACACTCTTCACTCCTATCAAGAACTGGCTGGATGCTGGTAGAATTCTGTATCCAAGGTTATAGCAGGTCTAATTGAGTCTGATCTCCTTCTCAAGCCTTTGATGCTTGAGAGCGATCTCAGACTCAACTCAAACACTTTATAATCTTGGGGCGTAGACCAACTATCAGGTAGCATGTAGTTTAGGCTCCGGCTGTCTAACTGTGTACAGTCTGGTAGTCAGTTCATTTCTCTCCTCTATCTTATGTATAAACAAGTCTAGCAGTGCCATGGCAAACTCATCCTGAAAATAAAAATAAGATCAACTAGATGAAATGATTGTAAAACATACAATTGTTTCCCTATGCCAAATCCATTACCCCATTGCTTGTTTCTAGTTTTGAAGACAGGTGAACATTTAAAGCAGGTTTAAAGTAAAGCAGAATGCGCCTTAAGGCGCATTCTGCTTTACTTTCAGCCGGCTTTAAGCAATAATCCAAAGAATATAGAGAATATTTCTTATGATACATATTAATGACTGTAAATTTTAATCATTTTCTGGAGGATTAAACAGGGCTGCCATTTCTCCGGATTTTTCCTAAATCTTGGGATTTTTTTTCTAGAACATGGTAGCTTTAAGCAGGCTGAACGTAAAGCAAAATGCGCCATAAGGCGCATTCTGCTTTACGTCCAGCCTGCTTTAAGTAGTCAAGTGTCAACAAAACTAAAAACAGGCTATGGGGTAAAGGTATGATTCGTAAATTCGCAATTGAAAAATGCAACTTTCGAAATCTTAGGATTTTTTACATCAACTTATGGCAGCCCTGATTAAACGAAATGCATTGAAATGCATATCTATGGAGTGAGGAGTTAAATAGCAAAACAATCCTTATCACATTCAATCCTAGCTGTGAGTATACTTGTCATTTAAATAAACAGAGTCCTTATGGAGAGTACACTTGTCCTATGCAAACAGTGTAGACTCTGATCAGTGTCTGCACTGTTTGACATTTTGCAATATATTATTTAAATTCTTCTTTACTTTCAAACCTGCTTTAAGTGGTAACCTATCTCCAATACTAGAAACAGGCTATGGGGTAAAGGGTTGAGTCAATATGGATCTCGATCTGATACCAGCATCATTTCTGATCTCGATCCAAAATGTTTTCAAAGGTCAACTAACAATATTGACCTGAATCAGAGTGATAATAATCATATAGCCTCAAGTATTTTAACCAGCCATGTTTTGGTGTTTACATAATCATCCTCGTATGGAATTATTGATGCAAGGAAAATTCAGTGATTTACTAACTGATAACAAATGTTAACTAACCATTGACATAATAGACCATGGCTGGTTAAAGATCAAATCATGATAAAATGACAGAGACAATATCATAAGATCAGAGTGACCTTTAAAAAGCCTGATAAAACTGACCTAACTAGGGTCAAGCAATTTCAAAATTAAGCATTGTTAATTGACTTATTAGCCTTTATAATTCTGATGTAATATCTTCAGCTTTAACCCATTAACCCATAGCCTGTTTCTAGTTTTGAAGACAGATGACCATTTAAAGCAGTTTGAAAGTTAAGCAGAATGTGCCTAAAGGCACATTCTGCTTTACTTTCAAACTGCTTTAAGATACCATCTGCCAGCACATAGAACACATTTCTTATGGTACATGTTTATGAATTTATAAATTGGAAATACTTTCTTCAGTGGAGCCTGTGGAGGACGATATTAAATGTGCTAAAAGGTGCTTCTATGGGGGAAACGTTTTAAATGAGTATGTGCTATAATGGTATTAGAATAAGAATGGTTTAAGCAACACACTGCAATATTGTTGAAGGCGTATTGTGGTGTTGGTCATTTTGTTTGTTAATTGTGAAGTGATAATCTACTTGCCTTGCTATTCTGTGTTTTTTCCACTTTCTTTATCCATTTTCTGTCCTTCCTTTTCTCCAGTTCAAGCTCGCTTTCCTGTAAAACAAGAACATTTATTATTCATTTTTGGGATTACAATTTCTAAGTACAAAAGGGCATAATTCTTAGAACAAGAGAGACATGATGGCCATGATTTCCTGATATCGCTACCCGGTAACCAGAGGTTATGGTCATGGCAACATTAAAATTAGGCAAGTGGTTTCAGACAAGAAAATTTCTACACTTTCACAGAAGCCATTTAAAAAAAAAAAAACTTCCCCAACTACTGGAAACCTTCTTTTTTTAACCCATTACCCCATAAATAGGCATTCTTATGCCTTTAGATTATTCCACCACTTAATAAATTTATAGTTCCATTTTATATAGCTATGAATATCCACCATCATAAAAAAATTCATATCCTAGTAGATGGTAGCCTCAAGCAGGCTGAAAGTAAAGTAGAATGAGCCTAAAGGTACATTCTGCTATACTTTCAACCTGCTTTAAGAAGTCATCTATCTTCAATACTAGAAACAGGCTTAGGGGTAAAGGGTCAAACTAGATCATTTTTTTTAACTATACAACAGAGGGTCGTCCAAAGAACATTTTATGTTCCAAATTGCTAGCAAATGTCAGTTGAGCTGAGGTTGACAACATGAGGATTAATGCAGCAACTCATTTTATTTCTTAGAAGTTATTTCAAATGACTATTCAAGGGTAGTTTTAGATATAGATGGCAGTTTAAAGCTTTAATTAAATTTTAATTAAAAGCTTTAAACTGCCATCTATACAATAAATGGATTTTTCTACTTCACTTTGATCTTACTTTAGCAGTCACCTGCCTTAACTGTTTACCTCATAGCCTGTTTTAGCAAAAAGACAGGCTGAAAAGAAAGCAGAATGTGCCTTAAGGTCATTACTCCACTAATATGCATTTTAATGTCTTTCATTTATTCATCCACTGAAGAAGTAGTTCCCCTTGACACAGTTGTTAACTCATTATCTCCTGAAAATTTCAATGGACAATTCCAATTTACAATAAAGGCTGGTCCATTTTAGATTTTTTAGGGTTGTTTTTAAAAATATATTGCAAAATGACAAACAGTGAAGTCCCTGATTAGAGGGCTCCTGCAGGAGCCCTCTAATCAGGGACTTCATTGTTTGCATTAGACAAGTGTACTCTTCACAGGTACACTTTTGGTAAAGGACGCATATATTCGTCACTAGGGCTCAATGATTTAAATAAGGTTTTTTTCAAATATCCCAGCAGTAAGTACATGTAGCTTAAAGCAGACTGAAAGTAAAACAGAATGTACATTTTATTTTACTTTCAATCTGCTTTAAGTGATTACTAATTTTCAACACTAGAATCAGGCTATGGGGTATTGAGTTAAGTCATACCATTTTACTAGTATCTCCATCTGCACTCATAATATCATCGAGGTCAGACTGACTGAGATTAAGAATGTCCTTGGCAAGGTTCTGTGCACGTTGTAGAGAGGCATCTGATTTCTCAGCTGCTGCTTTACGATGTTCCGCCTCCTTCATACTACATCTCGTCTTCTGTGTTCGTCTTACAATCTCCTGGGATAAACTCTTCAAGGATATAAAAGAGCTAGAGTTATAACCTAATAGATATTCTAACACACCTTG
This sequence comes from Gari tellinella, assembly GCA_922989275.2. Taxonomy (NCBI): domain Eukaryota; kingdom Metazoa; phylum Mollusca; class Bivalvia; order Cardiida; family Psammobiidae; genus Gari; species Gari tellinella. Next base: position 56,000,535 of record OV277864.1, read on the forward strand.
CACACACCCCTATATAAACAAAGAAGAATGACTGACTGAACCAGGGTGTTTTACAGCCCATAGACGCAATAAACAAAGATATGTTTAAATTCTCTATAAATCACACACTAACGGTATTACGTGACGTAATATGGCTTTGAAAATTCCCGCACCAAGAAATGTAACGCTGTTTTGTGTTGTAAATTTTAGTTAAATTGAAGTGGTAGAATCCTACCAGTGTATTATTGTGCAATTGAACACAGGTAGTCATTGAGATACTGGTAATTAAATTACTATGCATCTCAACTTCTAGCCTGGTTCTATTGCATTCCACCAAAATGTGACTGTTTAAGGAAACGTCATCACAAATTAGGTCATTTGGTGACTGGCTTCATGCAGCACTCATGGCAAATTCTCAGGTGCACATGAATTTACCAATAAATTTTGTAAGTTTTAAAACAGAAGATGCTCTAACAGATTGATTCTGGTATACTCAAAATACTATTTTGAAATGGAAATAAGAACAACCTTGTGACTCTCACTAGTATGGTTAGTGTCCCGAAAATGTGAATAAACAATTTATCTAAGGATCTGCTTACTCTAACAAATCTCTGGTAGGCCTGTAGAATGAGGTGTATCTCTCGTAACTTGTCTTTAGCGGTCTCCAGAGCACCCTCACTCTCCCGCGCCAAACTCTTCATCTGATTGGTCGCCATCTTCTCCATCTCTGTGAGTGACAGCTCAAGCTCCGCCTTCTTACTATGGCTATCCAATAGTAGTTTGTTCTGAAACAGAATATAGAATGGTCAATGTGAGAAAATCATTACGACTGATATTTCATTTTAATCTTTTAGTACTCTACCTAAATAGTATCTATATAAATATGTATGAATACTATGTATTTGTTGTACAAATGTATATTTTTCTCTTCTACAAATCTCGGATATTTTTGCTATTTTCAGGGTATCCTTTAGGAAGTTCCATGTCTTAAATACTGAAAACATGCCATGTTTTGTTTGTTTCAAATTTTGGGCCAACTTGAGGTCCCTGAGAGAGGGAAACATATACAGAGGAACTCCGGAGACACTCTACTTTTTTCAGATAGAGTTCTTTAGTTTTTTACATGCACTGATACACAGGACCTTAGTTTATAGTCTCATTCAAAAGATTTAACAAGCTATGATGGAATGGGTTAAAATCTCTAGTTTAATCAAGATTGCAAGCATTTCACATATTTTTATCTTCATTAAAAAATCCAAGAAAATGATAGTTTTTTCTTGGAAAATATCATATTCTTGGAATAAATGATCTATTGCAGCTCTGATTTATAGACAGTGTGACAATTAACCCTCTGCCCTATAAATATGCCTTTTAACATTTTCATTTTATGCCTCCACTAAAGCAAATACAGCGCTCCCTCTCTACAACGACATCCAATGGGAGACAACAAATGTGTGCGTTGTTCGGAGGGAGTCGTTATAGAGAGGGAAATAGGATTACATTTGCAAACAGCTTGAATCCAGATCAGACGCCGCGTAACGCGGCGTCTGATCTGGATTCAAGCTGTTTGTCACTCGTCACTAAGGTTTGTTATGTCAAAATGCCCAATATGTAATTTTGAGAAATACAGCAGACGACAACTTTAAGCAGAATATTATTGCAGACGTAAAAAGGTTGGACATAATTTCTTCTTTCGGGATCAGCAGCAAGCGTCGTTGTGAAGAGGGAATCGTTGTTGGGAGGGCCGTTGTAGAGAGGGAGCGCTGTATTGCCATTTTATACAGTCAAGGATATGCAGTATAGGACATATTTTCTATATGCTAGTAGATGGTAGCTTTAAACAGGCTGAAAGAAAAGCAGAATGTGCCTTAAGGCATTTTCTGCTTTACTTTCAACCTGCTTTAGCTCTTTCACTGTCAATGGTCGGGGGAATCTCATTACTAATTTGGCACCAAAAGAGTTAAATGATCACCTATCTTTAAACTAGAAACACACTATGGTGTAAGGGGTTAAAGAGAGACAAACATGCTTTACCTTTTTCTCTATATCTGTTGTAAGTTTCAAATACTGTTCTTCATACTCTCTCTTCTCTCTGGTCACTGCTCCAAGACGTTTCTTATAGGAATCAAGCTGAAAGTACATACAGAGGACGAATACAGTAAAACCTTTATAAACCAGAACCTCTTTGCAAAGGAAGGTAGACCACAAAAGACCGGTGGCTATTTAATGCAGGATAGAAGTAAAACAGAAAGCTCCCACAGGGAGCTTTCTGTTTTACTTTTATCCTGCATTAAGCTGCAAGCTTTTATCAGTTGGTTTAGACACTGAAACTTGTTTCATAAATTTCCAGTTTAAAGAGATTTCACTGAAAGTGAAACAGTAAAACCTCTCTATTATGACCACTAAATTACAAGAACTATTTGGTGTTGAAGAAAGGTGACTGCTTAACCCATTTATACCCAGTGGATATTTCCATGTTTATATATTGGATTAGTCCATTTTTTATCAAAGGGATGCCTGGTCAAAATTTTCATTTTCAATTTGTTTTATATTGAATTCCTATCAGCAAACAGTGTAGTCTCTGATCAGACGCTGCATAGTGCGGCATCTGATCAGAGTCTACACTGTTTTCCTATTTCCTATAAATTGGATCGTGGGCACAAATGGGTTAAAACAAGGTTACTGTAGAGACAAACTTATATGCAGCCAGTCTTAAGATGACCCAAGAAAGTCTGAAACCTTAAAGTCAGATACATAAAGATACAGATACATACAGCTTTGGCAAAGGATGTAAATCCATAAAGCATATTCTGCTTTACTTTCAACCTGTTTTAAATGATCACATGTCTTCAAAACTAGAAACAGGCTATGGGGTAATGTGTTTAACAGTGAAAACTATCAAATTCAGCAACTGTATAAAACCTTATATGGGACCATTAAGTAATTAACATAATCTAAGGACGAGAAACCGCCAAGGTCGGTATGGCCGGATTGTCTGCACTTTTGCTTTGTCTATATATATATATAATATAGTTACCCATGGCATGTGATGATGACCTCACTACAACTGTACATGCCAAATTTGGTTGCTGTAGGACTTAAACTTTGATTAAAACTGACACTAACAAAAAGGTAAACCAAGATGCAAACGAAAAGGTTAACCAAGAATTCTCTAAGTCATTGGACCTTGAAATCTAGGTAACAGTGACCTAGTTACACATGGCATGTGATGATGACCTCACTACAACTGTACATGCCAAATTTGGTTGCTGTAGGACTTAAACTTTGACTCAAACTGACACTAACAAAAAGGTAAACCAAGACGCAAACGAAAAGGTTAACCAAGAATTTTCTAAGTCATTGGACCGTGAAATCTAGGTCACAGTGACCTAGTTACCCATGGCATGTGATGATGACCTCACTACAACTGTACATGCCAAATTTGGTTGCTGTAGGACTTAAACTTTGACTCAAACTGACACTAACAAAAAAGTAAACCAAGATGCAAACGAAAAGGTTAACCAAGAATTTTCGAAGTCATTGGACCGTGAAATTTAGGTCACAGTGACCATGTTACCCACAGCATGTGATGATGACCTCACTATAAGTGTACATGCCAAATTTGGTTGCTGTAGGACTTAAGCTTTGGCTAAAACTGACACTAACAAAAAGGTCAACCAAAGTGAGGACGGACGGACGTGCGACCGAAGTGGGTTAGAGGGCCTTTTCTTTTGTTATTTTCTTTTGTTTGAATAACGGGCCACGGCCCCTTATTCTATTGTTACGGAATGAACTCTATTGTCTTCTTTTGTTATGTTTACCGTTATCTGGCCAGAAAAGGCCCTCTAACCCATTTCGGTAGCGCGGACGGACAGACGGACGGACAGACAGACGGACGGCATTCGCCAATCTATAGACCGCATTTTCAATCCGGCCAATAATGGTCGAGTGGTAATGTGTTCAACTGTGGACTGACCAGGGGATTTTTCCAAATTCCCAATGATGTACAGGAATGTTTTGGTGCAAGATATGCTCTTCTTCACCCAGGGGTTAAAATGGGTACATGTGAAGGGTCTGAGCCAGTACTGTGGCTGCCTAAGTGCCTTATGTTAGCAGTGCTCAATTTTGTAAGCAAGATGGCTCAATGATCATGGGAGTGAATGTACAGTCGGCTGAACAGTCACTTGGGCTGAAAGTAGACTATATCTTTTTCTCCTTTTTTTAAGGAATACTACTGTTTGACTCCGAGTGCAATGTGTCGAGATATTACCTGGATTTTCTGTTTTTCATTTGTATCCTGTAGAAGCTTAGTCCTAGTCTCCAGTTGTTCCTGAAATAATAATAAACACATGTAAACTCCCATAGATAGATCTTCCAGGCATAATTTTGTCTGTTCAGATATAACCTCTATCAGGCAGATACCTAACAAGAAGCTTAATACATTCAACCCTAGTGATGAGCGATATGCATTCTGCTCTACTTTCAGCGTACTTTGATCAATTACCTCGTAGCCTAAAGCCCTTTCTCCAAATTTGAAGACAGGTGACCCTTTAAAGCAGCTTGCAAGTACAGAAGAATGCGCCTTAATTCATTACTTTATAAAATGGAAATAATTTCTTCAGGGTAACAATTAATGAAATGAAAAATTTGCCATTTTTTTCATAATATGTAACTGGCTGCTTAACCAAATATATGTACAAATCACATGAAGGGGAGAGTCAAATATCCTAGAACAAGTACAAGAAAACCTCTCTATTAAGACCACTAAAACAAAGGTAAATTGATTGTATAAAAGACAGGAGACAGCTTAAAGCAAGGTTTAGCAAGTATTTAGACAGGTGAAAATAAAATAGAAAGCCCCTTAAGCTTTATTTTATGTTCACCTTGCTTTCAGCAGTCACCTACAGAGCACCAGATAAGCTTAGTTTTTCAAAACCTAAAATCTTTATTTCTGAATTAAACCCTATGGTGTCACTACTCATTAGAATCGTCTTGAAGAGACGATTCTAATGAGTAGTAACACCATAGGATTAGGTGCTAAAAAGAGTGAGAAAATGTTGGATTTGTTGAAAAAACTACCTCTTATCTGGAGCCCTGCACCTACCTTAAACTCTTGCTAAATAACACAATTTAGTGGTCCTAATAGAAAGGTTTTACTGTATTGACCAATTCCTAAATCTATGTACACCATACATACCAGGGAGTCGGCATCTGCTTTGGCAGTCTCCAGGGCCTGTTTCACCCTTGACCTCTGATCCTCCAGCAGTGTACGTTTCTGACTGCTGTCTCTCTCTGCACGATTCACTCTGAAACAACAAAAATACACATTGACCCTTTACCTTATAGAAGCGCCTTTATCCTCCACTGAAGAAAATAATTCCCATTTATACAGTCAAGAATATGTATCAGAATGAATATTTTCTTTATTCTAGCAGTAAATAGCTTAATGCAGGCTGAAAGCAAAGCAGAATGCGCCTTAGGGTGCACTCTGCTTTACTTTCAACCTGCTTTAAGTAGTCACCTCCCTCCAAACCTAGAAACAGGCTATGGGGTAAAGGGTTAAACTGAAGCTTGTGAAGTTGTTTGAAACTAGCTGCAGTACTTATCTATATCTATGTATAATAACTGTGACCTTCATAGTTGACCCTTTGACTAATATAAAACTCAAGATATTCTAAATGGTAATCCCTTACTTAATCCAATAACCCCTAAATATGCCCTTTTTACGCCCCTTAATTTATTCCTCCACGTAAGAAAATAGTATCAACTTATAAAGTTTTAGTATGTGTCATAAGAAATAATTTCTATATTCTAGCAGATAATAGATTAAAGCAGGCTGGAAGTAAAGCAGAATGCGCCTTTGAGCCCATTCTGCTTGACTTTCAACCTGCTTAAGTGGTCACCTATCTTCAATATTAGAAATAGGCTATGGGGTAATGGGTTAAGACATCAACTGGAAACCAAACTTAAGCGCTAAACATATTTTTAGTAACAGTAAGATTTTCACTATTGAGCTATTGACCCCAAATGCCCTAAATATCATCATATGCTTACACTGTACCAAGTTTCAAATATGTTTTCTCTCACTCAAGTAATATTCTCAAAACTAAAATCTAGACAAACAGATCGAGAGACAACGACAAACATTAACCCTTTGAGCCCTAGTCCCGCATATAGACGGCCTTTTCAAACAGTGTACATGTGAATTGTACACTTGTCCTGTGCAAACAGTGAATGCCCAGATCAGAGGGCTCCGAAAGGAGCCCTCTGATCAGGGTCTTCACTGTTTGTCATAATGCCAAACATTGACAAAAACAACCCTTAAAAGTCAGAAATGGACTAGACTAAAATGGAAACTGGAATTGTCCATTTAAAGTTTCAGGGAGGAAAGAGTTAAAGTGTGCTCCGATTTCACTGGCCATGGACTAATACACAATAATGTACTGCACTCCCTCTCTACAATGACTTCCTCCTTATAACGACCTTTGCCACTGTTCCCCAGAACAAGACAATACTGTCCAACCATTTCATGGCTGCAATATCGTCTGCTTGAATTTGTTGTCAGCTGTTCTTTTCAAAGTTACATATAAGTGGACATTTTGATAGAATATATATAATGATGAGTGACAAACAGCTTGAATCCAGATCAGACGCCGCATTATGCGGCGTCTGATCTGGATTTAAGCTGTTTGCAAATGTAAGTCAAGTCTAAATTTTCCCTCCCTATAACGACTCCCTCCGAACAACGCACATGATATGTGTCTCCCATCGATTGTCCTTGTAGAGAGGGAGTACTTTATCCAACATTACCCTGAAAGTGCTACTTACTTGTCTTGTAGCTGACGTATCTGGTCATTCAAGGACTCATTCTCTTGTTTCAGTTGTCTTACTGCAGCATTTTGCCGTGTTAATTCATTTGTAGAGTTCTGTAAATAATCATACATTAGTTTTCATAAATATTCTATTAAACAAAGACATGCTGATTATATTTACTCATTTACCATTGAAACGTTTAAAAACAATCCCAGACAGAGCACTCTGATCTACGTCTTCAATTTTTGTATAGGACAAGTTTACCCAGCATAGGTACATTGTTAGCAAAGGATGTGTATATGCCTGACTACGGTTTAAATGGTTAAACCTGGATGAAATTGATTTTGTTGAGTTTTTATTTTGCTCAAAGAAGTCCCTGCATTAAGAGATCAAAATTGTATTATTAAGGTTCACAAAGAATCTTTTCAAATCTTTGAATGGAAGAGTCAAATTAACTACAGAATAAGCATTATTAGTATCAAAAGACAACAACACATGCAGGAGAAAATCGTTATGCAGTGATACAGTACCTTGAGACGTGACTCTAGGACACGCCAGTCATGGTCAGAGTGACCTGTGTCTGTAGATCCCATGGTCTCCATCTTCTGTGTTAGCTTCGTCTCCATGTCCTTCTTCTCCGAGTGAATCTTGTCCAAGTCATTGTTCAGTTTCTGATAACAAACCAAAGAGGTTGTGAAGAAAACATGATGACAGTATGGTTGTCATTTTGCCCGAAATTAAAAGGAGATGTGTTTGTAAAATGTTATGACCCTGATGTGACCATGACCTCTAAATGACCTTGACCTTTGACTGATATGACCTAAGTTAGCTAAAAATGTTCTTGAGTTGAGTACACATGCCAAATATAAAACCTCTATCACATGTAGTGGCTAAGGTAAAAGTTTTGACAGACAGACAGATAAAAGAATATAACCCCATCTAAGTCCTATATAAAGAAATCTATAAGGAAAAGGTACAAACATGAAAAGTGTTTTATTGAGGATGAGGTAAATTGAACAGCCTTTCTATAAAAAAAGAAAGAAAAGTATTTAGGTCAGAATAGACATTTCTAAGACAAGCAGGCTTTCAACATGCTTCAAATGGTCACCTGCTTTCGAAACTAGAAACATGCTATTTGGGGATAGGAATAAAGAATAAGTATAGACATGATAGTTAAATTTCTAACAGTGTATCTAGTCTTGTTTCAGTGTACCTGTATTGTTTGTTTGGACATGCGCAGTCTCTGGTTGGCTAGGTTGATGTCGGCCTGAAGTTGTGTGTTCGAGTCTTTCAACTCCTCTGCTGCCTTCAGAGCTGCTGCCCTAGAGTCTCTCAATGTGGCCATCTGGCAAAAACAACAACAACAACTGCAATCAACCTTGTGTTCAGTGATAACTTAACCTTTTCCCCCATTAGAACCAATTGACCCTTCTGCAAACCCTTGACTGACAGATCGAACAGATAGCGATCGACCAATCCGAACGCCGCATTTGCACACACCTCCTAGAAACCGAAACGTCCGCCATTTTGTCGGGCAAACTGTACGGACACGAGCATAGCACCAGCTATCGAATTATAGCTCGCTTTTGAAATCAAGTAGTAGATGCGACACTGGTTGACAATGATAAACAAAAGTGTACACATGGGCCACGAAATGAACATAATTATATATATAATTCCATGCATGTGATGTGTAAATGTGACAGACGGTATCAAGGAGGTGTTAAGTGTTAACCGTTCCCTAAGCCCATGACGCAGTTTGAAAAATGCAAACGATAGATAAGAACATGTGGTCAAAATAACGTGAACAGGATCACGAAGGACACTTTCATATGCACGAAGGTGTACAAAACTATAGCCAAAACGCCCCTATCCTGCTAGTCAAACCGCTCTACTTTCTTATTCATTTTTTTATATCTTTTTCTCTGTGCGTGTGTAGAATCTATCTATGTATCTAACGATTTAATTTTATATTAGCCAAAATAAATATGTCGAGTCGAAATGTTACGGAAACAGTTTTTTGTGGACTTAAACTTCTTTAATATTCATGACTGAAAATAGTTCTGAACAAAAAAGATGCAGCTCTACGTAATAATTCAAATAGACACACAACATCAATCTAATTGTTTAAACGATAGTCCCTAGTATACTGTGGATCTACTGCGTATTACAAACAGTATGGATTCCAATCAGACTCCAAAACGTTGTGTCTGTTAAGGATTCATATAGTTTAGCTTTGGCTCTGATATCATAATTATTTCCATATAATATCTTAAATTAATATACCTTGAAGTTAAAACCCTTGATGTACATTATATCTAAATTATATACAGTGAAAAATGGATAGACACGTCGTCAAACTTAATTGATATAGAGGTTTCAATGACAAGATATATAAATGATAATTAAACCATTTGTTTGCATTTTATCCTATATGTAATTTTTTAAATGACGTTGATTTTTCTTCTTCTGCACTCTATGGGCGTATTTGTGATTTCTGTGACTAATTATTTAACCCAAGTAACGTCCTCGGCCGCTCATAAATAGTCTGCTTTCAATTAAGAATATTTTATCCTACAGCAGCAGTCTGCTGCTCTGCTTTAAGTATATTTCTAAACCCACTACCCCACAATTACACCATTTTACGCCTCTTATTTATCCAGGCAATGCAAAAAAGAGTTCCAATTGATACTGTCATGAATATGCACCATAAGATCGTATATACTTTATTCAAAGAGAGCTTAAAGCAGACTGGAAATTAAGGACAATGCGCATTAAGGCGCATTCTGCTGGTGTGGCCAGTTTTTACAGAGCTACAGATAAACCTTTTACGCTATCGGGTATTTGGCATTATATTTTTTTAATATATATTTGGTATCTACAAAATATTATTGGGTGTTAGTCAAACTATTATTTTTCAAGAGTCTAATTAGGCTATCATGGCCAGACCATGGGTATCAAAGTGTCTGATCAGTCTCCAAACTAATTTCTCCCATGTTGGTAGAAAATAAAATGAACTGGATCCAGACTGATAGAAATACAGGAGGTATTATCAAACTTATCCAATTATATTTACTCCATCATAATTCAATCAATAGCCTACCACGTATTAATGAAAGTCGTAAGTTTTAGTGTTGGTCCTGATCAGACACCCCGTTTCGTGCGTCTGATCAGTATCCATATCGTTTGACACTCATAATTATGGACACTTCCTTAGTCATACTTTCTCCATCTCTAGCAATTACAATCATAATTATTTAGAATGCGATCGATAAATATTTGTGATTAACGGGCTGCAAATTAATAATTAACCCTTTCCACGCCATGGCCTGCCATGCTGGGCGGTTGTATCCTGATTAGACGCCGTGTTACATATTGTATGATCACTATAAGGAGCCAAACCGCCTTACACTCAACTCAACATTTCTCTCTGTATATCTAATCGGATTTTATAACAATAATGCAGACAATGAAAATAACGAAGACGATTATTTCAACGCGAAATGGTTAAATCAGACCGCTTATCGCTGCATGACACGTGCGTCTGATTAACACGATGATATAAGACACGTGTCAATGATATCACTTATAAGCATAATATCTATCACTGTGTTAGAATATATAAGATCTTGAAAGAAAAAGTTATTTGTTCGTGATCAAGTGTAGGATTAACAGAAAAACTTAGTAGCAAGTTCTAATTGCCGATTGCGTTAGTTACTGGGTAGCTAAAGAAAAAACAGAACAAGAAAGGCATTCTCAGTCAAATGAACGGCTCCAGATCGTATGCACCCATACCCACACACGCTCTAAATCAAACAAAATCAAATAACATAAATAAATAAAAAAGGCAAAGGCAAACTGATGATCTGATAAATATCTTAAACGGTATCATTCACTGGCTTCGGTCGCCATCTTGAAAGATGCGTGCCCTACCTAGCTACAGCGCTTATCTGTTGTTAAGGGGGGCGTGGCTACACCGCTTCTACAGAAGGGTCAATTAAGCCATACTGACTCATATTGACTCATTGTGCAATAGTCTCATACTGACTCGTTTTGAAACACTTTAATCCACTAGCTTGCATTGTGATACGAATTGATAGTTGTTTATGGCTAATGAGTTAATGGGCTCTCCTTTTAGCACATTTGAATTATTCCTCCACTGGTAAAAATATTTTACCATCATGAACATGTACCACAAGAAATATGTGCTATATCATAGCTGATGTTAGCGTAAAGCAGGCTGAAAGTAAAGCAGAAAGAGCCATAAGGCCCATTCTGCTTTACTTTCAACCTGCTTTAAGTGGTCTCCTATCTTCAAAACTAGAAGCGGGCTATATGGTGAAGGTTAAACCCATTACTTCATAGATACACCCTTTTATGCCTTTAATTTATTCCTCCACCAATATATATAATAAGAATTCTAACACACTTCCCGCACGCCCCTATATAAACAAAGAAGGGACGTATTTGTGTTTAAATTCTCAATAAAACATGTACGCGCTGTAACGTCTTAACATACCGTCATATGGCTTCAAAAATGTGTACGCCAAGAAATGTAGCGCCTTTGCTTCGGCCTCGTGATTTAATTACTACGCATCTCAACTCCTACCTGTGTTTTATTGCCACGATAAAACACTGGTATGAATTTATTATTTCTTAAATAGACAGACATTTGTCTACCTTTAATTATATTTCTCCACTGAATAAAACTTATTAACTTATGAATATTTATTATAAGAAATATTTTCTATATTCTAGCTATAAGATAAGATAGCACAAAGCATGCTGAAAGTAAAGCAGAATATGCCTTAACCCTTTACCTCATAGAAGCGACTTTTAGCGCATTTAATTTATTCCTACGCTGAAGAAAATAGTTCCAATTTATACCTTCGAAAATAAAAATCATAAGAAATGTTTTCTATATTCTAGTAGATAATAGCTTAAAGCTGGCTGAAAGTAAAGCAGAATGCGCCTCAATGCGCATTCTGCTTTACTTCCAACCTGCTTTAAGTGGTCACATATCTTTAAAACTAGAAACTGGCTATTGGGTAATGGGTTAAGAAACATTCTGCTTTACTTTCAACCAGTTTTAAGTAGTCCCTGTCTCCAAACCCCGAAACAGGCTATGGAGTAACATGGTTTTGCTATAAGTGTGCTATAGAGATAAAGCATGAAGTGTGTGAGTATTTGCTATATTTACCTGTTGCTGTAGGTACATGATTCTCTGTTTTAGCTGTTTGATCTGTCTGCCTGCAGAGTTGTTGACTAGAGGTGATTTCCGTCTCACAGGAGACATGTCTGTATGAGGGGAGATAACTGGGGATGTGGCCATGTCCCTGTAAGCTGTTGCTGTAAAATAAAATAGAATAACTAGACAGTGCTGCAGAAATTGGGAGTATTTCAAAAACTAAAATCTTTATTTCTTCATTAAACCCTATGTTGTCTTCGAGACGATTCTAATGAGTAGGAACACCATAGGATTTGGAGCTGAAATGAGTGAGAATATGTTGGATATGTTCAGTTTACTCCCTCTTATCTGGAGCCCTGTAGAGATGTAGCTGGGTCTGTAGGATACATGCCGTAATGAACCTAGTATTGGGACAGACTGGCCTGAGCAAACAGTGTAGACCCTCAGAAGCAGTCTGATAAGGATCTACACTGTTTGCTATTCAGCCTGCACCTTTTGAACAAATTTCAGTATGATTAAAGCAATAAGTTCAAATTTTACTATAATAACAGCAGTTTCAAAGATATTGTTCCAACTTTTAGGATTTTTTGGGGTAAAATGCCTACTGGCTGCATAACCTGTATAAGGGAAACCATGCTACTTTCACCCATTCATGACTTTCTTTAAAAGTTGAAGCATATATGCACATCTGTGGTATATGAGCAAACATTCTGTAAATTGTCGGTGAAAAAAACAACAGTTTACACAATACTGCACGTTTTGTTCTTCACTTTTGGTATTTTATCGCTTATTATGTAAAATTATAAGCTTGTAGCCTGCAAACTGAGAGTTAAGTTAAGACGGACAAAGTATGTACTGTATTTATAGAAATAGCAAAAAAATCAAAAAGGTGCAGATCGAACGATCAAGGCAGGTTGCGGTAAACTGTATATTTTATTCCGACGTTTCGTCTATACAATAGACTTCTTCAGGGTATTTATGGAAGGAAGAATGAATGACCATACAAGCGTAAAACAGAATGTGACTGGGCTAATCGCTGTAGGAACATAACATAAAAACATTCTTATTGCATTTGGTTCTGTGTTCCAGACAAAAGTATATTACTCCTGCCGATTCTAATTTTTTGGACACACATTTTGCCCCATCATTTCTGCATGCCTTTGACTTTGATGTACTATTTTCCTGGTTCCCTGATTTACGCCTAGCTTCTGTGTTGACAGTTAAGGGTTTAACATCACATACAGTCCAACTTCCAAATCTCATACTTTGTTGAATTGAAAAACAAGTATGTTCAACTTGACCAAGCTTGCAGTAATCAAATTCATTTGTAGAAATGTTGGTCAGCTCAAAGTTAATTAAATGTGTAAAAAGGCATATTTATGTAGGTTAACGGGGTTAAATCATATATGTTGATGACTAGTGAGTGACTTACCCCTGGCTTCTGTATGCCTGGGTGGGGGAGGCACATCATGCATTCTGTCTACATGCTGTCTGGCAGCATGGTGAGCACGTACTGATTGCTTCATGGGCATTGCCTGTAACAAAGAAATAGATACAACTTTTGAAACAAATCCTATCAAAATATAAAAGTATAATCACAAAGGATTCAGAGATGAAAATCAGTTATGTTTTCCACCAAAAAGAAACTGAGAGAGACAGACAGTGAGAGACTGAAACAAACAGACAGAAAGAGAGAAATAAATGTAGAGGGATAAACATTGTCATTGTGACATATATTATAATAATCAAACAGGCCTCACCCTTATAAGAAGGATTAATCAATGGCCTGGTTAAACTTAACTGGATGATGATGATGATGATGAACCCTAAAAAGTCAAACATGGACTAGACTTAATTGAAAAATAGAATTGTCCAATTGAGGTTTTAGGGAGGAAAGGGTTAAAGATAGTCGGAGGAGTGTTAAACTGACTCTTCTCATTCTGCGTCCTGTTTTCTCCCAGCTGGAGTCTGTTGTAGAACTGTCCGGATGTGCAGCCCGGGACCTGTGTACAATCCTCTCACCCAGCGTATCAGTTCCTACCTCCTCTCTGAAGAGTAAAATCATCAGGTCAAAACAGCAAAGAAATATGTAGAATTACCACATGTCTTATCACAAAAATCAAGCAACAGTTACATTCAGTACTGAGAAATAAACTTGACACATATTTGCAAACATTTTGGATCCTCATCAGATACCTAGAATACATGTCTGATGATCCAAACTGTTAACTCTTTCAGCACCATGGACCTGTTTAAAATATAAACATTACATTTGCAAACAGTGTAGACCCAGATCACAGGGTTCCTATAGGAGCACTCTGACCAGTCTGTGTCTACACTGTGATAATTTAACTATTAAACTACCCAGGCTGATGGTAACTTAAAGCAGGGCATGTGGCATAATGGGTTAATTAGGATTATAATGTTTATCTGATCTTGATCCAACGACAGTGACTTACTCGTCATATTCTTCATCTTCTGACAGTTCCTCCCAGCCTTCTTCGATAAGCTCATCAAACTGAAACAAACAACAAGAGGAACAATGATGACAAAGTGGACATTATATCGCTCACCTGATGATATTGTACCTGATGACAAGTCTGAGCAAGTTTTATCAAGATTGAGGCAATCAAACAAATTTTACTGATTCTTTATTAAAATTTTGAGCTGAAGGTTGATTTGTTGATTTTATATTGCCTTAATTGTATTTTAGCCATATTATAAGGTCTGGGGGCCTGTCTTATGAAACGTCATACGATAAAAACGGTCGATAAAAACTTTGAAATACGCCTAATTTCTGATTTTCCATCTAATCCTGTCTTGTAACATCTCTTCGGAATCATCTTTTCGAGGCGATTCTAAAGAGATGAGACAAGACAGGATTAAATGGAGAAATAAATAATAATTTAGAGTTTTAGAAACTGACCTATGACAACATTGTCGTACGTTGTTTAGTAAGACAGGCCCCAGCTGATTACAGATGGTGGCTCTTCATACACTGTTTCAGGTACAAACCACTGGGTAGAACCACGGACCTTTTGCAAGCCAGCTGGAGGCTTCCCCAGATAGTTCTGATACAGGGATTTGAACTCACAGTTGGTTACTGTGACTATTACCACTTCCTAACCAAGGCTGCTTGCACTGCCTTGCAGGTCCAAGTAAATGTCAATGTAGACGAACACATGAAACACTGCACACTTATGCCATACTTGCTTGCTACAAAAACAGTCTCTGTATACAGAAAGAGTTGTAGATTAAAAGGTCACAGGTATTATAAGTGATGAAACTTAAGGTTGCTTACCTTTCTGTTAGCACTTTGGTTGAATTGTGATCTAGGCTTGTGTCCTTTTCGTCTTGACTTTCCAGGAGATTTGACAATCACTGTTTTAACATTGAGAGCTGCTGAGGCGGCCTTGTTGGCGTTAATCTTACTGATTGACTTCTCCTCCTCCAGTTCTCGCTTCAGCCTGAAGTGATAGTACATGTCTTTAACTCTTTCAACACAAGTAACGCTTGTGGGTTGTTTGGTTCCCTTTTAGATCATTTTAGTTACCAAAACATGAACCAGTCTACTTGGAATTTCGGGTACAGTGTAGCTCCATTATATCACGGAAGTTGGGGTCCAGTGAATGAAATCCCTGATGAGGTTTGATTGCGATATAGCAGAATTCTGAGCTGATAGTGATAAAATTTGTCATTAACTCTTCAACATCATGGACCTGATAAAGGTTAATGCAATCATTTATGACAGATAGTTGTTCAATGCAGAAAGAAATATGCCATCTCCACAGGCACACTATTACTTCAAAGTACAGTGTAGCTCCATTATATCGCGGAAGTTGGGGTCCACGAAATGAAATCCGCGATGTGGTCGGATCGCGATATAGCCGAATTCTGAGCTGAACTATATTCTGCTGTATATTCCATTGCCAAACGCTATTATATCAATGTCATGCAATAAACACGGTTTCTTGGTTGATTACCTTGTTATTTCTTGTCAAAACAAGTCTTTATATGCACTGTCATATCTAGCATCAGCGTTTTCATGTGTATTATACCGAATGCGTACTTTCGTTTTTGACAACGGCCGCCATTTTGAATAAAATGTGCGTGTGTATCAGTTAATCGTGGAACTCACACTTAATGTCTATATCGCGATTAGAACGCGGATAAAATGAGATTTTCTCGATTGAATTGTCAAAAGACGTAGCGCGGTATATGAAATTGAAAGAACAATGAAACCAATTTTCAGTTCACAGGTTAAATATAATTTATTTCTTGGCCGACATTGTTCGAGTACGTTGTTATCTGGTACGAATCGCAGTTATGATTGTAAGCGTCTGATTGATGTATCAAAATATGAATGACTGTGATTTTAATGTCTGTGGTTATCTTTCCACTGCTATTAATACGGATTAGTCGACTTTGATAGTTATAACTCAATCAGGTTAGTTTGCTAATTATTGCTAAATAATGAGGGAAACCGCGCATGCGCGAGTTCACTCAGTAGGCCTATTGTTTGTTTGTTAGTGCACCTGTCAATCAACGCAGGGGGATGACACATGCGCAGTCCACAGATGGTGATAATTGACACTGATTACGCAATTATAATGACCTGTTAAAGGAAGAATTATTAAAGAAACAGAAATGATCGCTACTCGGCTTTTATTGACTTTTAGTATACATATTGGAAAAAATGGGGTCCAAGCCGTGACCGCGATATATTGGCTTTCGCGAAATAGCGGACCGCGAAGTAATGGAGCTACACTGTAATACAGCAATCACTAATCCTATAGCTTCAATAAGCTTTTTAATTGAGTTGGACGTGTATTTAAACTATTAGTTATTACTACTACATAGAAAGAGAGTAAGAGGGGTCAAATTTGTAAATTGATGACGAGGTCTTGTACCAAGGTATGTGTGCTGCAAGTAGGAAAGCAATAGGTCAAAGGGTATAGCTGTTGAGAACACTTTCCTGAAACTACATGACATGGTGACAACCTAAGCTTTCCTGACATTTTACAGGGAAGTCTGACAGTATATTGTACCTTTGTATATCTCTCTTTAGGTCAGTCTGGTCCATTCTATGCTGAGAAGCCTCCTTCTTCAGATCCATGATATCTCCCTTCAAAACCCTACAACACAGAGAGATTGAAAAAAATGTTTCTCTCACAGAACTGCCATCTTATGTCTTTACCTTTTCATCGTACAAATACCTTTTCACCTTTTCTTTTATCTCTAATATCATAAGAAACTAGAAATATGCTTAACCATAAATGCAAATACTTTATTAGTCTATAACTGATCTAATCACAAAAAGTTTAAGGCCTGATTGGTAGGTGACATATTTTGATGCCTTTACTCAGTGAAAGCATTGAAGACATGACAGATTGAAGCAGTAAACATTAGCTTTTGTATCATTATCATCCTACTTTAAGAGTTCACATGCTTTAAATCCTGCAGTTATTGGGGAAGGCATTAAGAACAATATATGATTCACAAGTATTGTACTATCAGGAGTTGTTTAACCCTTTTAAACCCAGTGGATTCTTCTATGTTTATATACATATTATATGTATTGGATTAGTCCATTTTTTATCAAAGGGATGGCTGGTCAAAATTTTCATTTTCAATGTTTTATATTGAAATTCCTATCAGTAAACAGTGTAGACTCTGATCAGACGCCGCATAATGCGGCGTCTGATCAGAGTACACTGTTTGCCTATGTCTCATATATGGGATTGTGGGCACAAATGGCTTTTAATACTTAACTTGTTTCTGGTTTTGAATACAGGTGACCACTTAAAGCAGGCTGAAAATTAAGCAGAATTTGCCTTAAGGCACATTCTGCTTTACTTTCAGCCTGTTTAAGCCATTACCTGCTAGGATTATAGAAAGTATTTCTTACAGTGCATATTCATGACAATCTAAAGACAATTTTCTTTAGGAGAGGAGTAAATTACATGCGTAAAAAGGCATATCTATGGAGTAATGGGTAATTGTACCTTTTTTCTTCCAGGAGCACATCTTTGTCACTCCTAACATCTCTAAGGTCTCTCTCTAGTCTCTCAATAACAACATCCTTGTTCTGAACCTGTAAATATAACAGTAAATGTAGAGCACACAAGAGGGACACAATGGACCTGAAATCCATTACCTGAGTATATTGAGCCCTATAGATTTACCTTTGAGTTTCACCAATAATCAAAATCCTCTATATAGTTTGTTAAAGTTTTATCAAAGTCAACTTGAGTGTAAACATTGGTAAAATCTTGCCTTTTCTAGAATATATGTGTGTAAGTCTGTCATCTTCTTAAAAAATATCAAATTTACAGGGAAAGGTACATTCTGCTTTACTTCCAACCTGCTTTAAGTGGTCACTTGTCTTCAAAACTAGAAACAGGCAATGAGGTAAAGACTAAAGAGTAAATGAATTTGCACCAACCTCAGATCTAAGCAGGACTATTTCAGACTTCTGTGTTGTAGCTCCATCTAGCTCTCTTGCCATCTTCTTCTTGTCGTAAGTCTTCTCTGTAATACAGTAGGAACAAGATTGATAAACTTGTCAGAAAATCAACCAAATTATTTTGACCTATTACAAAGATACACATTTTTATGCCATCATTGAAGAAAATAGTTCTACTTTTTAAAGTTATGCATAAACGCTGCAAGAGTTATGTCCTATATCCTAGCAGGCTAGCTTAAAACAGGCTTAACTCATTGAGTCCTAGTGACGCATATATGCGTCATTTACCAAGTGTGTACTTGTGAAGAATGCGCTTGTCCCAGGCAAAATGTGAAGTCCCTGATCAGAGGGCTCCTGCAGGAGCCCTCTGATCAGGAACTCCACTGTTTGTCATTTTGCAATTTATTACAAAAAAACAACCCTTATTAGTCTAAAATGGATCAGCCTTCATTACGAACTGGAATTGTCCATTGGAAGTTTCAGGGGATAATGAGTTAAAGTAAAGCAGAATCTGCCTTGAGGCACATTCTGTTTTACTTTCAACCTGCTTTAAGTGGTTACCTGTCTTCAAATCTAGATAAAGGTTATTGAGTAAGGCGTAAGAAAAATAAGCACACTTACTTGAAGAGGCTTACTTTTATCATACTTCAACTAAAAATCTGCCTTAAAGCAAGCCTTCTTTTGAACAATAATCATACTTTGATTCGACTATAACAGACTGCAGTTAGCCAATGTAAAACCCCGAAACACAGCCTTTTAATTTCATCAACCAAATCAAAACTCTTCTTGAAATTTGGAACTGTCATTAAAAGGCTTATAA
Organism: Gari tellinella; assembly: GCA_922989275.2. NCBI lineage: Eukaryota > Metazoa > Mollusca > Bivalvia > Cardiida > Psammobiidae > Gari > Gari tellinella. Next base: position 56,019,801 of record OV277864.1, read on the forward strand.
TAGTATACCACTGGGTTAACCCTTTGAACCCTAGTCCCGCATATAGGCGTCCTTTTCAAACAGTGTACATGTGAGTAGTACACTTGTCTTGTGCAAACAGTGAAGACCAAGATCAGAGGGCTCCGAAAGGAGCCCTCTGATCAGGGTCTTCACTGTTTGTCATAATGTCAATTATTGACAAAAACAACCCTTAAAAGTCAAAAATGGACTAGACTAAAATGGAAATTGGAATTGTCCATTTAAAGTTTCAGGGAGGAAAGAGTTAACACATTGAACCCTATGGATTTGTTTACTTGTCATTAAGAAACAGTATAATTGTGAAAAGTACACTTAACCTTTGCAAACAACGTAGACCCTGATCAGTGTTTTCTCCAGCCCGCGCCCTTGCGTTTTTTAGCACACTAAAATCACGAAGAACGCTGGCGTACTTACCCGGTGGGCCCTTTAGGACGCACTCGCGGTAATAAATGACCATTGTTGTTTTCAATGGGTAATCCAAAATTTATAGCGGTTCAAACTCTATTTTGGAATTCCTCAAGATTGCTATATATAGCTGTATAAAGTTCTAATAATAAACACAAAATGAAACCGAGACTGTTCTCCATTTGCGCAACATGATCGTCTCCGCGCTTTGTGCAATTAAATTGCACTGCATTTCCAAGCTTCTAGAATAGGCATAATGTAGGTTGAATGCGGGACCAGTTAAAAAATATCGGTATCGCATAAAAATGAATCCGTATCTATCAAATTCGACAATGTATCTTCCCAAGATGATTTAAAACGATTGCTTTTAATGGAATGAACAATAAGATCTGAGTGCCTAAAGAGCGCGAGATAAATACTTGTTATTTGAAAAATCCGGCAAACGATTGTCCCGGAAAAATTACAATTGATACCCCTCTAGGCAATAATTGAAATATACATGTATGGCAGACGGTGCAGTGATCAAGTTGAAAATATTGAGTTTTGTAAACATGAAACAAAACAGACGCAGGGTCAGTAGATGTAGTTTAGTCTCAAAATAAAAGTATCCCAAACTTTATTGAAAAGTCTAAAACAAAATGTCGCAATGAGATTTTCCAACTCGGACTCGCTAAAAATTGTTTCATTGAAAGTGAAAGTAGCTTTACCATGTTGACATGCTTAATACGGACAAAATAATCGCTGGCTGAATTACAACACAGACACGAAAACAGTGTTTTGTTTAGTTCGTGAAGAATTAGACAAAACCCAGTCTGATGTCAACATGCAACTGCAAGGAAAGCACATCGACTCTGCATTTGCCTAAATTAACAGTGGTACGATTTGCTCTGACCGATTCATACATGAAACACACCATGGTTAAACAAATCAAAACATTTTATGATAATTGAAAAGCATGGAGACCGTTTAGTTAACTTCAAAACAGTATATTAAATAAGCAAAGAATTATTATTACAAAGTTTTAACAATTTTTTAAAAAGGCCCTCTAGTTTGGAAAAGGGCCCCCTAAACTGTTACCCATGGGCCCTCAAGGGCCCCTTGTGTGCAAAAGCTGGAGAAAACACTGCCTGATCAGAGGCCTCTAATAAGGATCTGCACTGTATATCATTTTGTTAAAGATTGTTTAAATCAAGCCTAAATATTAAAAATATGAAGCTATTGCCTACCTTCTCTCCTAAATAGTCTAAAATGGACTAAGATTTAATTGAATATTTAATACGAAGCTATTGCCTACCTTCTCTCTCCTGCTCGAGGGTGACTCTGAGCTCATGTATGGTGGCTGCATCCTGACTGGCCTGTACCCTCAGACTGTCCACCTCCTCCTCCAGGCTCATCCTAATACAGAGAAGTAAATTTACAGTCAACACACAAACATATAGCTCAGCAAATTTAACCCTTTCCTCCCTGAAACTTAAAATGGACAATTCCAGTTTCCATTTTAGTCAAGTCCATTTCTGACTTTTTAGGGTTGTTTTTGTCAATGTTTTGCATCATGACAAACAGTGAAGACCCTGATCAGGACAATTGTACTATTCACATGTACATTGTTTGAAAAGGACGCCTATATGCGGGACTAGGGTTCAAAGGGTTAAGCAATCACTTGATAAATGAGCCTTTTTACGCCTTAAACCCATTACCCCATAAATACGCTTTTTGATTAATTTATCAATATCTACTTTTTATTTCATCAAATTCCGTCAAATAACGCCACAGTACGTGAATTATAACGAAAATATGCATCAAATTGTTTTATGTCGTTTTCACGGTACATAGCAACGAATGTACATGTAGGGGTGATCTGTTATTTGTCCACAATAAACGGCCTATGCCACTGGAACTTTCACCAAATATTATAAATCATCTTTAAATGAAATATTATCAGTTTTATATAATTTACATAGAATGCAAAATTAAAAGAAACTTTACCTGTTGAATTTTGACCAATGAGATCGCTCCGTTCATTCGATTCATTCCGGTATTCAAAATGGCATTCACAATGAAATGAGTCTTTCACTTGTCAATTTCGTGCCAAATTACATGTATATTTCATATAGCTGATAGTGAAGAGGGTCATGTTCCGACACAAACGCATTTGCTCTTATGAAATTAGGTGAAAGTTCCAGCCGTAAAGGCCGTTAAATGTGCAAACAGACTAGATTACCCCTTATTTTGGGCAATAAATTCTGTACCGTGAGAACGACATAAAACTTTTTGATGCATGTTTTCGTTATAATTCATGTACTGTGGCGTTATTTGACGGAATTTGATGAAATAAAAAGTAGATATTGATAAATTAATCATTTCCCGAGGGTACCACAAGAGAATATCGGCGATTGAGTCTATTTTAGCATCAGCTTAAGTCGATAGTAAAGCCTAGGTGTTGAATTGCGCTCTTTACCTTGTATCTATAATAGAAGTATAGTAAAAAAAAAAATTTTTTTAAAAGGGGGGGGGGTTCATAGATAATATAAAGTATGTGTCAAGTACCTGTGGTTCCACCTTATACACATATGAATATACATGTATATCATAAGAAATATTTTCTATTTTCTCCATTTTCTATGAGATTGTAGCTTAAAGCAGGCTGAAAGTAAAGCAGAATGTGCCTGCTTTAAGTTGTCACCTGTCTTCAAAACTAGAACTCGGCAATGGGGTAATGAATTAAAGCAGCTACTGCATTTAGAGTTCAAAATATCTTGTGTTTACTGTCTAAATCAATAAACTATTAAAGTTCACAAAGATTCTAGAAACAGGCTATGGTGCAATGGGTTAACAAGATCCTCAGCAAAAGTACAGCAGAAAGCTCTTAAAAGAATTTCCTGCATTACTTTTGTCCTCCATTAGGCAACCACCTGTCTTCAGAGAGCTTAATACTTAATTTACCCTTTCAACCCTACAGCCGTCTGTAGAGATTACTCATTACATATGCAAACAGTGTAGACCCTGATCAGAGGGCTCCTCTGATCAGGGTCTGAACTGTTTGATGTTTTCATTGCTTTAACCCTTTCAACTCTACAGCCCTCTGTAGAGATACTGATTACATGTGTAGACTCTGATCAGGGTCTTCACTGTTCGATATTTTCATTGGTATTGTTGTGATATCAAAAATACAACAGTAGACTGGTTCAAATTGCCTGTACTAGAAGAGTCCAAAAGGATAATAAATAACCACAAGAGATATTTAGGGTTGAAAGGGTTAATCAAAAGGTGGCACATTAAAACAAGACATGAGATTACAGGAATGTGCTCAGCGTTAGCAAGAGTTATGCCCCTTACCTTTCCACGGCCATATTCCTGTTTTCAGATTTGAAGTAGGCGAGCTCGTTCCACACAGCTCCACTGTCCTCATGACGGAGATCTTTGGGATTCGCTCTCTTCACCTGTCTCTTTTTCTTGGATCTGAAATGCAGGTACTGTCACAGTTATCTCCCTTTGACCAGACTAGAACTTTAAGAGGATTTCTGATCAGTGTGGTTTAGCCATATTTAACCCCATAGCATGTTTCTAGTTTTGAATACTGATGACCTCTTAAAGCAGGTTGAAAGAAAAGCAGAATGCCTCTTATGGCACATTCTGCTTTACTTTCAGCCTGCTTTAAGCTAACATCTGCTAAAATATAGAAACTATTTGTTATCATATATATTTATGACTGTATCAAGTGGAACTATTATCTTTTGTGGAGGAATAAATTAAAGGCGTAAAAAGGTGTATTTATGGAGGAATGGGTTGAAGTGTTAAATAGTAAACTCGGACAGTTGGAAGTTTTATACAGGACACTAATATGGCACAAATCTTCTGAAGTGTACATTTGTCCTAAACACATGACTCCCTGAAACTTCAAATGGGCAATTTTATTTTCTGAATAAGTCAAGTCTATTAATTGTTTTCTATTAAAGGGACATAGGCAAACAGTGTAGACTTTGATCAGACGCTGCAGTATGCGGCGTCTGATCAGAGTCTACATTGATTGCTTACAGGAATTTCAATATAAAAGAAAGAAATAAAACGAAAATTAAAACCAGGCACCCCTTATAGGGACTCCCAACCGGATGGTGTACTTGTCAAAATAAAATAAAATACTCAAATAAAAGCAAATTTGTGGCATTATTTGGCTTCTGACATTAAAAAAATATGATCAGTCCAAAAAAAGTCTCAAGAATCGTCACCGAAGCTTAGGTTTTTTTTAATATTTTCCATCGTTTTTCTATAGCTTCAGCTGACGGTATAGTTGTTGTTGTTGCTTCTCTACACGGGCTCAGACATAAACCCGAGTCGAATAATGTATATCAATCGCTACCAGTGATCGAAGTACGTTAATTCGCTACCATATAGATAGAGAACGCCAGTAGCCGCGTGGATAAAGGCGCTTCCTTTTATGTCATGTTTGTCTCCCCATGGAGGGTCACGGGTTCGAATCCCACCAGAGCTTCTACTTCTTTTTTTTTTAAATGCATTTTTTAACAGAATTTATTATCCTAAACTAAATCTTACCCATTTATATAAGCATTTGACATATATTTACTAATTACAATTTTTAATGCTAAATCCGGTTGAGAGCCCCTTTAAATCAAAATTGACTGATCCAATATATAAGCATGGAAGAAACCACTGGGCATAAATTGATAAGTAGTTTAATATCATCAGTGAATCCTTATTTGAATGATTTTTCAAGAAAACATAGTGGCATCCTAATGTGCAAATGAAAAAGAAAGTATGAACACAAGTTGAGTGTGTATGTACCCATAGTACTCGGCCTCCAGTGTTTTCAGTTGGTCTTTAACATTCTTGTAATTATCCTGTACTGTCTTCAGTCTCTCCTGTCTCTTACTGTGGGCTTTCTTCAACTCTGCAAGCTCTCTTAACTGAAATATACAAGCCATAAACATAACTACAGTCGAAACTCGATATCTTAAACTCGCTGAACTCATACTATACGATAGTTTGACACATGAACTGCATTATTTCATGCTAGGTTCAAGTTGAACATACCCATATTTCAAAGTTAAAACGTGGCTTAGCCCCGTTTTAACTTTGAAATACAGGTATGTTCTACTTAACTGAGTTCGAGATATCAAAGTTTGACTGAATAATGATAGATATACACATTACAAATGCAATACAGAGGAATGGAATTTATAAGCAATAAAAATGTAATACAGGGCAATGGAATTGCTTGTGAGGCACTTGACGAAAATGGCAGAACTCCGTTGGGCTGAGAGTGACCGGCTGCCAAATACGTCTCAAGCTGAAAATAACAGCCTGTAACGCACTTGGTAATTGGGATATCAAAACTGCAATTGTTGACCAGAAACAGTTTTTCTTTTTTTAAGTAACGGTGACCTTGCCCCAATGAACCCCAAATACAAGTCCAAGCTATGTCTTAATGTAGACTTGCTAAATACAAAGTTTGGTCAAAATTGGGATATCCAATCTGCAGCTATTGACTGGAAACAGTTTTTCTATTTTTAGTAACAATGACCGTGACCTGATCAACCCTAAATACAATTCCAACTTAGGCTACATACCAAGTTTGGTCATAACATGCTAATCAAAACTAAATATATTGACCAGAAACCCTAGGCATGACAGCACCTGTCCGTCCAACAACATACCCATTCTAATAAACAGGTATTTTCTTTGAAAAACTTAATTTAAAATGCACTAGTCTTTACTAGAAACTGGAATCTTCCATTTAGAGATTCAGTGGTGAATGATTTAATTTTAATCAAACTTTCTCACCTTCAGTTTAAGAATTGCTCTACAGTCATCCAGGTCTTTTTGTATGTGATATCTGGGCTTGGATTTCTCTCTTCTACTGGGTGACATTGATCTTGACCTTGAGTTTTGTGCTTTGCTGGTGTCTGGAGCAAGTTTCATGGGGCTCAGCCCAACACTTCTGAACTGCCTAGATGGAGTGGAGTGGGTTCTCTCATGCCTATTCAGACGAGCTACATCAAACTCTATGGTCTGGTTGATAGCATCTTCTTCCATCTGATCAATTCGCCTGTAATGCCATTTTACATATAACCCATTAACTCACAATACACCTTTTAACCCTTAGCCCGCCAAATAAATTGTCGTCTGCTATATTTCTCGTCTGCTTCAAGTTTCAAAGTGCTTCAAAGTTGCTCAAAATTGCTGAAAATGTTGTCCGAGTGTCAAACAGCTTGGATCCGGATGAGACGCCGAGTTACTCGGCGTCTCATCCGGATCCAAGCTGTTTGCATATGGAGCTATAGTCGTGACTGGCAGGCTAAGGGTTAATGCCTTTAATTTATTCCTCTACTATAGAAAATAGTTTGATTTTATACAGTCATGAAGATGCTTAATAAGAAATATTTTGTATCCTAGTAGATGGTAGCTTAAAGCAGGCTGAAAGTATAGCAGAATGTGCCTTAAGGCACATTCTGCTTTACTTTCAACCTGCTTTACGTGGGCATCTGTCTTCAAAACTAGAAACAGGCTTTGGATTAATGGTAATACACATGAGGGCCATGAGGCCCTAAATCACGCACCTTGAAACACCTGGTGTGGGGTCATTTTTACCCAAAGGGCAAAATTTGTTTACTCTTGATGGTGGACCTGTAGGTTATGCTGTTTATTAAATATTCAAGCTCTGAGTACTGTGGTATCAGACAAGAAGTTTTCATTGCAAAATCTATTTTCCCATGACCTAGATATGCAATGGACTGGTACTATTTGAATAGTTACGAAAGAGGATTATATACAGATCAATCCTGCAAAGCTTGGTAAAAATCTAACATTGAGTTTAGGAGATTTGTTGTAAGAAATTGTAAATGATTGGCAACAGACACAGGATGATCAAAAAAGCTCACCTTGCCACTACATTAAGTTATTTTGATAGCATGAATGTAACCGAGATATTTATAATATACATGTGTATATGAGATGACCAAATGAGATGATTTCAATGAGTCGTCACACCACCTGGCTTGGTGGAAAAATAAGGAAGAACATTTTGTAATAGTCGAAACTGGATACTTAGAATTTGCTGAAATCAACCTTCCCAGTGTACTGTATTTCCTAAGTTTAATTTTGATCTCAATCTCACTTAGTTTGAACATACCCGTATTTCAAAGTTAAAACGTGGCTAAGCCACGTTTTAACTTTGAAATATGGGGATGTTTGATCTAAAACGAGTTCGAATTATCTTGTTTCAACTGTATAAAGTTTAATCCTTATCTGGAGCTGATTATTATTTTCCAGCACTAGAATACTTTTCATGATTTCTTGTGCAGTATGAGGCAATACGTACCCCTCCTTCTCAGCAAGTTTCCTGCGAAGGTTGTCTATTTCTTTCTGCATGCTGCGAACCTTGTACTCCAGGTCAAGAACAGGCTCCACCTGGCAAAAACAACCATAAACGCCTCAATACTGGTCAACCTTTGGCCAAAGTCATTAAACCAATATCCCATAAAAAAAAACTTTTTACTCCTTTAATCCATTCCCCCATAAATACCCATTCTTATGCCTTTAACTCATTCCTCCACTGTTCCCTTTTATACAGTCATGAATGTGTATCATAAGAAATATTTTCTATATGCTAGCAGATAAAAGCTTAAAGCAGGCTGAAAGTAAAGCAGAATGCGGCTTATGGCGCATTCTGCTTTACTTTCAACCTGCTTTACGTAGTCACCTTTTTACAGAACTAGAAACAGGCTATGGGGTATTGGGATAAGGTAAAGCCTGCGTAATAAGATCATATTATTCCTTCCAAAGCGGAAAAGATGTCCAAGACTCAATTTAAGAATCAAGACAATGTCCATTACACAGATCTTACCTTTATTTATTCTTCCACTGAAGAAAATAGTTTCACTTTATACAGTCATAAAGGAGCACCATGAGAAGTATTCTCTATCCTAGCAGATGGTAGCTTAAAGCATGCTGAAAGTAAAGCGGAATGTGAATTAAGGCACAGTCCGCTTTATTTCAACCTGCATTAAGTATACAGTATATTTTATTCAGAGCTCCAGATAAGGGGAGTATTTCAAACACTAACATTTTTATTACTGCATTGAACCCTAAGATGTCACTACCGATTAGAATAGTCTCTTCTAGACGGTTCTATTGAGTAGCAACACCATAGGATTTGGTGCTGAAATGAGTGAGAAAATGTAATGGATTTTTTTCAATTTACTCCCTTATCTGGAGCCCTGTTTTCTTACCTTTTCGTCAGCGAGGAAGCTACCACTGTTGTCCACACCAAACCTGAGCTGTCTGTGTAACTTCTCCTGTAACTCTGCTATCATATCATATGGTATATTTTCTTACCTTTTCGTCAGCGAGGAAGCTACCACTGTTGTCCACACCAAACCTGAGCTGTCTGTGTAACTCCTCCTGTAACTCTGCTATCACATCATAATGGTATATTTTCTTACCTTTTCGTCAGCGAGGAAGCTACCACTGTTGTCCACACCAAACCTGAGCTGTCTGTAACTTCTCCTGTAACTCTGCTATCACATCATATGGTATATTTTCTTACCTTTTCGTCAGCGAGGAAGCTACCACTGTTGTCCACACCAAACCTGAGCTGTCTGTGTAACTTCTCCTGAAACTCTGCTATCACATCATCCTTGTCCATCATCTCCTACAAGTACAAAGTAATAACTTTATTTTTTCCGAAAATTGAAAATTTTACTATCACCCCTGTGATATTTATTTTATACTACCAAAATTCTGGGCTTGAACCAGGAAATCAAAATATTTCCTAAAGCTGGCTGGAATCTTGAATGTAACTAGATCCGCATGTGATCCATAATGAAATTCACTTTTATAACAAGAGCCCCATGGGGCATATTTCGCTCACCTGAGAATAACTGACAAAATGAAGAAAAAGATTTATGTCCAGGAGAGGGTCATTTTTTACCCAATTGGCATAATTTGAACAACCTTGAAAGAGGACCTGTAGATGATGCTATGTGCCAAATATCTAAGATCAGGGTACTAGGTAGACAAAAAGATTTTTTTAAGTTTCCATTGAAACAATCTATTTTTAGCTCCTGTAACCTTCATATGCAACAGACAGGAAACATTTAAACAAAATAGGTAAAGGACATCTAAAAGTGTCACCATGCCGAATATCAAAGCTATGGCCATATCAGTTTCAGAGGAGAAGACGTTTGAAAATTTCACTATATAACTCTATGTAAAACAGTGACCCACCGGGGTGGGGCCAATTTTGACCCCAGGGGCATAATTTGAAGAAACTTGATAAAGGACCTGTAGGTGATGCTATGTGCCATATATCTAAGCTCTGGCCGTTGTAGTTTTTGACAAAAAGATTTTTTTTATTTTTTATAGAAAAAATCTATTTTTAGCTCCTATGACCTAGATATGCAACAGACCAGAACCATTTGAACAAAATACGTAAAAGATATTCAAAAGTGTCACCATACCAATTATCAAAGCTATGGCCATATTAGTGTCGGAGAAGAAGACGTTTGAAATTTTCACTATATAACTCTATGTAAAACTGTGACCCCCGGGGCGGGCCAATTTTGACCCCAGGGGCATAATTTGAACAAACTTGATAGAGGACCTGTAGGCAATGCTATGTGCCAAATATCTAAGCTCTGGCCCTTGTAGTTTCAGACAAGAAGATTTTTTAAGTTTTCATTGAAAAAAAAATCTATTTTTAGCTTCTGTGACCTAGATATGCAACAGACCAGAACCATTTGAACAAAATAGGTAAAGGACATCTAAAAGTGTCACCATGCCAAATATTAAAGCTCTGGCCATATCAGTTTCAGAGAAGAAGACGTTTGAAAATTTCACTATATAACTCTATGTAAAACGGTGACCCCCGGGGCGGGGCCAATTTTGACCCCAGGGGCATAATTTGAACAAAATTGATAGAGGACTTGTAGGTGATGCTATGTGCCAAATATCTAAGCTCTGGCCTTTGCAGTTTTTGACAAGAAGATTTTTTAAGATTTCATTATTTTTTCACTTTGGTTGCCATGGCAACCAGAGTTCTGCATTGTTTTTAATTCTTTGAACAAATTTGAAAGAGCTTGACCCAAGGAACATTTCTGTAAAGTTTGGTTGAAATCTCTTCAGCGGTATAGGAGGAGATGTCATTTGAAGCAATTGTTAACGACGACGCACAACGCACGACGACGGACACAGGGCCATCCCAATAGCTCACCTTGAGCCTTTGGCTCAGGTGAGCTAAAAAAAGGTTGGAATTCGAAGGAATTATACCAACTCTAAGCTGTATCTCCCCATTATATAAATATACTATCCTACCTCCTGCAAGTTTCTAGCTATCCGATTGGTGAATTGGTGTGATGTGAAAGCCGTGTATTTTCCATCCACTGCTTTCAGCAACCTAATATTGGCCAGAGGGCAACAGATCTAATGCACGTGAAAATGTTAGCAAGGTAACGTTTAAAATGGCCAACGTTCGATGAAGATGATGTCATTTGGTTTCTATAACGGTTGCGCTTATGTAAACATTCAAACAATTTACATATTCGCTGATTTTGAACCAGGTAGAGTGGAGAAAACGTTATTCTTTCCCAATAAACACGATTAGGCTAAAACTTTAAATATTTCCATTGCAAACAGTTTGGAGCCAGATCAGATGCCGGGTGACCCGGCGTCTGATCAGGCTCAAAACTGTTAGCCATTTGTATAAAAATAAATAGTCAGAGTTGTCAAAAAATTGTTATTTTGTACATTTTATTACGGTGCTTTTGCGGGGTTTTTTGCGTTAAAACAGGAAAGAATAACATTTTCTCCACTGCATACATTAAACAAGTCATTTTAAATGGTTGCTGATTAAGATGTTTACAGTATTTGGGCGGTAAACATGACGTCACGCACTAATGTTTAGATAATGATTGATGACGTCATGTTTTCATATTTTATAATTATGACAGTGACCGCCTTTAATCTATTTCGTCAAGAATAAAAGGTAGTCGGTAGGATAAAAACGTTACACAGTGTTCTGTTGACCTAATATGGAATATACATGTACACTGCCAGTAAATTCCAAATGAGACTCGAGCTCCGCTCTCGTCCCATATGGAATTTACTGGCAGTGTATATTCCATATTAGGTCACCTGAAAACAGTGTAGCTTATATTATTAAATAAACTTGCATAAGTTAAAATATACTGTCATGCATAGGTTTCTCTTTTCGTACCTGACTGTTTATTTAGTCAACTTAAAACTTCAGACTGCTTTAAATTGTAGATCCAAGTTTTAACATTATCTAAAGTGACACTTTGGTGCGCTAATGTGGATTTGACGTCATGTTCGGTTTGATGTCATTTGCAACATTCTGTCACCTATGGTAGAGGGCTATAGTATTTTTCTGACAGCAAATTTTTACCTGGTGGGTCTGACTGTGTTTTAGGTCACAATGGCCTATGGGAGATTAACATTGTAAATGAAAGTGAGGTATAATAATAAAACCTCTTTTTCACCACCACTGAAAGATGACAGCTTAAAGCAAAAAAATTTTTAAAAATAAGCTCTTATAGGAGCTTTCTGCTTTACTTTCAGACTGCTTTAAGCTGTATCTATTGAGCAATAGTTTAAGTCGATGTTTAACACATCAATGAACAAGTTGACTTTGAGTTGTCCTTACCTTTTTCAGGGCTAATACTTGTGACCTAAGGTCAGATTCTGCCTTCTTTGCCTGGTCATACCGTGACGTCAGTTCTGTGTACATCTGTAACAGACCAAGGACAATCTTAAACTTATTGTAATATGGAACAATTTTAGCATATACAAATGTACCGTAATAGCCCGAGTATTGAGACAGACAGGCATGAGCACACAGTGCTTACCCTGCTCCGACTGCAACCTCAGAAACAGTCTGATCAGGGTCTATATTGTTTGCCATTCAGTTTGTACCTTTTAGACAAGTTACTGTGTGATATAAGCAATAAATTCAAATTTTAGGACAATTACTGCAGTAAAACAAAATGTTCCAACTTCTAGGATTTTAACAGTAAGCTTATATTATACTGAGAAGGTCATTCCCGTTTCCAGGTAACAATATACCCGACATTGACCAAATATTGAAGGCTAAACCCATTACCCCATAGCCTGTTTCTAGTTTTGAAGATAGGTGACCACTTAAAGCGGTTTGAAAGTAAAGCAGAATGTGCCTCAATCTGCTAGAATATAGAAACTATTTATTATGGTACATATTCATGACTGTATAAAGTGGACATATTTTCTGCAGTACAGGAATATATTAACTTATTACCCCATAAATACGCTTTTTCACACCTTTAATTTATTCCTCTGCTAAGTAAAATAATTCCAATTACCACAGTTAGGTATATGTATGATAAGAACTATTTTCTATATTCTAGCAGATAATATCTTAAAGCAGGCTGAAAGTTAAGCAGAATGTGCCTTAAGGCACATTCTGCTTAACTTTCAACCTGCTTTAAGTGGTCAACTATTCTCAATACTAGAACCAGGCTATGGGGTAATGGGCTAAAGGTCTTACTGTTAACAGCCCTATTTATGTGGTTGTTTAATTCAGACTATTGAAATCATTTTGAAGACACAATTCTAATAAATGGCTACAAAATAGAAGTTTGGAGAAACAAACTTTTTAAAAAACAATTTTTTAGATATTGTTTAGTTCAGTGTGTTATGTGACACCGTAGATTATCTTGACTTACCGACTGTATGGAGTTGCTCTCTAGGCTGTAGGCTTGTTCTTGATTCTTCATCACTGTGAAAACATACAGGGTGTTAAATAAGTAATTTCCCATTTCACAGCCGAGACTCAACAAGAATTTTAATTCGAAAACTTTTCCTGCAATGTTTTGATGGTCTGTTAAAAAATATGTCACAAAATGACAGTTGTTGATCAATTTCCAATTCACCCACGGCCAAAGATCATGCGGGGGCTAAAATTATTTGACTTTAAGCTTTCATTTTAAAAATCCGGCCGAGACTAATTTAGTCTGTCATTTGAGGAGGAGAAAACATCACTTGAAAATAATCAACAAGTCATTTTAAAGTTTTCAAGTTAAATCTGTGCATTTGTTAACCCATTAACGCATAAATATGCCTTTTTACGCCTTTATTTTATTCCAGCAATGAAAAAAATAGTTCCTTTTTTATACAGTCATAATTATGTACAATAAGTAATATTTTCTATATCCTAATAATGGTAGCTTAAAGCAGGCCAAAAGTAAAGCAGAATGTGAATCTACTTTACTTTCAACCTGCTTTAACACATTACCCCATAGCCTGTTTCTAGTACTTAAGATAGGTGACCACTTAAAGCTGGTTGAAAGTACAGCAGAATGCCCCTTAAGGCGCATTCTGATTTAATTTCAGCCTGCTAGAATATATAAATTATTTCATATGATACATATTTTTAACTGTATTAAGTGGAACTATTTTCTTCAGTGGATGAATTAATTAAAGGCGTAAAAAGGAGTATTTATGGGGTAATTGGTTAAATGGGCACCTATCCTCAAAACTAGAGACAGGCTATGGGATAATGGGTTCAAATAGAAGACACATTGTCATACTTTCAGAAGGGCTGAGTCTCAATGCAGGGTAAAAGTAATACATTCTGAATGCTCTTTGTCCTGCTGTCCTAAGATTTAGTCATGCTCTTTTATAATCATTTTCTTAAAAACCTTTTCATGCTTTCAAATATTCCTCATAAAAATACTTTCATCATACTTCTACCCTGTCCCGATCAAGAGGCTTAGGAAACTTTTCCTCCATCCTGACAGGAGGTTACCATAATTAACCTAAGCATTGGACAATATACCCCTGAACACACAGTGTAGACCCTGTTCAGACTGCTCCTTATGCAATTTGGGTATTTATCCAACTTGATAAAGATTTAATACAGATAAACATTTTCAGCAAGTTTGGGGAAGATCCAATGACAACTACATGTATTTGAATAAGAGAAAAAGTGTGACAGAATAATGAAAGGACAGAGGGACAGACAAACAGTGCGATTGCTATAGGGCACTCATCTCACTGTGAGCCCCGACTCTTCCTGATCAGACCTTTAGGAGTACAGTGTTCCCTCTCTTCATAGGCACTCACAACAATATATTTACATTGACCCTGTAAAGTCTTTATGTAATCCTATTAAAAAATATGCAGTCATCTGCCGATGAACCAACACTTTGAATCTGGATTTAGCCAGTTCGGATTTCGCCCGTGCTATTCGTGGACTTCTTCAAATAGACTACATCGGGCACTTAACACTAAGCTCCCATTGGTCGACGGTCATATGACACTAGCGGAGTGATACAGACCCATAGGTCGTTGACATCGCGTTGCTATGTGTGTAAATGGGTTAAGAAAACAACCGCGACCTGTAATTTTAGAATGTGCTTTGGCAATAGATATTCAAGTTGCACTGTTATTTGTTTGCCTTGTAAGTCTTTTCCATTCACAGAGAGAAAGTTTACTGGAAAAAATCCTGAATTTTTAATACAGTTAGAGTACATGTAGTTGGGACTACTTTCTCACCATATTTAGAAACTGGAATGGCTATTACAATCGACATTACATCTATCAAACCTCTTTGACCGGTATATGATAAATTCTTATACAGAAAAACAAATCTGGCTAATAAACACATTAAATTGACAAGACAGAAAATATAAATATAAATATAAGGAATAAACAACATCTCTTTGCCGCTCATGACGGTATGACTACATTAGCTTCGGGGGGTAAATTTATCGAAAACGCCCTTTGGGCGTTTACGAAATTTACCACCTGCGAAGCTAATGTAGTCATACCGTCATGAACGTCAAAAATATGTTGTTTATTCCTATAGAATACCTCCTTATAAAGACCTTTGCCACAGTACCCTAAACAGGACAGTTATAATAGTTAAACGTTTTTATTGCTGCAATGTTGTCTGCTTAATACTATCATCTGCTATTTGTCTCAAAGTTACATATTAGTGGACATTTTGATAGAAAAATATAATTATAAGTTACAAACAGCTTGAATCCAGATCAGACGCCGCGTCATGCGGCATCTGATCTGGATTCTAGTTGTTTGCAAATGTAAGTCAAACCTTTATTTTCCCTTCCTATAACGACTCCCTACAACGCACACAATTTTTGTTGGGTGTCTTTGTAGAGAGGGAGCGCTGTACTTACTTTTCTGAGTATCTGTCTGTAGGGACTGTATCTGGTGTATAAGGTCTGCTTGTTGACTGGAGTGCTCTGTCAATTGGTTGTGTGTGGTCCACAGCTCTGCCAGCTCGTTCCTAACTGTCTCCAGTTCCTGGTTCTTGTACTCCAGATCCTTCTGCTGCTGCCGAACCTGGGTCTCAAACCTTCGCAGTAGTGACCTCGCCTCCTCCAACTTAAGATAAGAAACAGGGCAGGAGTCAATAAACCTGTATGCCTCTCTAATAGCATCCTTGACATTATAATCTGAATATTTTCTTAGCTCCAATATAATCAGCTCTTTCCCCCATTGAAGTGCCTTTTAGAACATTTAATTTATTCCTCCATTGAAGACAATTCCAATAAGAAGTCGTGAAAATGAGCCATAACAAAGACTTTCTAAATCTTAGCAGATGACCACTTAAAGCAGACATAACGTAATGCAGAATGTGCCTAAAGGTGCATTCTGCTTTATTTTACCTGCTTTGACCCTTTACTCCATAGCCTGTTTCTAGTTTTGAAGACAGGTGATCACTTAAAGCAGGCTGAAATTAAAGTAGAATGCGCCTTAAGGCGCATTCTGCTTTACTTTCAGTCTGCTTTAAGCTACCATCTGCTACTATATAGAAAATATACTGTATGCTGCATATTCATAATTTACTGTATGGAATGGAACTATTTTCATTGGTGGAGGAATAAATCAAAGGCATAAAAAAGAGTTTTACGGGGTAATGGGTTAAGTCAAAGGCAAAATCACTGTTAATGAGTAGTTGTTCAGGTGACCTACTTACGGGACTTTGTTGTATTTGTTTCCTCTCAGACTTAAACTTTTAAGTAAGGAGATATTAGAGTAGTATCTGTTTGACCAATCATCTGATCAAATCTATATAAACTCTGTGTCATCACCAAGGAAACAGGTGACCTACTTACAGGACTTTGTTGTATTTGTTTCCTCTCAGACTTAAACTTTTAAGTAAGGAGATATTAGAGTAGTATCTGTTTGACCAATCATCTGATCAAATCTATATAAACTCTGTGTCATCACCAAGGAAACAGGTGACTTACTTACCGTAATTTGTTGTATTTGTTTCCTCTCAGACTTAAACTTTTAAGTAAGGAGATATTAGAGTAGTATCTGTTTGACCAATCATCTGATCAAATATATATAAACTCTGTGTCATCACCAAGGAAACAGGTGACCTACTTACAGGAATTTGATGTATTTGTTTCCTCTCAGACTTAAACTTTTAAGTAAGGAGATATTAGAGTAGTATCTGTTTGACCAATCATCTGATCAAATCTATATAAACTCTGTGTCATCACCAAGGAAACATATATCTTTGTACAGGGCTCCAGGTTAGGTGAGTATTTAAAATATTAACCCCTTCTTCGCCATGACATCATAAATTCTAAAGAACTGTTGTATACTTTTATTTTTCAATTTTAAAATCTAGGTACTTTTGACATAAGAAATATTGAAATGAGTGTCAAACAGTTTGTATCCTGATCAAATGCCACAATAAA
Source organism: Gari tellinella (assembly GCA_922989275.2). Taxonomy (NCBI): domain Eukaryota; kingdom Metazoa; phylum Mollusca; class Bivalvia; order Cardiida; family Psammobiidae; genus Gari; species Gari tellinella. The sequence goes on from OV277864.1 coordinate 56,036,966, forward strand.
CAGCGTCTGAACAGGATCCAAACTGTTTGCAAATAACTACCGGGTATTTTGTACTTGGGGTAAGGCCATGAGTGGGTTAAAATAATTATTTCTTAATCAAATCCAATGTGACCACTCATTAGAATTGCCTCAAGTGACTATCCTAATGATTTATTGCAACATAGATTTTGTCAAGATATCAAGGAGATAATGTTGGAAATATGGTTAAATAACTCTGGAGATTTAAGATTCTGATACATCATCATATTTTTTTTTTATCCAAAACCCTTATTCTCATGTAATGTTTGATGTTTTAGTTCAAGTATCTACAGAAATTGCTTTTGTGAAATACTGTGCACCCCGAGTCCAAGGTTATAAAGCTTTTGATTTGAGTCTAAAGTCGTTCTCAAGGAGGTGATTGGTCAGATTTGAGCCTAGGCTCAAATCTGACCAATCAAATGCTTGAGAACAAACTCAGACTCAACTCAAAAGCTTTATAACCTTTGAGCCAGATTTTATCATGACCTAAATGAAGCAAAAAGATTATAAAGGAATTTTCTGCATTGCTTTTCTAAAGCATTAAATAGTTATGTGATTGATCTTTCTGTTTTGTTTTAGCTATGATAGCATAGGATTTTATTGAACCAGTATACAAACCTCTCTGACAAGCTGTTCAAACTTTCCTATTTTCTGCTCTACTTCTCTGTCCAGAACCTGTAATAGAACCTAAAAAATTAATATTTCGAAGACATTTAAATATTATACAAATTAACAGTTACACTATAATATGCTTAATACAAATTTGCAGTAAATCTATTGACCCAAAGAAGTTGACTTTTTCGTAGAGATATGTAGTAAAACCTGGTCACATGCATTTGTAGCCCATAAGAGCTTTCTGCATTAATCGTGTCCTGCATTAACTATTGTTACAAAAGCTGGCAAGCATAAAGTCAGAAGAGATGACCTGGTTTTCACAAGAGATGGCCATGCATGGTTGCCACAAATGTGGCTAGGCATTTTAGCCACATAAGTACTATTACATCTCCAGATCATTGATGAAGAATGGGCAGCACCATATACTATCCATCTGATAACGGGCATATTAAAAGTTCTGCCATAATAGTTTGATATACATGTACATGATTCACACTATGGAAGTAAAGAGTCAAAGCCTAAAGGGTTAACTGAAACATTGCTTTTGTGTATTTGAGACAGGTCACTGCTGAAAATAGATATCCAGCTTTAATTTTAAAGGGACTCGCAACCGGATGGTGTACTTGTCAAAATAAAATAAAATATTCAAATAAAAGCAAATTTGTGGCATTATTTGGCTTCTGACATTAAAAAAAATATGATCAGTCCAAAAAAAGTTTCAAGACTCGTCACCGAATCTTAGTTTTTTTTAGATATTTTCCATCGTTTTTCTATAGCGTCAGCTGACGGTATAGTTGTTGTTGTTGCTTTTCTACACGGGCTCAGACATAAACCCGAGCCGAATATGTATAAATCAATCGCTACCAGTGAAGTACGTTAATTCGCTACCATATAGATAGAGAGCCCCAGTAGCCGCGTGGTTAAGGCGTTAGCCTTTGTTTTCATGTTTGTCTCCGCATGGAGGGTCACGGGTTCAAATCCCACCAGAGCTTCTTCCTTTTTTTTTTTTTGGAAATGCATTTTTTAACAGAATTTATTATCCAAAACTAAATCTTACCCATTTATATAAGCATTTGACATATATTTACAAATTACTATTTTTAGTGTTAAATCCGGTTGTGAGCCTCTTTAACAGCCATCTGTCTTAAACTCTTAACCCATTACCCCATAAATATGCCTCTTTACGCCTCTAATTTTCTTCACTGAAGAAAAGGGTTTTTAACAGTATACAGTTAGGAATATGTAACATAAGAAATATGTTCTACATCCTGGCAGACATAGTAGCTTAAAGCAGGTTGAAAGTATTTATGTTCAATACATTTTATTAAAAACTCGCCGTGGGGTAATGGGTTAAGTTATTAAGTTGACATGTCAGAGGTTGAAGGTCACCTACCCTGACTTTACTCTCCATCTGTACCCTCACGGCCATCTCGTCCGCTTTCTCTGTACGGATTTTCTCCAACTCTGTGTTGAGAAGCTGCAATTTCCTCTGCAGCTCTGAAAAAAGAAGACAATCAGGACTGGTGATGACGAGAGGATTCTCTTTTCCAGTCATCCGGGTACTTTTAACCTTACGCATCATCTCGGTCATTTCTTTTTTCACCTTACGCATACTCTCGGTCATTTCATTCGAATGACGTCGGACCCTATCGTAGAAAACTCGCGTCATTAGAAACGTTGAAATCGGACCGAGAGAAATGCCCAAAAGCTGCGGTTGCACATCTGTCATGTGATGTCTCACAAACGACACGAACCATAACAACATCGATACTTATTACGGAAACTTTTATTCAGTTTTCGAAATAGATCGATCGGTTTTAGCTTTGTATTCGTGGCATTTATCATACCTACCCAGGCCGACCCAGAACTGAGATATTCTACGTATGCTCCTACAATGTAGGCTACATGATCATCTCTATGAATTTCTATCTAGATCTATTCATAGATGTACATGTATGTAGTTTATGTCGAAATAATAACGAGACTCTAATAAAGATTTAAAACTACATCCTGTCATGCAACATCACGGCTATTCTTGTCTCAGACGGTACCATTGGTACGTATATACGGTCGGATTTGATACGGTAAATTGTTAAACGAAACGCGTGTCTATTGACGTTATAGTTGGTATTCAATGTGAAGAAAAAAACATTTCTCTTTCTACCGTAACCGTGATTATTTGGAAGTTCTGCATGATAAGCGAAAAAAGTACGACAGACTCGTCTCTGTTAGGGTCACCCTGTCCGTGAAGAAGATCTAGATTCTACACCAAAAAAAAAAAAAATTTTTTTTTTTTGGAGCCTGACACCTATGGTGCTCACTGACAGCTGTGTGTGATGGAAAAGTTTATAATGATGTTAATTGTTACAGTGGAAAAACCGTAATTCTTTCCAAATAAACATGTTTAATCTAAATCTATTATTTCCATTGCAAACAGTTTGGAGCCAGATCAGACGCCGAGTAACCCAGCGTCTGATCAGGCTCCAAGCTGTTTGCCACCAAGATAACCATGAATTATCAGATTGTCCCAAAGTTGTACTTTTCTACATTTTAGTGCTTTGCGTTTGCGTTTCGTTTGCGTTTAAACAGGAAATAATAACATTTTCTCCACTGTTAGTGATGATAACCGATCAATTAATCCATATTACCTGTCCTAATTTAGTAAAAACACCAATATCTATATCATTGATTCTCATACATCAGAACCCTCCCATATAATTTTCCTTAGTCAACTAATTTTTCACTTTGAAATGCTGGTAATGTATTAATGGTCGTTTCTGTCTGGCCAAATTGAAAGTCAAGTGTCAAAAAAGAGAATGCATGAGTCATATCACAAGAAAATTATTATTTAAAGACCTTGACAAAATTCAAAATAAAAAATCAAGCCATTGTGAATGCCCAATCTGGTCATGACACCTTAACTGTTTCAGTCTGTTAGTCACTTTTATCCACAGTCTTTCCCTGTAACAAGACCATTCAAATTTTATTTCAATGTCTGTTAAAACTAAACATGCAAAGCTTTCTAAGTAATATTATACATGATTATTCCTTGAATATCTATATTATCAAGGACTATGAAATATGTCACACTTTGACAGATATGTACAGTCAATCTTGATTAATAGTTGACCACTCACTGAAGTAGATCTGTGTGATTGTTTCATTAAGTTATTATTGCAAGATAAAAAAAAGAAGAAAGAAAGCTCCTACTGGAGCTAGCTTTCTGCTTAATTATTATTCTCACACCCTGTGACCCCTAATTTGAAAACAAACCTATGGTGTAACCTACTGAATGGATGCATAATATAAGTACAGTCAGTCTTATATTGAAACAACCTATGGGTCACCTACTTAATGGATGCCTTATATAAGTCTGACTGTTGAATATTGTAAATTATGCAAAATAAAATCAACATACTATCATAAAATGATGATTTACATGTTTATGGATCCAGGATCTGTTTCATAGGAATGTGCTACTGATCTTAGTGGTCAGATAAACTCAAAGTTCAATTCCAAGTACATGTTGATGTTATGCCTTTTTATGTTCATGTACATGTAAAATGATTGACAAAATGGTATGTATAAATACATGTACATGAATTATACTAGCAATTCATAGTTAATTTGCTGATCATTTCCTATCTTTCAGGAAAAATGAACGCAGAAAAAAATCATGATATTTACAATATTTCTTGTAATTTCAAAATTAAAAAATAAACAGTAATTTGCAATTGTGAATTCTAATAGTTTTAGTCTATTTGTAAAAATGTGATTTTACACTCCTATATTAAATCATCACTAATTGAAATAGCAGAAATATTTTAGAATACAGGTGACTGCTTAATGCAGGGTTAACATAATTTAGACAGCAACCATCTGTACTTAAGATTGCATAGTGATCTTCTATTGATTACTGTCTTGATGAATGGTTGACTACATATTACTAATTGAAGTTAAAGGTTTTTTTTTAATTAATGCAGGTGCTATAAGGCAGCAGCTCATATAGGGTTTTTCTTCATTCTTCAAGTTTATCCTGCATTAAACAACCATCTGTGTTTAAGATTGCCTTGTGATATTCTATAAAGTGACTGCTTAATAAATGATTGACTATATTTATATTAAGCTGGTCAGTTCAGAACCTCCTTGTGTATCCAAAACAATAAACAGTCTCAATTTCAAATTACAGGGAAAGCAACATGGTTGCATGCTTCAACAAGTCTAGAAAAATAAAAATACATGTAAGTTGTATTCTGTTATCAATTACAAATTTGCCAAGTGGCTGTAGTCATGGTACATTAATCTAAAGTCAATCCTGTAATAAGTGACATCTCTAAAGAAAACATATGGTAAACATAAATACAGGTGGTTCTTTAAATGCTGGGTGAAACTTATGCAGAAAACTGCTGTAGATTTAATAAATGCATTATTGCCATCTTACATTCAGCAACCATGCACCTGCCTTTTGAGATTGGCATGTGAGGTCAAGTAGTAGTGGCTACAAAATTGACTATTTATGCTTCATTTTCAAAAGACATGTACATTTATTTTACAAATGGACAACCAGTGCAGATCAGACCCAGATTCAGGGGGCTCTTTTAGGTCTGTACTGTTCAGTAGGATAATATAGTATTCACAGGTACAATATAGTTGTAAATAATGTGTAAAATAATAAAGGACACCATTAAAGGTTCTAAAGATTAATTGTGGTTAAAAGTGCTAGTTTATTGCTGATTAAATTGAGGCATGCATGGATATGAAATAAAACATATGCAAGCAAACAAAGTGATCATCTTTTCACTTGAAAAACCTTTATTTCAATTGGATTTACATCAACAGTCAGTACCTGACATACCCTGGCATTCAGTTAAAAATGAATTGCTTAGCAAATTTAAAACTACCTCACAAAAACAAAGAAAATGAGTTCAAACTATTTCTCTTTACTTATTTATTACATAAATAGTTGTAGATCAAATTCAGCAAACACTATAGTGTCAGTTGGAAATATTTGACAATCTTCATAATTTTCAAGATATTTGTATTTGGGACAGGGTAATCCAATTCTTAATTTTATCTGGCTATAAAATTACAATGGGCAGTTGAAATTATCCCCTCTTTTATCATAGCAACACAGGGATGGTATGGTTCCTATGTTGACATCAGACTTAAGGATCACAGATATAGACTGTTCTCCTGTCTGTAGTCTAGCTCAAAATAGTCTGTACATTACCAACCAGACTTGAAGAAGCTATTACATAATGCTGCCAAGCTTCTATAATTCTTCAAATTTTCTTTTGTAAAGACACCTGAAATGGTTCAGTGAAATGTATAGTATTCATTGAATATACAAGTACATACATGTATTAACAAATAAGTGTAGCTTGTGGGAAACCCTGTAGTAAATATCCATGTCTACATGTACTTGCAAAGCAGAAAAAAATAAAAATGCAAATATTTCTATAATCTTTTATATATATATTCTTCTGTGTGTATGTATTTATTCTTACACTTTAAGCATATATTTAAAGGGTAAATGAAAGATGTAAAATCACTTATTTCTTCAATTTCAGAAATATCCCCATATAAACATTCTAGATCTGGTTAGTCTAATAAATATTAGATTTACTGTCATATTGATGAATATATTGTTGCTCTACTCTGATAAATGAATCTAAAAGTAATATTTTAATCATGTAGATCTAGATCTAGATCTAGAAATCTTGTAGATATGTAATCTACAACTGTCATTAAATACATACCCATTTCAAATGAGATGCGTGTACATGCTATGCATGATTAGCATAAAAATATTCTCATTTTAATTTGACAAACAAATTTGAATTAGAATCTCTTTATTTATTGTAATTGGTTGTAATTAATCAGTGTAAATCTAGATCTACATATTAATAATAGAATAATGAAGGACAACAATCAACAAAGGTTTCAACGGAAATGCCGAGAGATTTTACTTTTTTAACTCAAAGAACATGACTAGAACTACGGAGCAGATACTTCAGAAGTTCTCTCTTCCTCTCTCTCTCATTAAGTGGATTTTGGGTGGATTCGGGTGGAATTGGGTGTATCGTTACTCTCTAAAAAAATAAGTGAAATTTGATATGTCAGCACAAGAGTTCAGAATAAGGAATAAATTCAATGTACACGGCATTTATTTTTAATCATTCATACATTATTATATCTTATTGACAACCACCTGTTGCCGTGTTGGGGAGTCCAATTGTGATAGGACTCGCTTTTAAAAAAGCATTTAATTCTATTTTTCGGTAAAATCGCGCTTTTGCAACTTATGTAAGACCTTCCTAGTATTTATAGGACCTATCCACCCTTTTCGTTTTTCTTATTTACAGGTAATAACGCGTAAAAAAGAATGAGATTTAACGCCCCGCTGCATAAGCTTATGTAGATTTCGGGTTTGTTGTCCCCGAGTGCGCGTGCTCGCTAAGTGTAAACAAAGTGAGGGATGCCGAATGAAGGGTGTATGACGTCGCACTGGAAAAGAGAATAGGTAACCATTCAAACTGTATGGTGTGACTACTCATTAGATTCATATTGATGAGAGCTCGAGATAAGGGGCATATTTCAACAAGTAAAATCTTTATTTCTGCATTAAGCCCTATGGTGTCACTACTCATTAGAATTGTCTCGAAGAGACAATTCTAATGAGTAGTAACACTATAGGATTTGGTATTGAAATGAGTGAGACACAGCTTGCAGAAAGTTCCGAATAAAGTTTTCTACAGTATTATTGTTGTTTAATCCATTGCCCCATACATATCCCTTTTTACGCTTTTAATCTATTCCTCCACTACAGAAAATAGTTCCACTTCATATAGTGAGGAATGTAAACCATAACAAATATTTTCTATTTCCTAGTAGAAAATAAGTTAAAGCAGGCTGATAGTAAAGCAGAATGTGCCTTAAGGCACATTCTGCTTTACTTTCAACTTGCTTTAAATGGTCATCTATTTTCAAATCTATAAACAGGTAAAGATCCCCTGGTGTTTCTATAATTTGCCATTGCAGAACATATACTTTACTTGAACTTTCAATGTTAATGTTTAACTCTTACCATGCTACATTGTACATGTAGCAGCGAATATGTCCCACAGTGATTATTTTGCAAACAGTTTGCATCCTGATGAGACACTGCGTCATGTGGAGTCTTGTCAGGATCTGAACTGTTTGACACTCTGACCAATAGGATTTAAACACAAATTTAGAAAAATTCTAATTTTAGAACAGTTTAAGATGATAATTCTATCAATGGAGTTAAGCCAGGGCTCCAGATAAGGGGAGTATTTCAAAAACTTAAATTTTTATTTCTGCTTTAAACCCTATGGTGTCACTACTCATTAGAATCATCTCGAAGAGATGATTCTAATGAGTAGTAACACCATAGGAGTTGGTGCTGTATGAGTGAAAAAGTGTTGGATTTGTCTTCAGGCTCCAGAGCTCCAGATAAGGAGAGTATTTCAAAAACTAAAATCTTTATTTTTGCTTTAAACCCTATGGTGTCACTACTCATTAGAATCGTCTCAAAGAGACGATTCTAATGAGTAGTAACAACATAGGATTTGATGCTAAAATATGTGAGAAAATGTTGGATTTGTTCAGATTACTCCTGCTTATCTGGAGCCTTGTTGACTTCAGTGCTAACCTAAAACCAAAAACTGCTGACTTGGACTGTCCAAGACATTTCAGACCTAATAAATCACAGTAGGTGTTGGTTCACACCTTCCCTAGCAAATGACCAGAAATGAATAGGTCTGTCGCCTACTGACAAACCACTACGACCATAATGAATTAAGACATTGGACAACCCAATGAAACCTCTCTACAATGACTGGCAATCTTACAAATACGGGAAAATATGGTTGTTTTTTTTACACATTATCATAGTGTTTGGTTCCAGTTAGTTCAGATATTGGGATGACCAAATAGGAAAATATTTTTCCTTTTTTGTGTTATCCTTGGTTTCTAGTGTGCATTACATGGCTCTTATATGTTTTGCTTTAATTATGCTTTGACATGTTATGTACACTTTTTACCGAAATAAATCTATCTATCTATCTATTAAAGCAGTAGGCATATTCTGTTTTACTTTCAGTGTGCTTTAAGCTACCATCTGCAATCAATTTGGATTCTGATCAGATTCCAAAAGTCACAGCCACTGATCATCATCAAAACTCTTTGTTATACAGGGCTCCAGATAATGGGGAGAAAACTGCACAAATCCAGCATTTTCTCACTCATTTCAACACCAAATCCTATGGTGTTACTACTCATTAGAATCGTCTCTTCAAGACGATTCTAATGAGTAGTGACACCATAGGGTTTTAAGCAGAAAGAAAGATTTTAGTTTTTGAAATACTCCCCTTATCTGGAGTCCTGGTTATAAAATATAGCTTTCTCAATCTAACACTACTTTAAAACTAACTGTGAAGTAGACAATTTTGTAACAGGCAGAGGGTTGAGTAAAAGAGGATTTCTATTAACCCTTAGCCCGCCAAATAAATTGTCGTCTGCTATATTTCTCGTCTGCTTCAAGTTTCAAAGTGCTTCAAAGTTGCTCAAAATTGCTGAAAATGTTGTCTGAGTGTCAAACAGCTTGGATCCGGATGAGACGCCGAGTTACTCGGCGTCTCATCCGGATCCAAGCTGTTTGCATATGGAGCTATAGTCGTGAGTGGCAGGCTAAGGGTTAAGGAGATCTTATACAAAAAATAACCAGCCTTTATAGGGCTCAATTTTACTTCATATTTCTTTTGCTGTTAATTTATTACTATTAATTCTATTACCCAATAGCCTATTTCTAGTTTTGAAGACAAATGATCACTCAGAGCAGGTTGAAAGTAAAGCAGAATGCGCTTGCTTTAAGCTTCCATCTTCTGGGATAAAGAAAACAATTTAAATAGTGAACATTCATGACAGTATAAATTGGGACTATTTTTTTTCAGTTGAGGAATAAACCAAAGTAAAAAGGCCCATGGAGTCTATCTATGGAGTAATGGGTTAAACTACATGTATATAGACCATTGCATGACATAGAAATATAACTATCATCTGAAGGAATGCTTTTATCATTAGGCAAACTGTCATCTTTTCTATTTTTATTGAATTGCCATATATCAGTGGAAAGTGGCGTCAATATTTTCTGTCATATACAAAATGACATTCTGTCAGATATGAGTAAGTGCATCACTATCGCCATAGCAACATTTTTTAAGATGAATCACACAAAATTTCTAACTCTGTCAAGGGCCTGATTTAATCTGAGTCACCTAAAAATGACTTTAAGAAATCCCAAACCTTTATAGTACAAACTGATTACTAGATCTTCCTTATACAAATAGTTTAGCTCTATTGGTCTACAAAATAAATAATAATCTCTTTTTCTCATATACCTAAACTCAATAAATTTAAAGGGACCAAGCAAGATAAAACACTTAACAAATGTAAAACATTTGATAAACATCTATGAAGCAAGCATCCTTTTTTGGCAAACTAAAGTTTAATGGATTATGCATCCACATTTTTCACAGACGATGTCCTAGGATGAATTATGAACTACTGCATTATGGGACATTTTTGTAAAAAAAAATTCAAATTGCCCGAGATCAACGAGGTCTTTTATGGTAATAGCTGACATGTATTTATCGGGGACAGGCAGTGGAGTTTTTTCCTCCTTTGACATGGAGACTTGTGACTTATAATGGTGCAGTTACTATGGCAACGAGATCAATCTAACAATCCATCCATTCAATTTTTGGCTTGAAACTCAAAAATTGTTTGGATATCAGCTTCTGCCAGTCTCAACCCATTTATACCACAATTACACCTTTTATGCCTTTAATTTATCCCTCAGCTAAAGAAAATAGTTCTTTTTCATAGTCAAGAATATGTAGGATAAGAAATATATTCTATATCCAAGCAGATGGTACATGTAGCTTAAGGCAAGCTGAAAGTAAAGCAGAATGCGCCTTCAGGGGCATTCTGCTTTACTTTCAACCTGCTTTAATGCGTCACCTATCTTCAAAACTAGAAACAGGCTACTTGGTAAAGGGACATTTTAACCATCTTTCTTTGATTTAAGACTCAAGAATAATCTCCAAACTAATTTGTTTGGCTCCAAGCTTTTGACCTTCTTGAATTCGTCAACTCAATCTTTGGCTTGAAACTCTAAATGTCTTAACCATCAGAACCTTTACTCCATATAGCCCTTTTCTAGTATTGAAGATAAGTAACCACTTAAAGCAGGGAGAAAGAAAAGCAGAATGCGCCTTAAGGCGCATTCTGCTTCACTTTCAGCCTGCTTTAAGCTACTATCTGATAGGATATACATGTAGAATATATTTCTTATGATACATATTCATAACTATAAAGTGGAACTATTTTTTTTTATTTCTTTTTGCACATGCTCATGAATGTCTAAATTGGTACTATTTTCTATGGTGGAGGAATAAATTGAATGAGGTAAAAGGCGTTTATATGGAATTATGGGTTAACTGTGATACTCACCATGTTTTCCCTGCTCCATGCTGTTGACGACATCTCTGTGTGCGGTGTCCAGGTTCCTCTCCCGGCCCTCAGATGTACGCATCTGAAATGAACAAACCACAAAATTCAGGATCAAGTTTCATTTTTGATCCAGAGCCCCAGATAATAGGGGGAGTATTTAAAAACCTAAAATGTTTATTTCAGCATTAAACCCTGTAGTGTCACTACTCATTAGAATCGTCTCTTCAAGACAATTCTAATGAGTAGAAACACTATAGGTTTTGGTGCTAAAATGAGTGAACCAATGTTGTAATTGTTCAGTTATCTGCCTCTTATCTTGGGCCCTGTTTGATCACTAATTTTTTGTATCACATAATTATGGCAGTGAAAGTCAATAAATGAAAAATCTCTTTGTTTAACCTTTCCTTCAAAGGCAAATCACCTATAGATCTCCATCAGTTACTGTCAAACACATTGATTGCTAAAAGAAAGATGAAAGTATAAAGCAAAAGGCTTTCTGCTACATTGCCATATAGCTTTAACCCTTTACATCATTGATTGTTTTTAATATTGAAGACAGACGGTAGCTTAAAACAGGCTAAAAATAAAGAAGAAAGCTCCTTAAGGATTATTCTGCTTTACTTTTAGCCTGCTTAAAGAGATCATCTGCTAGGCTATAGGAAATATTTCTTATGGTGCAGATTCATGACTGTATAAAGTGGAATTATTTTCTTCATAGGTGGAATAAATCAAATGTGTTAAAATGTGTATCTATGGAGTAATGGGTTAAAGCAGGAAAGAAGTAAAGCAGAGGGCTTTCTGCTACATTACCATATTCTTTTTAAGCTTTCCTTGTACTTAAAGCCACCAAGAAATATTCAGTTGTGGTGTTCATATAACTAGATAGATGTGTCTTAACCATGTCTATGAGTATGCTTATCATTAACTAACAGTGTACCTGTAAAGAATACACTTGTCCTATGCAAACAGTGTAAACCCTGATCAGAGGTCTCCTGCAGGAGCCCTCTGATCAGGGTTTACACTGTTAGTAAGTTTCCAAACTATTGTTCAAATCAACCCTGTTACCCTTAATTGTTTTCTATATGGACCTGGTGAGATTGGCGATTGGAATTGTCCATGAAGTTTATGGGGTGAATGTCTGAATCAGTTAAGGCACTTCTATGAATACAAGGGTAACCCTTTACCCAATAACCCATTTATAACATTAAATACCACAGGTGATCACTTAAAGCAGGTTGAAAGTAAAGCAGAATGTGCCTTATGGCACATTCTACTTTACTTTCAGCCTGCTTTAAACTACCATCTACTGGGCTATATAAAATATTTGTTATGGTAGTTGTTCATGAGAGAATAAAGTGGAACTATTTTCTTCAGTGGTAGAATAAATCAAATAAGCTAAAAGTCGCTTCTACAGTGGAGAACCTGTTATTCTTTCCCAATAAACGCGTTTACGCTAAAACTATTATTTGCAGTGCAAACAGTTTAGAGCCAGATCAGACGCCGGGTAACCCGGCGTCTGATCAGGCTCCAAACTGTTTGCCACCAAGATAAACAAGAATTATCAGAATTGTCCAAAAGTTGTACTTTTCTACGTTTTAGTGCTTTGCGTTTGCGTGCGTTTGCGTTTAAACGGGAAAGAATAACAGATTCTCCACTGTATAGGGGAAAGGGGTAAATGCTGAAACTGTCCCAACAAATTTGTAAACAATTGCATGCAAATCCCAAACCATAGTGTAGACAAGCACCCTCCATCCGGGGCTCCCATCTGATCGGCGAGATTGATCATTTTTGCCGCGGGAAACAAATTGGAACTCCGAAGATAAACCCACTTGACAATTTGAATCTCTACAAACAAATTAACTAACAATGAAATTTTCTAATTTCTACTCCATATCAATATTAAATTTCACTGTAACCACATGCCACAAAACCATTGACAAAACTCTCGTCCTCTTAATTCTACAAGAATGGAGACGAGTCTCTTGCGACACCGTTTATTGATATTTAATGAAAATAAATTACCGCATTATTTTGGGACAATTGACAGGGGAGGAATCCAATTATGTTTTAACAGCTATACACAACTTTATCATTCCCCAGGCATGGCAATCTGCATTACGTCTTTGTGACAAGTAGTTTCAAAACAGTCGTTAAACGACCGAAGACATCAGGAGTAGTTGTCAAAGAGTAGTGAAAATATCCAAAACTGAATATTTACATACCCGCAATATTCCGTTTGTCGGCAGAATACCGGCAAGAGTTAATTTGGTGGACGACACTGAAACAGTCGTAACTGAAGAGAGGAGTCGAGTTTTGAGATTGTTCTAACATCATTTAACTGTCTCAGACAGTGACAAGTCTTCAAGTAGTCGAACTTAGATATCTCGAACTGGCTTAACTCGAACTATACAATACTATATTGCTACTACATTTCATGCTAGGTTAAGTCGAACATACCCATATTTCAAAGTTAAAACGTGGCTATTAAGCCACGTTTTAACTTTGAAATACGGGTATATTCGATTTAACCAAGTTTGAGATATCGAAGTTCGACTGTATGTAAATTTCTTTAACCCAATACTCCATATATACACATTTGACGCCTTTTTTTTTTGTTCCACTGAAGGAAATATTTCTACTTTATACAGTTAATAAAATTGAGTTATGAATATGTATCTTACGAAATTGTCTATATTCTAACACATAGTAGCTATACCCTCAAAGTCTGTTTCTAGTATTGAAGACAGGTAACCTATTAAAGCTTTACTTTCAGCCTTCTTTAAGCTACCATCTGCTAAAATATGGAAAATATTTCTTTTGGTTCATATTCATGACTGTATAAATTGGAATTATGTTATTCAGTGGAGGAATAAATGAGATGTAATAAAAGCCACTTCTGTGGGGGGGAAAGGGTTAAAGGAGGCTGACAGTTTAGCAGAATTTACTTTCAACCTACTTTAAGTAGTCATAATCTTCATAACTAGAAACAAGCCATGGAGTACAAAGTTAACGTTATCACATATCTAGCACCAAAAAAATGTATATTAATTTTGTAAACAGTGAAGACCCAGAATGATGAGTCACAAAAATGTCTCAGTGAGGTCAACTATATCAATGCAGTTGTTGTTCCTCATCAGTGACTGTATTACTTTCAGTTATAGAATTAATCTTATACATGTACAATATTGAATGCAGAACCCTGGGGGCCATAGTTTTGGATGGAGTCAAGTTCTTAGAACACGTTTGAAACTGTTTCTGTGACGAATTTTTAAAATCTGAAACAAGCCCTTTGTTTTAAGATTACATGTATTTTAAAAAAGATTTAGCGCTTGGTTGTAAAAGGCGATTCTATGAGAAAAATGGTTAAGCAACCACTTGGTCTTAAGCCCTGAAAAAAGCTATGAAAAAAAAGCTTTTAGAAAATATAAGTTTAAGAAAATGTCCCAACGCATGGACCCCCTGGCTGACATCCATCTCTGTAGGTCAAGGTCAGCGTTATACAATTTCTTTCAAGCTGAATGAGTTAATGTCCAGTACTAATGACAAATTGACAATGGCATAAAATATTTATGTCTCCCAATACTGATGGCCGTAATAAATACACAGAAAAGAAACCATTATTTACTGCCCTCCAATGAACAAAAACATTACCATGACAACAAAAAAATACGGTCAAACACTAACATTGTCTTCAGCAACCATTCCTTGAAAAAGCATGGATTCCTTCTAAACCAGGCTCCAGATAATTAATTTTAAGAAGGAGTAAACTGAACAAATCCAACACTTCCTTTAGCAAGAAATCCTGTTGTGTTAATAAATTCAAACTAGCGTGTATTATCCTGCAGTAGAACACGGGTAGGAGTTGAGATTCATAGCTATTAAATCATGAGGCTGTAGACCTGTTCTAGTGCATGATTATAATACACTGGCATGAATATATTATTTCGATTTAACTACAATTTGCACCAATGCAACAGCGCTACATTTTTTGGTGCATAAATCTTTGCAGCCATATTACATTACCTTAAGCTGTTAGAATGCACACATGTTTTATAGAAAATTTAAACAGTAATTCATTCCTTCTTTGCTTATATAGGGGTGTGTCCCAGTGTAATAAACCCCAACTCATCCATCCATCCTTTAGAGTATTTTGCTTTACTTTCAACCTGCTTCAAGTACTGCATGGTCAGTCTCAAAGCTAGAAACAGGTTATGAGGTTCAATATTATACCCATGCACCTTTTAAATGATTCCTAAATGAAAGTTTAACCCTTAGCCTGCCACTCACGACTATAGCTCCATATGCAAACAGCTTGGATCCGGATGAGACGCCGAGTAACTCGGCGTCTCATCCGGATCCAAGCTGTTTGACACTCGGACAACATTTTCAGCAATTTTGAGCAACTTTGAAGCACTTTGAAACTTGAAGCAGACGAGAAATAAAGCAGAAGACAATTTATTTGGCGGGCTAAGGGTTAACTCTTTGAATGCTGGGTATTTTTCAATCTGCAACAATTGTCATCTGCTACTGTTCTAAATATAGAATTTTCTTAATCTCTTTTCAATACATGGTCAGAGTGTCAAACAATTTGGATCCTTTACGCGGATCCCCTAGCATGCGAAGAATTAATGGCAGTTGTTGTTGTTGTTTCTTCTAAGATTTATCGTCCCACATAAGCTTTTTTCAGATGCGTCATCCTATTGTCATTACGGTTAAGACAATATTTTTGCACAGTCTGGATATTAGTTTAATGGTATCTAATTAATTAAATTAATTAGCTACCATTAAACTTTATTATAACCTTTATAGGTCTATAAGGTTTCAATTTAAGCTATCATTAAACTTTAATTTAGTGATAATTTGACACTTTGCTGTATGGAGATGCCAGTTTTAAAGTAGTCTGTAATAGGTTGTTTTTGGTATTGAAGAAAGGTGGTAGTTTAAAGCAGGCTGAAAGTAAAGCCAGTTTTAAGCTACAATCTACTGCGATATAAGAATTTTTTCTAATGATACATATTTATGAGTTTAAAGTGGAACTACTTTCTGTAGTGGAGAAGTAAATTAAAAGCCTCAAAAGGACAAATCTTATGGATAACGAGTTAAACGATGTAAAATGTTTATCAGGAAAAACCTCTGTCAAATACAATGTTTCTTTAAAACAGGACTCTAGATCAGGGGAGTATTTCGCAAACTAAAATCTGTATTTCTGCATAAAATCCTATGGTGTCACTTCTTATTAGAATCGTCTCAAAGAGACGATTCTAATGAGTAGTAACACCATAGGATTTGATGCTGAAATGAGCGAGAAAATATTGAATTTGTTCAGTTTACTCCATCTTATCTATTCTTATATGTATCCTGATGAGGAATGAGCTAAATGCCTCTCTAATACCATCACAAGAACCAACTAGAAGACTAGGATCAATACAAGATTGCAGCTTGACACTGGGACGTTCTGCCGAGCAGTAACGCGTCACAAACGGCCATTACCCAGTGTGCATAGCTGTCCAAGCAGACTAATCCAATCAAAACTGGCTTTGACACTAACGTAATCAAGCGTGGATCTAATCTTCTCTTTCCCTCCAAAAATCACTTCAAAACATCGATGTTCCCCCTACAAACAACTGTCTGTCACTGTAAGACGAAATAAACTATAACGACCAGTATTTAAAGTGATACCAAAAACATTACTTATAATCGAATACAAGCCGCCTAAACTTTTATCATGCGCTCGTACCAGGACACTCTGGACGCTATTTTGAACTATTTGATGGATAAAATTTGACAGCTATGGAATATACATCGCAGATAAAATGTACAACCCTCTCAGTTAAATTGATTTTCCCCAATCGGGACATAAATAAAGGTCCATGTCACAGCATACAAGTAATGATTCTTTGGCGTAATAAGGGCTTACAGTTTCCTTCATAGCAGTGTGTTTTTACCCACTACTCCATATATACACAGTTTAATACATTTAACCTATAAATAGTTCCAATAATTATATAACGTCATGAATGTGCACTATCAAAAATATTTTCTTTATCTTAAAAATTAGCAGATGGTAGCTCAAAGTGGGCTGCAAGTAAGGCAGAATGTGCCTTAACCCATTAACTCATAAGCGATAAACAATTATCAATGCTTATCTCAATACAAGCTAGTGGATTAAACAGTGTCAAAATGAGTCAGTATGAGAATATTGTGCAATGCGTCAATATGAGTCAGTATGGCTTAATGGGTTAAGGCACATTCTGCTTTACTTTCGACCTACAATAAGTGATCACCTGTCTTCAATACTAGAAACAGACTATGGTTAGGCCTTTACCTCATAACCTCTGTTTCTAGTTTTGAAGACAGATGACCACTTAAAGCAGGTTTAAAGTAAAGCAGAATGTGCCTGAAGGCACATTCTGCTTTACTTTCAGCCTTCTTTAAGCTAAAATATGCTAGGCTATATAAAATATTTGTAATGGTAATTGTTCATGAGGGTATAAACTGGAACTATTTTCTTCAGCGTAGGAATAAATTAAATACGCTAAAAGTCGCTTCTATTGGAGAAAGGATTAAAGGCGTAAAAAGGTGTATTTATGGGGTAGCAGGTTAACTCCTACCATGCTTAGTGGCAGATGTGCCACATCCATTTACCTTTGCCATCAGTTTTGATCCAGCATAATGCGGCGTCTCAACAGGATGCAAACTGTTTGACATTCTGACTCAAATATTTTGAAAAATCTATTTTTAGAACAGTAGCAGACGACAATATTGTTGCAGACAAAACAATTACCCAGCATGCAAAGTGTTAAGACAATGTAAGATCTCCTTGCTTCATCCTGCAAATCTCTTCTCTAACCTCTCACATCATTAAATCGTATGTCACAGCCGAAATAAGGTGACATGACCTGAATTCCTCTTGAATTTATGTCGTTTGCAATAAAACAGTTTCTCATACAAACACTGAAAATCAAAGACAATCAAGAAAAATACATCAAGATCGACCTCAATAGCGAAAATCTCATTTTCTCCATGCTCTATCAACGGAATAAACACAGGTCCATAAAAGACTCGGAAAACTGACTTTTTGCGAAACGTTTACAGTCACATCGTAATGTACCAAAGGACTTTAATTTCATTTTGATAAAACTCTAGGGGGCAGCTCATACGAACACAAGACTATTTTATGTGACATCGAATCCTTGTTTTAAAATAATCAATGTGACAGGCGGAAAAATATAAATGTCAAATGCAAATTTCCCAGCTAGTTTTTAATTTCTATTTGTATACTCTCATGGGACAGGGTAAGATACATACAACGCGATGTTTTGTGACATGGGCTTCATTCGGTTTGTATTCGCTATCATCAAGAAAAGTGTTTTCACTCCTACGAGAGTGATATTCTCAGAGCTCCAGATAAGGGGAGTATTTCAAAAACTAAAGTCTTTAGTTCTGCTTTAAACCCTATGGTGTCACTACTCATTAGAATCGTCTCGAAGAGACGATTCTAAGGAGTAGTAACACAATAGGATTTGGTGCTGAAAAGGTGAGAAAATGTTGGATTTTTTCCCTTTCACTCCCTCTTATCTGGAGCCCTGTATTCTGTGTAAAAAAATTCCAATGCAATAGCCAGGTTTCTAAAATATAACCAAAGTCATAAAAGACAAGGAGCGCAGTTTCAGTGCACTTTAATATAAACATAAAATTACTTTAATCCTTTTAATGGGGAAATGTGTTTTAAAAGACATTTCAAAACGGTTTGGACTCCAAACCCTAGACCTAATAACTTGATTTTTGATCTGAGACCAAACTGTTAGTCTTTTAGATTGAATACCTGCAAAGATAGAGAGAACAAAAGAGTAGTGAATAAGAAATAAAGCTGAGAGAATTTTAAACAGAGAAGATAATTCAGTGTATACAGGGTTACATCACTGTGGTATATTTGTAGAAATTTTACCTCTTTCTTACAAGTAACAGATGAACAGTTTCAATATTCAATTTCAGAATTTTATCACCAAACTTACAAATGTTCTTTAAATTATAATATGCACTGTGTCAGATCAGCCATGTTATCAGGGTCAATATTATTTGACAATTATCAAGGGCTCCAGATGAGAGCTGGTTAACTGAACAAATCTCTCATTTCAGCACCAAATCCTATCAATTGACTGCTCATTAGGATCGTCTCAAAGAAACGATTCTAATGAGTAGTGACACCATAGGGTTTAATTCAGAAATAAAGATTCTAGTTTTTGAAATACTCCCCTTATCTGGAGCCCTGTAATTATCCATTACCCCATAGTCTGTTTCTAGTTTTGAAGACAGGAGACCCCTTAAAGCAGGTTGAAAGTAAAGCAGAATATTCTGCTTTACAACCTGCTTTAAGTGGTCACTTCACCTGTCTTTAAAACTAGAACAGATTATGGAGAAATGGGTTAATCTATTACGTAAGGAGGGACAGGGGTAAGTGAGAGAGTGAATGAGCGTGTGAGTGAGTGATGAGCGAGCTAGGAATGGGGTAGCATGCTTTTAGCTACTACAGTATATATCTAATAGGGTATAGGGAATATTTTTTATGGTACATGTTCCAATCTGTGATTCTTCAGTGAAAGAATAAATTACAGGCGTAAAAAGGCATAGTATTGAAGGAATAGGTGAATTCTTTGAAGCATCCACCATACCATTACAAAACTTCCCAATTCACCACTCATACAGAGAATGAAAAACCCTGCAGCTTACATTGTCGTAAATCTATACATTTTAAAATCTTTGTAGAATGTAAAATTTTATTACTACCATTTCCATATGCAATTAGTTATAAAGTTGTTCCTACCGGCAATCAATGGTAACTCTACCAAGCTTTAATTCCTCGCTACAGTCAAAACATGTGCTGGCTGGCTATATAACATGAAGCAAGGCTACAGATAAGGGGGGTATTTCAAAAACTAAAATCTTTATTTCTCAATTAAACCCTATGGTGTCACTACTCATTAGAATCGTCTCTTCGAGACGATTCTAATGAGTAGTAACACCATAGGATTTGGTGGTAAAATGAGTGAGAAAGTGTTGGATTTATTCATTTTACCCCCTCTTATCTGGAGCCCTGATGAAGTACAATAGCTTCCTTATTTTGCCAATGACAGCTTACTGGGACAGTAAAAGACATGCAGAAAGCCCTAAGGAATTTTCTGCATGACATAAATTCTGCATTAAGAAGGTAAAACATTTTTGTCTTACAAGATGGAAATTACTTCTGTCTTGAATTTTGAATCCTTGCTCAACATATGTTTAACTTTAAGCATGCTAGCTGGGAAGTCATGTTAACCTTTGCAAACAGTTTGGATCCTGATGAGACGCTGCGTAACGCAGCGTCTCATCATGATCCAAACTGTTTGACAGTATGACTGTGTTTTGAAAAGAAAATTTGAAAAAACTATTTATTAGAGCAGCAGCAGACGACAATTGTTGCAAACTAAAAAAATTACCCCGCATGCTAAGAGTTAACTGTAAAATAAATCATATTTATTATCACCAAAGTATTTGAATACAAACTGCGTAGAACATTAAAGTGGAAGATGATCATTTGCGATCACTTGATGACTTTTCCTATTTCTGACGTAATTACACACATCATGATTGTACTGTTGCGAAAGACTTGAAAAATAAAAAAAATTAAAATTTTACAGACTGGTTTACAAGCAGCCACTGTTTGACGGACTGGTTGTCAATTTCCAACAGACACATTTCTTTTCAGTCTGTTATCAGCTGGATTAAATTAAAACATCACACTTAACAAATTGAAAAGCAATTTCCAGCCAAAATCGCCCCGAATTACGAATTCAAAAACAATAACCATAACTTCGATGTCACTGACTGCTCTCCACTAAACAGCCAATGAGAGAGAGGGAGCCACCTCAGACAATGTCGAAAAAACAATTCATTAGCCCCTTAGCTGTAAGTCCGAGTACAATGGTTATTTGCAAACAGTTTAGATCCTGATCAGACGCCGCGTAATGCGGCGTCTGATCAGGATCTAAACAGTTTAACACTCTTTTTCAATATTTCTTACGTCTAAAATCCTATAAATTAAATTGCGAAAAATAAAAGCATACAATACTTGTTTAAAGCAGATGACGTCAGGGCCGTGTAGAGTTAATTCCTTTACTGCCACACTATTTCCTACTAAACAAATTGTAGACTTACTTTAACTTTGCAAATTAACATTTCAAGCAATTTGAATGAATATTAACATCAATATGAGTCTCAAACAGTTTGGATCCTGATCAGATGCCGCGTAACGCGGCATCTGATCAGGATCCAAACTGTTTGCAAATATTAGTACACTAAGGGCCAAGGATATGAAGGGGTTAATTAAATTCCTGTCATATGTTTGTCATTACATGATGAACACAGTTGGAGCATTTGTGATAGTAATGAATTTAAATGAAACGCCAGACACCTTTATAAAATTGGAAAACACCACCGACTCAGCGACTGATCACGTCTTCTTGATCGTAAACTACTTGTCCATGTCAGCTTTATAACTATCTCGAGGCTATGACATAACGAGGAAGCCTAATTAATTTATAAAATTAATTAATTGTAAAAATAACTACAAATGATATAAACCGTGTACAGAACAAACAATTAAGAAACAATTTACAATTAGCCCAATTGACACAATATAATATACATGTATGATTATATATACAGGGTTCCAGATAAGAGGGAGTAAACTGAACAAATGCAACATTTTCTCACTTATTTCAGGATCAAATCCTATGGTGTAACTACTCATTAGAATTGTCTCTTGGAGACAATTCTAATGAGTAGTAACAACATAGGGTTTTAAGCAGAAATAAAGATTTTAGTTGTTTTTTTAAATACTCCCCTTATCTACAGCTCTGATAGAACTTCTACAGAAGCCTTCTGCATTATTTCAACGCTGCAGTAAAAACTCGCCTGTCCCTAGATATATCTCAAAGCTCTTTGATGAAAATTTCTATAATAGTTTTGACTGTATAGAATAATCTGTAGAGTCTAACAAGAAATATGTAGAAACTTAAAAGACTTAAATCACATAAATTGTATTTAAATTACAATATCAGACTCGCTTCATTTGAAAATTGGCCCAAAGAAATTTGCATGTAAACTAGCTGTTATGTTCTTGTCTTTACTCAATTCTATTGTCATAAACAGTAATATAAGTAACGTAATCAACTTGTGGGGAAGATTTTGGTTTGTTTGAAAAGTAAATTAACCCTTAGCCTGCCACTCACGACTATAGCTCCATATGCAAACAGCTTGGATCCGGATGAGACGCCGAGTAACTCGGCGTCTCATCAGGATCCAAGCTGTTTGACACTCGGACAACATTTTCAGCAATTTTGAGCAACTTTGAAGCACTTTGAAACTTGAAGCAGACGAGAAATATAGCAGACGACAATTTATTTGGCGGGCTAAGGGTTAAATATTTTCCAACATTTCCTGTTATTTTTTCTGCAAACAGTATATTGTAACAACCCATTAGGATTGTGCCTCTTGTAGGATGGTTCTGCTTTACTTGCATGGCCTGAAAACTGCACCATACACTAAATTCTAGATTAGATTATGACGTCGTTTTTTAAATACAAATTACGTAACATTTACGTCATAATTATGGAATGTATAAACAGAGCTCCAGGTTGAATAGGGGGAGTAACTCAAAACGAATAAAGTCTTTATTTCTGCATTAAACCATGTGGTGTCACTACTCATTAGAATCGACTCTCCGAGACGATTCAGGTGGGTGTTTACATCAAGGGATTTGGTGCTGAAATGTGTATGAATGTTGGATTTGTTCAGTTTACTTCCTCTTATCTGGAGCCCTGGTATAAAACTATGTGTAGCCGTTTTCCCTTGTATTGTTTACTTTTGTTGTTCAATGTTACTTTGAGTTATAATTATAATGCTAATGTTTCTCACTATCCGTGGGACTTATGCATATGTAAATAAAAGTTGAAGTTGAAAGCATCTATCTTGAAAACTAAAAACAAACATTTTCAACACCATGGTCCTGTTTAAAATTTACTCATAACATTTCAAACAGTGTAGACCTAGATCAGAGGGCTCTAGGAGCCCTCTGATCAGAGTCTACACTATTTGCTAATTTAGAGCAGTATATGATAAACTAACCAGAATTCTAAGCAGATTGGTATATGTTTTTGTGACTAAAATGATCCACAAAGGAATCTAATAACCCACAAGAGTTACTTTGTGCTGAAAGAGTTTAACTTGTGTGATGCTGCTCTCTTATCTGAGTCTACACTGTTACCTTAGGACAAATATACTTTTGTCAGGTACACTCTTTGCAAATGACACATATATGTGCAACTAGGATTAGAAGCAATAACCCATTACACCATAGCCTGTTTCTAGTACTAAAGATAGGTGACCACTTAAAGCTGGTTGAAAGTAAAGCAGAATGTGCCTTAAGGCACATTCTGTTTTACTTTCAACCAGCTTTAAGCTATTATCTGCAAGGATATAGAAACTATTTCTTATGATACATATTCATGACTGTATAAAAGAGACTATTTTTCTAGTTTGAAAAAAAAACAAGGATTAGGGTAAACTAGTCTATTGTTTACTAACCGACCTCTGGTACACTTGCCATTTGAGTTGATATCACCAATATTACTAAGGACAAGTCACCAGCCAGGGATAGAGACCAATCAATCAACAGTTAACTGCCCCTGACATGCTCCCTGCCTTCACAAGTAGCCTGTTTAACCCCTTCACTGCCTTACTCCAAATACAGCAGTTATTTGCAAACAGTTTGGATCCTGATCAGACGCCGCAGTATGACATAATGAGCAAATGTAATGAATTTATAAAATTAATTAATGTAAAAATAACTGCAAATGATATTAACAGTGTATAGAGAAAACAATTAACCCTTAGCCTGCCACTCACGACTATAGCTCCATATGCAAACAGCTTGGATCCGGATGAGACGCCGAGTAACTCGGCGTCTCATCCGGATCCAAGCTGTTTGACATTCGGACAACATTTTCAGCAATTTTGAGCAACTTTGAAGCACTTTGAAACTTGAAGCAGACGAGAAATATAGCAGACGACAATTTATTTGGCGGGCTAAGGGTTAAGAAACAATTTACAATTAGCCCAATCAGGATCTAAATAGTTTGACACTCATTGCAATATTTTTAGGTCAAAATTCCTAAATTGGAAATTTGAGAAATAAAAGCAGATGACAATTGTTTGAAATTGATGACAATACAGGGCTCCAGATAAGGGGAGTATTTCAAAAACTAAAACCTTTATTTCTGCTTTAAACCCTATGGTGTCACTACTCATTAGAATCGTCTCAAAGAGACGATTCTAATGAGTAGTTACACCATAGGATTTGGTGCTGTATAAGTGAGAAAAGGTTGGATTTGTTCAGAATACTCCCTCTTATCTGGAGCTCTGCAATATGGCAGTGAAGGGGTTAACTCTTCCAGTGCTAACATTAGTAGCTTGTCTTGCCTTAACCCATTACCTCATAAAAACGCCTTTTAACGCCTTCAATTTATTCCTCTAATGGAGAAAAAAGTTCAAATTTATACAGTCATGAATAAGTATTGTAAGATAATTTTTCTATATTCTAGCAGATTATAGCTTAAAGCATGCTGAAAGTAAAGCAGAATGTGCCTTAAGGCACATTCTGCTTTACTTTCAACATGCTTTAAGTGATGACTTATTTTCAATACTAGAACTGGCTATGGGGTAATGGGTTAATCAACAGTCTAGATCCAGATTAGACAATGAATAAATCGGTGCCTGATCTGGATCGCTACACTATGATTGAAAATAATGAAAAATTACAGAGAAAAGAAACAATGTTAATTGCAGCACATGGAAGTTATGAAGCAGAATACGTTTATTAGTCTTGATTATGCTATAAGCGCGACTTGGCAAGCTTTTGCAAACAGATTGGATCAAGATTAGATGCTGCGTAACGCGACATCAAATCTGGATCCAAACTGTTTGATATCATATTCAACTAATCTTCAGTTCAAATACTGTAAAAACTTATTTTAATTTTTTGTTCACAGACGATATATTTGAAGCAGACGACAATTCAGCATGATAAAGATTAAGCATCAAAGAGACATGTGAGTAGTAGTAGCTGTTTTGCCAGATATTCCCCAGGGTGGCACCTGATGAGGGGATATTAGTTTATAGAAGTTAAGTACCGCTGTGGGTAAGGCTATATTATATAAGGTCCTCGATGTCTACAGCCCTAAACAAATGATCGACTGGTTTGCATACCAGATGGCGGGAGTCATGCAAAAACCGAGACCAAAAACTACTCGTACATGACAAAGTCTATAGTCTGCTTCTCGAGGGAGCTCGTCTTTACTTAGCTTCATATTAGTATGACAGCATACTATCGGAAAACAAGGCCCCACATCACAACGTGTCCCTGTACCGTCGTTTAGACAACTTAAAATGTAATCAGCTTCATTTCCCATGTCTTTCTTAAACATAAAATTAATACTTCCTTCATTATTCTTCATTAAAAAGTGTTTGTAAAGTTAAAATATGTTGCGCAATGTCCTGATAATAGTTTTCAGGTATCAGATATGGATCAAAACTGTTGGTAGACCGCTGTGTTTGGCTAACCATTTCAAAGGCTAAGAATAAAGACCATTTATCATTGCTACCCTGTTTCAAGGGAATAATTGTGGGCCATATGTCTCCAAGCATGCAAATTTTTTCAAGACAAAATTTTGTAAAAACTTGCCCTTTCATCTTTCAATAAAAACTGGAATATACTTAACCCTACGCTTGTCTTAACTCAATCTGCATTTAAATTAGTGTTTTCAAATGGGTGTAAGACTTATGCATTCTAGTAAATGTAGAAAATCAATCACAAGTGTAAAATGGTTTGGATCCAGATCAGATGCAGTCACTGTAATCTAAATCCAGACTATATGTAAATAAAAATGTTCGTCACCACTGACAGGCAAACGGTTAAACTGAACAAAACATGGATGGCATCCAGGATATTTAAAAATTTCAACACTAAACAACTGTCACAATGTCTGCAAACAAAATGCTCTGCTTATATTTTGAAATTGTTTCAACCCTTTACTGGATAGTTATACATTTTTACCAATCTAATTTATTCCTCCATTGAAGAAAATAGTTCCAATTTATAGTCATGAAGATGTATCATAAAAAAAAAAAAGTTTCTATATTCTAGCAGATGGTAGCTTAACCCTTTGAACCCTAGTCCCGCATATAGGCGTCCTTTTCAAACAGTGTACATGTGAATAGTACACTTGTCCTATGCAAACAGTAAAGACCCAGATCAGAGGGCTCCGAAAGGAGCCCTCTGATCAGGGTCTTCACTGTTTGTCATACTGCCAAACATTGACAAAAACAACCCTTAAAAGTCAGAAATGGACTAGACATAAATGGAAACTGGAATTGTCCATTTAAAGTTTCAGGGAGGAAAGAGTTAAAACAGGCTGAAAGTAAAGCTGAATGTGCCTTAAGGTGCATTCTGCTTTACTTTCAACCTGCGTTAAGTGGTCACAAATTGGGTTAATATTCTTTATATAAACAGTACCCTAGTGACAAACATTTTGGGTTTTCTATTTAGGTATTTTATGCCTAACTGAACATACACTTTTAAAAATGTTAAACAGTTAAGATACTTATCAGACATAAAAGACTTTGACTCCAGGAGCATAATTGGAACAATCTTGATAGAGGACCTGTGCAACATAATCTAAGTGTTGACTGACAAATGAGTCATATATAGACAACTCTTCCTTATAGATGGTAGATTAAAGCAGACATAAAACAAAGCAGAAGCCTGTTTCTAGTTTTGGAGACAGGGACTATTCAAACGAGGTTGAAAGTAAAGCAAATGCAGAATTCTGCTTTACTTCTATGCTGCTTTAAACTATCATCTGCTTGGATAAAGCCAATATTTCTTATCATACCAATTCATGACTGCACACTGTGGAACTATAATTTTCTACAGGGAAGGAATAAATTAATGACGTAAGTGGGCATATTCATGGGGTAATGGGTTCAAAGAACCTAGTAACCATCTGTCTCATAATCTGACAACAATTTTTTAGCATTACCCAACAAATACGCCTTTTTACACCTCTAACTTATTCCTCCACTGAAGAAGCACATTCTGCTTTACTTTCAACCTACTTTAAATGGTCACCTATCTTGAAAACGAATAACATGTAATGGGGTAATGGGTTAAGGGAAGGATAAAGCAGACAAGATTTACTCTGTATGCAAAGGATTAAAGAAACCGCAAAGTTTCCGGGTCAGACATGCATACATTCGCTGCATCACAAGGCAGAGCAGGAACTTTTTTAAAACTAAAATCCATTACTGGAGAAAATTCTAGCCTGTCACAAGATTTGTAATTGACAGCAACGCGAGTCAAAGAGTTTACATCTATCATAAGAAACTGTCCTGATATAAAACTCATAAACATCCATCACGGCAATCATCGTTGATTCCTCCTGCTGTCTAATTCTCCGAAAGCATCGTAATCCGAGCAGCAAATGAAATCCTGCCTCATTCCGCAGGGATTTTCCCAAACTAGCGACCTTTCTCATAATTGCCGAGCTTGACAAATTTGAGTATTTGTCAAAACGTTAATTGGTCTTCTCCGATGAGTCGTTGAAATCAATCAAAGTTATACAGTTGGGATGTTTTATTAATGTTTATCAGTGCAACATGACAAGTGGAACTAATCGCTTGTGATATTCATGGAGGGATCTGTCAGTCTTTGTAAAGGCCGCACCAACAACAAGAGCAAACTACAAGCAATTGCATCAAAGTATTTTCAATACATAGGTAATTAATTTTCTCCCCTCGTACAGTTCAACACGGATATTCTGAACATTAAACGTTCAGCTCATTTTGAGTGATATCAACAGCAAATACTTTGAAAGCAGAATGGAATTAATTTAGAAAGTTTTTAAAGCTTTCTGTTTTACTTTCATCTTGCATAAAGGAGCCATTTATGTGAAACATGCTTTCTTTTGAGTTGTGTTTGTAGTAGAGTTTTACTGTTCAAGCTCTTGAAACATGTATTTCAATACTGTAAAATTCCTAAAACCTGGGACACCATATAATGCAAACTTTGAACAAATTGTTTGATTGCCCAGTGATTTGTCCAAAAGGTGCAAACTGAATGGCAAACAGTGTAGACCCTTATCAGATGGAGCAGTCTGATCAGGGTATACACTGTTTACTCAGGCCTGTCCCAACACTCAGGATAATTTAGTTTCCTTCTGTACAATGAAACCTTGCTTTTATGTACACTCCAAAGCATGATAAAATGTTGATGTCAAAGACTTAAAGTGGCAGTTTTATCCTTTTTTCTTCCTATATAACACCTTTTGGCACTTATACTTATTCCTAAAACAAATGTTTTCCCATTCTTTAACTGAGCTTTACAACAAGTTTTCCTACATTCTGACAGGTGACAGCTTAAAGCAGGCTAAAAATAAAGGAGTATTCCTTTATACTTGTCCCCGAAAAAAAGCACACAAGTCATGTGTGTGGTATGTGAGAAAACATCACAATAACCCATTACCCCATAGTCCATTTCCTGTATTGAAAATAGGTGCCAACTTAAAGCAGGTTGAAAGTAAAGCAGAATGCGCCTTAGGGCGCATACTGCTTTACTTTCAGCCTGCTTAAAGCTACCATCTACTAGAAAATAGAAAATATTTCTTATGATAAACATTCACAATTGTATAAAATTGGATTTTTTTTTCAGTGCAGGAATAAATTAGAGGCGTAAAAAGACGTATTTATGGGTTAATGGGTTAAATTATAATTTGTTGAATGCATTGTAGGAGGACATGGATGAACAAGGTATGTATGTACACTCTATATGTGGACAGACACCCAAAAATGAAAGTATTGATGAAGGGACGGAGATGGGTTTTACGGTACTGCCACACAAAATTGGCCATAAGAATGGAGCAGAAAGCAAAAGATCATAATGGGCCTGATAGACCCTGGTCATGTCAACCCAGTCAGACCAGATGATTTTTTTCAAATACCTACCACCATTTATACAATACCCCATAATCTGTTTCTAGTATTGAAGAAAGGTGACCACTTAAAGCAGGTTGAAAGTAAAGCAGAATGTGCCTTAAGGCACATTCTGCTTTACTTTCAATCTGTTTAAGATACTATCTAATTGATTAAAGAAAACATTTCAAATGATACACATTCATAACAGTATAAAATGGAACGATTATCTTCACTAATTAGTAGAGGAATAATTTAAATGTGCTAAAATGCATATCTATGAAGTAAAGGGTTATACATACATATATATACAGTATTGCATCCCTACACAAATAATCAAGGTTATATACGGTAAAATTTCTAGTATTGCATCCCTACAACAATAACCAACTTCCAGTTTTGATTTGAAGACAATTTTAGGTACCTACAAAAGACAAACACAATACCAGGACTGAGGTTCTTCAATCTTACATGGAAGCATTCCACTTCCGATGTTAAAAATAGAAACTACAACAATAACCAGGGTTATATATATAGTATTGCATCCTTATAAGGATGCAATACTATATATATAACCCTGGTTATTGTTGTAGTTTAGTACAATAACCAATTTGTAGTTTTGATTTGAAGACAATTTTAGGTACCTACAAAAGACAAACACAATACCAGGACTGAGGTTCTTCAATCTTACATGGAAGCATTCCACTTCCGATGTTAAAAATAGAAACTACAAAAACAACCAGGGTAATATATACAGTATTGCATCCCTACAACAATAACCAATCTGTAGTTTTGATTTGAAGACATTTTTTAACACCTACAACAGACAAAAGCCAAAATCAAATTTTTTCGAACAAATTTCTTCAATCTTACACGGCAGCGTTCCACTTGCTAGGCTATCAAAACATCACAGCTTGCTCAATTTACGTTTAGTCACATACTGCATCACAGAAACCCACTGAATTTAAATGAGTAATAACTCACGAATATTTTCATTTAAATTTGCTAACTTTGCGCAAGTTTCTAAACAGCCCATTACGCACCAGCTATAGATCATCGGTCTAAACAGACAGCAGGGACAAGCCGGTTCAATAGTCATTGGAAGTAGTCAATTTGTAGTTTCTCCCAAGATTTCTGCTCTACAGTACAACCTGTATTAATTCCATGCATGTTGGGTAATTTTTCAGTTTGCAACAATTGTTGTCATCTGCTTCTGTTCTAAAAATAGAATTAGGCAAATTTCTTTTTAAAACAGGATCAAGGTGTCAAACAGATTGAATCCCGATGAGACGCCACGTTACGTGGCGTCTCATCAGGATTCAAACTGTTTGCACTGATAATAACGATTTGGCCACTAGCATGCGAAGAGTTTATCGGCTACAAGATATCAGCTGAATTTCTAGTTTTAATGATTATACAGCTTAATGAGGAAAAAGAAATGCAGAAAGTTGCTAATGGAGCTTTCTGCATTACTTTTCTCCTTCAATAAGTGGTAACAAATGTTTTCTATAATTCTGCTTCACTCAAGTTTCACTGTTTTTCTATTTCCCTAATCATTATCCCTATGAATGGAATCCCAGATTTTGTTTGCAAGTACAGTAAAACCTCTCTATTACGGCCACTAAAAAGAAAGTTAATTTATTGTAACAAAATCAGATGACAGCTTAAAGCAATGTGACAGTAAAACATAAAGCTCTTAACCCATTACCCCATAAATACTTCTTTTTACGTCTCCAATTTATCCCTAGTCTGAAGAAAATAGTTCCAATTTATACAGTTGTGAATATTCAACATTAGAAATAATTTCTATATTCTAGCAGCTGGTAGCTTAAAGAAGACTGAAAGTAAAGCAGAATGCGCCTAAAGGCGCATTCTACTTTACTTTCAACCTGCTTTAAGTGGTCACCTATTTTCAAAACTAGAAACATGCTATGGCGTATTTGGTTATGCAGTCACCTGTCTTAAACATATAAGTCATACACTTTAGTGGTCATTACAGAGAAGTGTTACTGTAGCCAAAGTTATCATTCAGACCTAAATGGGGATACACTTGGTACCTGATCTGGAGCAAAACTGACTGGTAATCTTGGGAATATTTCATTGCTTAGCTCATTCACTCCTGAAACTTTTAATGGACAATTCAAATTTCAAAATAAGATTAGTCCATTTTTGAATTTATAGGGTTGATTTTAACAATACATTGTATATTTCAAATGACAACTGTATAGACCCTGATCAGAGGGCTCCATAAGGAACCCTCTGATCAGGGTCTACACTGTTTGCATGGGACAAATGTAATCCTCTCAGATACACATTTTGTAAATGACTAGTATGAATAATTAGATCTTAAAACATGTGCAGATGACATTTTTGAAGCAACATGTGCTATTGAAGAGAAAGGGACTGCATTTTGACAGAATCAGCGAACTGCTTATTTTGCATGTGTTTATCTAGATCAGATTGAAATTCACATAAAGCCCTGAGAACTTGTTTAGAGTTTTTAATACAAGTAGCTACTTAAAACAGGCTGAAACTAAAGCTTTCTTTTCAAGTAACATCCTGCTTTAACTCATTATCCCATAAAATGCCTTTTTATGCCTTTAATTTATTGGTCCACTGAAGAAAATAGTCCCACTTTACAGTCATGACTATGTTCCACAAGAAATATTTCTTATATCCTAGCAGATGGTCAGCTTAAAACATAATGAATGTAGAGCAGAATGCACCTAAAGTCGCACTCTGCTATTCTTTCAACCTGCTTCAGACTTATTCACTCCTGAAACTTTTAATGGAAAAGTCCTGAGTCCAATATAGTCTATTCCATGTTTTACTATTTAGAGTTGGTTTCTGGGATATATTGCAAATACGACCTTTGATCTACACTGTTCCACTTTATAAAGTCATGAATATGAACCAATATTTTCTATATCCTAGCAGATGCATGGATTGTGTATAAAAGCACTCTGAATTTAAAGCAGAATATGCCTTAACTTAAATACAGTAAATTTCAGAAAAGAGAATAGGGCCAAGTTTAGCGCCCAACAACTCTGATAAAAATCCAACACAACCTAAGATAGTTAACTCTTTCAACACTTAGTCACTCTTGTGGGTTATAAGGTTTCCTTGTGGATCTTTTTAATTACCAAAACATGAACCAGTCTACTTTGAAATTTCTGGATAGTAATAAATATTGCTCTAAATTAGCAAACAATGTAGACCCAGATCAGAGGGCTCATATAGGAGCCCTCTGATCTGGGTCTACACTGTTTGTAAATGTGACAAGTATATTTTAAACAGGTTCATGGTGGTGAAAGAGTTGAGGATAAGATAGAGATCTATGACCTAGTGTGTAACCAAGAACAGAGAAAAACTTCCAAGCATTGAAAGATTGATTACTTCATTGGTCGCACATGCTACTTGTGAACACAATAAATTTCTACTTTTTTGTATTTAAATTTTAAATTTTTCAATTTTGAAATACAGATTTGTTTACAAGTCAAAGTAGACAAACTCTTGCACCAACTGATCCTTTTTATCTGGAGATGTACATGTTTATTATTTAAAGGTGCAGTAAAACAAATTACGATGGGTTTTTTTAATGCAGCAGGGCTCCAGATAAGAGGAAGTAAATTTCTCACTCATTTTAGCACCAAATTCTATGGTCTTACTACTCATTAGAATTGTCTCTTCAAGACGATTCTAATGAGTAGTGACACCATAGGGTTTAAAGCAAAAATAAAGATTTTAGATTTTGAAATACTCCCCTTATCTGGAGCCCTGATGCAGTCAATTTTTCTATGAAATTGTGGTTTGATGGGTGGCCAGATGCTGGATGAAAGGCAAACCAAATTGTTCACCATGAACACTTTGTGCTCGTGTGAACTAAAAATGTATTAAAGATGACAAAACTGAAAGGAAAATAACAATGTACAAAACTGGAACAGAGACCATACCCATGACAGTTGAGTAACCATAAGTTTCCTGCGCTGTTAGTAAAGTAATGCAGTATTAATTTACCATAACAACTACTGAAATCAATTCTCATTTGCAACACTTATAGCAAGCCGCTGCTTAACCCTTAACCTGTTTCTGGTTTTGAAGATAGGGGACCACTTAAAGCAGTTTGAAAGTAAAGCAATTATAGCAAGTGGCTGCTTAACCCATTACCCCATAGCCTGTTTCTAGTTTTGAAGACAGGTGACCACTTAAAGCAGGTGAAAAGTAAAGCAGAATGCCCCTTAAGGCATTTTTCTGTGATGGAGGACTAAATTAAATGGGTAAATGGAGTAATGGGTTAAACCATTCTCTTTTAGCTAGTTGTCAGTGTTTAAGACAGATACTGCTTACAGCATGCTAAACGAAAATCACAAATTCCCAAGAGGGAGATTTTTACTTGCATTTCAGCCTGCACTAAACAGGCAATTAAACGGCATTAAAAACTCCGGAATGACCTGTAGGACGCTGACCATTAATCACACATAATCAATGATGTTACAATGTGTACATTAACCCATTACCCCATAAATACACCTTTTTATGCCTTTAATCTATTCATCCACTGAAGAAAATAGTTCCAATTTATACTGTTACAAATAAGAATCTAAGAAATATCTTCTATATTCTAGCAAATAATAGCTTAAAGCAGGCTGAAAGTAAAGCAGAATGCGCCTTAAGGTGTATTCTGCTTTACTTTCAACCTGCTTTAAGTGGTCACCTATTTTCAAAAATAGAAACAGGCCATGGGGTAATTGGTAAACACAACATAGGACTTGTGGAACACTGTTAATTGTGAGACAATTACATTTTAAGCATTATATTATGTTACTTTCACATCAGGGGCCCGTCTTATGAAATCTTGTACGACTGTACGATAAAATTCCAAAATTCTCAATTAGTATTTTTCTTCTCCATCTAATCTTGTCTTGAAAAGACAATTCAAAAGAGTGTCATAAGAAATCAGAAATTATATGTTTTTCAAAGTTTTGACTTACAATACAACCGGTTTTGTCTTAGGACGACACGTTTCATAAGACGAACCCTCAGCTAGTTAAGTTTTGTCTGCAGAGTTTGTCTCAGTAGAGATATACCATCAATGTGATTATATCAAACAGTTTACATCCAGATGAGATGTCGAGTCTTACTTGGATCTAAACTGTTTTTAAACAGAAATCACAAATGTGCTTGATTGAGCATCTCTTAATTCTCATTGTGCTGAATATTCATCTGCTACAATATATTATGTTGACCACTTTATTTGTGTATTATACACAAATAAAGTGGTCAACAGTATTAAGCCATAATTAAATGTTGGGTATACTTATAGCTTATATGACAGCTTGATGCAGTACAAAAGTAATGCAGAAAGTTCCTGTAGGAACTTTCTGCATTACTTTAGTCCTGCATTAAGTGAGCACTTGTCTTTAAAGATCAACATGCTACCTTATTTAGCGGTTACTTAACTTATAATTCCCTGAAACTTTGAATGGACAATTCCAGTTTGAAATAAAGGCTGTTCCATTTTAGACTATCTAGGCGGTAATAAATTTTTGTAATAAATTGCAAAATGACAAATAGTGAAGTCTCCTGATCAGAGGGCTCCTACAGGAGCCCTCTGATCTTGGACTTCACTGTTTGCATAGGACAAATGCATTCTTCACATGAACATATTTGGTAAAGGACACATATATGCATCAATATGAGGCTCAAAGAGTTAATACAGATTTGACTTAGTATCTCAAAGATATTGGTATGAAAGCAATCATTAGTACACAAGTGAAACAAATATTCACAAAAATACAAGATACCTTGTCACCGATCTAAAAATCAAAATGTTAGAATATATCATTATTATGTATGATTCAAAAGAAAATATAATACAAATAAAATAAATAAACAGAACTAAGAGAAGATTTTTAATTATTTCCATACTTACATCCAAAAGTTGCTAATGTATTAGAAAAACGGTCAAATAAAGACAACAATATCAAAACATACTGAAAACGGGAGATGTGACTGTGTCTGTAAAACACATGCACTCTAGTTGCATGTATTGTATATTTGTTGATATTTTATCAGGAGCACTATTCTTGATATCAAGGTATTTTACCCTTTACCCAATAACCTGTTTGTAGTATTGAAAATAGGTGACTGCTTAAAGCAGGTTGAAAGTAAAGCAGAATGCACCCTAAGGTGCATTCTGCTTTACTTTCAGCCTGCTTTAAGGTACCACCTGCTAGAATTAAGAAAATATTCCTTCTGATACATATTAATGACTGTATAGATAGGAATTATTTTCTTCCGCGGAGGATTAAACGGAATGTCATAAAAGGCGCTTCTATAAGGAAAACAAACCATGTAACAATTTGGCCAGGTGCATTGCTTATGGTATGACATATGCTGTAAAATGCCTTGACGATACAGACTTTGTGAAAGTTTTCAAAGAACTTAGATGCAATCAACAGAATTTGTATCTATCGAGAGCAAATTTTGCACCACTATAAATTCATCTGCCTACTTGTTCTTAGAATTGATTTTTAATTGGCCATTTTGATATAACCCATTTATGCCTGGGTATTGCAATGAACTCTTCCTATGTGCTTGCTGGAAAATTTCATTATGGAAACAAGGGGGATTAAAGAACACTGCAATGCTTTTTCATATGCACTAGCAAACAGTGCTGATAAGTTGATTTAATTTGTTATAATTTTAAGTCGCTTTTAACAGTATTTTCGTCATATTGCGACATCCAGCTAATTATAGGTGGTGGAAGACCCCAGAAGCCCTTTATGCACTGTTTCAGGCACAAATCGGCAATTGGGTAGAACCACTGACCTTCTGTAAGCCAGCTAGAAGGCTTATCTACATGAAAAATCCAAATTATCAGATTGGGATTCCAGCTCACAGTGGTGACGAGCTTAGTGATGTAAGTCACATTGATTATACCACTCTGATGAGTCCCTGCTGTTTGCAAATGTCCCCTTTAATATACATTAGGCTTAAATGGCTGAGAAAGAGGTGTGCATTATAGCCAACTAAAGTACATGTTGAGTGAGAGTATGTGAAGATTTACCTGTAGTTCCAGGCTGGCATTTCTCTCCTGTAGAGTGTCCACCTGTCTCTGTAGTCGGGTCAGCTCATCTTGTTCATCAGCCCTCCTAACAAACACAAACACACTTTATTTGACTTCCAAGGCAGAGACAATTTATAATGGATTTGATTTGATTTGTTATGATTTAATGTCACTTTTTACAATATTCAGTCATATCACGCTGTCCAGCTAATTACAGGTGGAGGAAACCCCAGAGGCCCTTAAGTTTAAACAATAATTCATTCAGAGAAAAGGATTGAACAACAGGCAAAGCCTATGGAGTCGTCTTAAGAAGCCCTTTATACACTGTTTAAGGCACAAATCTGCAACCTGGTAGAAACACGACCTTCTGCAAGCCAACTGGAAGGCTTCCCCACATGAAAAATCTGAATGCCCAGACTTGGATTCAAACTCACAGTGGCAAGGAGCTTAGTGATAGTCACAGTGAATAGTCCACAATAGTTGACGAAAAAACATGGAAAACAAAGTCATGTCATAAATAGTCAGATATAAATCATGCAAAGGTATATGCTATACTACATTATTTGTCTGGAAGTATGCCTCACATAAGTTTAGCTTATTTCAATCGTAGCAACTAGTACACGTATCATTTATAAACAGTATACCTGTTAAGAGTACACTTGTCCTATGCAAATACTGCAGACCCATATCAGAGGGCTCTGATCAAGGTATGCACTGTTTGTCATTTTGCAAGATATTACAGAAAACAACCTTTGAAAGGTATAAATGGACTAAAGCTAATTGACAATTTGAAATTGTCCATTAAAATATTAAGGGGTGAAAGAGTTAATGTGACTGCAGACAAATGATCCAGCTTACCTGATCGTGGACTCTCCAAGCTCACGAGTTTTACTTGACAATATGCCATGGAGCTCCTCTATTTTCTCATCTTTGCGCTGTAAAATCTCCAGTACCTTCCTGTCTCGTAACTCCGCCTTCTCACGCTCCCTGTATCAACAGAAAATGTTAAGATTTAACCTGATACCCCATAACTTTTGTTAGTGATTAAATCAGGTGACCACTTAAAGCAGGTTGAAAGTAAAGCAGAATGCTCCTTAAGGCGCATTCTGATTTACTTTCAGCCTGTTTTAAGCTATCATCTGCAGGGATAAAGAAAATATTTTTTGTTGTGCCTGTTCATTACTGAATGAATTGCAACTATTTTTTGTAGAGGAATAAATTTCTATGATTAAACAAAGAGAGCCATCCATAGTCATGAAGACATTGATATTATACAAAGGGTTTCAAAACAAAAGAAATATAAATGTTTACTTAAGTAAAATAACGAAAAACTTTTTAATCCATTGGGGTCATGTTTTTCATGGATATTATAGGAATCTGGATGGGTCATCCCAGAGAGAGGGGACCAGATACAGAAAACCTGCTCTATTCTCATTATTGACAGATTTCTCTTGTTATTTTGGATGCCCAGCGTAAAGCATTAATACATCAAACCTCAGTTTATAAAGTCTCATCTGAAGAACTTGGTCCGGCGTGGGATCAAACTTACAACCCCCTGGTACAAAAGTTGAGTGTGCTAACACTAGACCACATCCACCAGTTTTAGTTTTTGAAATACTCCCCTAATCTGAAGTTACGGACAAGCAATGGAAGAAATCATTGAAAGTATTCAAGAATAAAATAAATTTTGAGACATTAGAAATTGACTATCTCTCAAAAATGTTCTAATCACAATTTCTAAACCCATCTGCTACCTATTGGGTCCGTAAATGAATTGACAGTCCTTGAAAAATAACTCTTACCATGTAGCGTTGGATATATTTTCCACAGTGATAACCTTTACAAACAGTTTGGATCCAGATGAGACGCCGCGTTATGCGGCGTCTCATCAGGATCCAAACTGTTTGATACCCTTACCCTGTTTTTGAAAAGAAATTTAGAAAAATCTATTCTTAAAACAACAGAAGATGACAAAGTTACCCAGCTTGCAAAGAATTAACTGTTAAACCTTTAGCCTGTTCAGGCAACCATAACCTGCTATGAAATTGTCTACAACTTAATTACTGTCTACAACTGTGTTAAAACTTTTCTATCATTTAACCCATTACCCCATAGCCTGTTTCTAGTATTGAAGATATGTGACCACTTACAGCAGGTTGAAAGTAAAGCAGAATATGCCTTTAGGCACATTCTGCTTTACTTTCAGCCTGCTTTAAACTACCATCTGCTAGAATACAGAATATATTTCATTTGGTACATGTTAATTACTGTATAAATTGGAACTATTTTCTTCTATAGAGGAATAAATTTTAAGGCATAGAAAGGTGTATTTATGGGGGAATTGATTAATTGATGAAACCTAAATATGAGTGTCAGACAATATGAGTTTAATTCAAGATTTTCACTTTGGAGATACTCCCCCTATCTGGAGCATTTTCTTGCCTCCACTTTTTAATAAAGAGTCATGGAGATTTTACTACATGCTGACAGGTGACTCCTCATAGCTGGGATCTTTGTCTTTTATTGTCAACCTGCTTTAACCCATTACTCCATAAATATGCCTTTTTACACTTTAAACCTGCTTTAAGTGGTCACCTTTATTTATGCTTTTCGGTGGATTAACGGGAAAAAGCAGCTCCAAGCAGTGGGATTATTGTCGCTTGTGCTTCTTTTATGAATTTTCCCCGTAGGGCTCCCCAAGAATCGTAGTCAATCGTGTCTTATCGTTCAATTCCGGCAGTCCGTTTTGTCGCGAACCACTCAACGGAAGAACATGAATCCAAGATCGGAAGTAACGACGTAATTCCGTTGACGTCAAATCAATAAATAAGTGACGCCATTGTACCGCCAACTGTCACGCACATGTGTTCGACATAAAACTTGGGGCTCAACACGGGATAAATAATGTACTTTCGCTTTCAATTGTCAAACAAATTCGTTTAAAAAGTGGCTTAAAAGCATAAATAAATAGGATAACTGTCAGCTATTGAGGACTGTTCATATGACAAGATAAATCATTAATAGGGCCTACTGCCTATGACCCGCTTATGTCAAAAAAAGTCTTGACAAACTGATTGTGGTGTCCTTTTATCCTTTAAAATACAATCTCCTTCAGGACTACCATCTACTCCTTGTTCATTATTCATCTGTCTTTGTATGAAGAAACCTCCACACCAATGTAAAACAGTTTGGATTCTGTTCAGTTACCGAGCTACTACACATTTGATCTAGATCCAAACTGTTTGTCAATTGTAGCACAGCATTACGTAAACCTGCTTCACATAACAATACTAAGGACATTCTAGCAAAGTACAGGCGCCGGAGTTTAATTACGTTTTAAAAACTTTAGAGACAAAGTTAATTGTTTTACAAACTTGCTTT
Source organism: Gari tellinella (assembly GCA_922989275.2). NCBI lineage: Eukaryota > Metazoa > Mollusca > Bivalvia > Cardiida > Psammobiidae > Gari > Gari tellinella. The sequence continues at coordinate 56,076,648 of OV277864.1, forward strand.
CGTCGCAGTTTTGAGGAACAGGAAACATTTGCACCAAAAGTGTCAAAGTCTACCCATAATTCATTGGTTACCAATTTTAACGGCTGTCAGTCGTCAAACAGACACCGTTTTTGTAGGACTGATGCTATTATGACATGCTGGCTCGGCTTTTAAAAACATTAGCCCTGAACCCTTATGATAGTAAATGGTCTTCTTCTTCAATTATACTGTCAATGACTCATCTAGCTTAACCCAGTTCTCCCTGTATGTGCCTTTTTATGCTTTAAGTTGGATATATTCCTCCACTGAAGAAAACAGTTCACTTTATATAACCAACTACAAGTAAGAAATAGAATTTTCATCTTTGAAAAATGAAATTGAAAGCATTTACTGAAATTAAAGCAGAAAATGCAAGGTTTTTCGATGATTTGACCTAGTGACCTAGTTTTTGACCAGATATTACCTATATTCAAACTTGACCTAGATATCAATGAGGCACACATTTTGACCAAGTTTCATTAAAATTTAATGAGATTTTTGTCCTTTAGAGTGTTAAGAACATCTTTCTATGATTTGACCTAGTGACTTAGTTTTTAACCAGGCATGACCCACATTCCACCTTGACCTAGATATTAATGAGGCAAACATTTTGACCAAGTTTTATGAAGATCCAATAAAGTTTGTAGCGTCTAGAGTGTTAACAAGATATTTCTATGATTTGACCTATGGTGACCTTGTTTTTGACCCGACATGACCAACATTCGAACTTGACCAAGATTTCTTTAAGACAAACATTGTCATAAAGTTTCGTGAAGATGGGATGAAAGTTGTAGCCGCTAGAGTGTTAACGAACAAATTGTGAATGGACAGACATAAAGACAGACAACGGACATCCAGTGATCCTAATAGCTAACCTTGGCACTTTGTACCAGTAGAGCCTAAAGTTAGATGTCCATCACCAGTGCTGCTACAACTGTATGGGATTTTGTGACAGACTGACGGACTTGTAGATTAATCTATACCCCATAAATACGCCTGTTTACGCTTTTCATTTATTCTTCCTCTGAAGAAAAGAGATCAGATTTATACAGCTATGAATATGTATTATAAGAAATATGTTCTATATAATATTCTAGCAAATGATAGCTTAAAGCAGGCTGAAAGTAAAGCAGAATGTGCCTTAAAGCACATTCTGCTTTACTTTCAACCTGCTTTAAGTGGTAATGTATCTTAAGTTCAAAACTTGAAACAGGCTATGGGGTAATGGGTTAGTATAGGGCTCTAGCACAAAGGTGTAGTGCCCTATAAAAAAGATATGATAGGTCGTTCAGTGATTCAAGATTTTTGTTTCTAGGACAGAGGACTAGCATCTTGTCACAGGTGAGAAGCTTGATTTAATTCTAAGTTCCGGCTGATACATTGTCAAGCCTAATGTTCATTACTTATTCAAGACATTACAGTCGCAGACAACAATATTGTCATGTCATATAAATATCTGCACATTGCAAGACCTCGCATTACCACAATAAACTTATTAGCGAATATTTTTATCCATGACATATCAATCAACTTTAACACAATGTGTAATGTGACATTACTCCATAGCATGTTTTGAAAACAGATCATGATCACTTAAAGAAGGTTGAAAGTAAAGTAGAATGCACATTGAAGCTACAATCTTCTAGAATGTAGAGAATATTTCTTATCCTGCATATTCATGAATGTATAAAGGGAAACTATTTTCGTCAGTGGAGGAATAAATAAAAGGCGTAAAAAAGTAGTATTTATGGGGTAATGGGCTAACCTGTTCACAGATATGCCTTAGGATGCTTTTAAACACATTTTTAGCCTCTAATGTATTCCTCCAATGAAGAAAAATAGTTCCAATTTATACAGCAATTAATGTATATCATAAGAAATAATTTCAATTTTCTAGCAGATGATAGCTTAAAGCAGGCTTAAGGCACATTCTGCTTTACTTTTAACCTGCTTTAAGTGGTCACCAATCTTCATAACTAACAAGAGGCCCACATTTCGCTCACCTGAGGACCATAGAAGCTGACTGTGCAAGACAACATTTTGATATAGCTATGATCCAGGTGTCATAATTTGAACAATCTCGGTAGCGGACCACAATGTGAAACTACGTATCAGTTTCAGAGAAGAAGATTTTTAAAAGTTTCCTATAGAAATCTATGTAAAACTGATAAGCCCTTTAAGAAATTTCTTAAAGGTTTTCCTATAGAAGTCTATGTAAAACTGAAAAGCCCCGGGGCAGGGCCAAATTTGATGCAGGTCATAATTTGAACAATGACGGTAGAGGACCATAAGGCAAAGCTACATGTCAAATATTAATGATCTGCACCTTACAGTTTCAGAGAAGAAGATTTTTAAAGGTTTTCCTATGAAAAACTGATAAGCCTGAGGACGGGGCCATTTTTAGTCCGGGGGTCATAATTTGAACAATGACGGTAGAGGACCATAAGGCAAAGCTAACTGTCAAATATTAATGATCTGCGCCTTACAGTTTCAGAGAAGAAGATTTTTAAAGGTTTTCCTAAGAAAAACTGATAAGCCCGAGGGCGGGCCATTTTTAGTCCGGGGGTCATAATTTGAACAATCTTGGTAGAGGACCATAAGGCAAAATTATATGTCAAATATTAAAGATCAGGGGCCCGTTTCATAAAACTTTGTACGACAAAAACGATCGTAAGTCAAAACTTTCAACTACATTTAATTTCTGATTTCTCTATCTAATCCTGTCTTGTGCCATCTCTTTGGAATCATCTTTTCAAGACGATTCCAAAGAGATGTCACAAGACAGGATTAGATAGAGAAATACATAATAATTAAGACTTTTAAAATCTGACTTACGACAACATTTGTTGTACGAAGTTTTATGAAACGGATTTTTACAGATTTTCTTATGCATTAGATGTTGTCTATACGGTCATGTTAGGAAATCTAGTCCCAAAGCAAAGGGGAATAACTCTAGCCAAAAACTTTGAACAATATTTCGTTTCCCCTTGTCACTGATGCTTCTGACAAAGTTTGGTTGAAATCGGGTCAGTGGCTTCAGAGGAGATGTTGTTTGAAAATGTGGACGGACGACGTACTACGGACGCCGGACACCAGACACTGGACGACGGACGGAATGGGATCACAATAGCTCATCCTGAGCCTTCGGCTCAAGTGAGCTAACAACAGGCTATATGGTTATGGGTTAAAGTCACAAGGCTTAAACAGAGTTGGATATAGGGAAGGTGTGCTTTTGGCTATGGCTAGAGAGGTAAACTCATCCATTACAACATCAAACTATAAACCCAGAAGTGACTGGTTCGATACCCTGCTGGGTGTGGTTGACATGTTATGGTGAAAATGTTGGAACTGTCTGTTTAGTGAACTCCCAAGTGTCTGGTGACAATGTTCAAGGTCATTTTAAGGTCATGAGCACATCAGGGGGCATAGTGTTTCACAAACCCCTTGGCCAACATTATAACGGTTCTGAAATGGGTCTACATTGTTCGCAGTTTCAAAGCATTTGTAACTTAGTTAATTACATTTCTAAAGTTATCGTAATTCAATTAATTACATCCTTGATTTCCCTGTAATGGTAATTTAACTGAGACCTTTGACAAGTAATTGACCCCAGGTCTGTCTGGTGTCATGTGTTCTCTTGCCAACACTACAGACTTACCTTTGGACTACAAGGCCGACAGCCTCAGTGACATCAGGGTTGGATACTTGTAGCTTCTTCCATAGCGACCACACAAAGTCCTTGTCAGCCTACAAATACAGGGAACCAAAACTGCAAACAGTGTTATAATACACACTTCAGGGGGCAAAACTCATGGAGAATTTGACAAATTTAAAGGAAACACAAACTCTATATGGCATAGAATACATTAATGCAGGTCGTCAAAACAATGTCATATATCAAATTTCAGCCCAATTTGTCAAATCATGTGGGAATACAATGTGGAAAACAACATATTTCTATTATTTTTAGTGTCAAAAGGGACATAACCCAGGGAGAAATTGAAGAATTGTGACTACAGGTAATTCCATTAATGTCCAATGCATCAAAACATTAATATTGTTTAGTACCTGTGGTAGCTTTAAGCAATATGATTAAAAAGCTTTCCTCTTTACTTTTAAATTGCTTTGAACAACCACTTTCTTTAAGCATACCCTGTTTCTAGTTTTTAAGACAAGTTGACAGTTTAAAGTAGGTTGAAAGGCACATTCTGCTTTACTTTCAGCCTGTTTTAAGCTACCATCTGCTAGGATATAGAACATATTTCTTATGGTGCATATTTATGACTGTTTAAAATGAAACTGTTTTCTTCAGTGAAGGAATGAATCAAATGTGTAACAAGGTGTATCTATTGAGTTAAGAGTCAAACAGTCAGATCTAAGTGATTTGTAATTTGGCTACAGACAAACAGGTTATTCAGGGAAACCTCTGTAAACAGGACTTTTTGTTCAGTTGTGGTAGGTTGATTGTACAGTGTTTCCTCCCTACAACGGCCCTCCCAACAATGACTCCCTCCTTACAACGACCGTTGTCGCTGTTCACTAAAGAGGGCAATTTTGTCCAACCTATTCAAAACTGCAATGTTGTCTGCTTAAAGTTGTCGTCTGCTGTCTTTCTTAAAGTAACATAATGGTCATTTTGACAGATAAAAAAACTTAATGAGTAGTGACAAACAGCTTGTATCCAGATCAGCACCGCGTTACGCGGCGTCTGATCTGGATTCAAGCTGTTTGCAAATGTAAGCCAATTTTCCTCCCTATAAAAACTCCCTCCAAGCAACGAACATAATTTTTGTCTCCCATTTGGTACGGTTGTAGAGAGGGAGCGGTATATGACTATTTTACCTGACACTGTTTCAGTTCCTGAGTCAAGTGGCGGTTTTCCTCAAGCAGGTGGCTAACCTCCATGTCAGAACCTGTGAAATAAACAACAATGTCAATTTATAAACCTAACCATTGAACACTAACATCAAATAGCCATCTCAAAACTTATACCATAATGGTCCATTATGGTCCATAACCCCATAGCTTGTTATTAATTTTACAGACAGGTAAATACTTGAAGCAGGTTGAAACTTTAAACCTGCTTTAAGCAATAATCTGCTAGAATATAGAAAATATTTTCTATAATATACATTCATGACTTTAGAAATTGGAACTATTTCCTTCTGTGGAGGAATAAATTAAAGGCATAAAAAGGCATATTTATGAAGTTATGGGTTATACACAGGTTTGACTGTCAACATTTCAGTAGATTAGATGTTTAACTCCTTAATTGCCAAGGTTCCACTGCATTGACATTTACAACCAGTTTGGATCAATGTTGCATACGATAATGATTTACACAATGTTTTGACACTCACATTGACGTTTCTTTAATCCTTAAATTACTTAATAAGATACACCTTTTTAGTCAATTAATTGATTCCTCCACTAAAGAAAACAGTGCAACTTTATACAGTCATAGATATACATAAGAAATAATTTCTGTATAATTTTATACTAGCAGATTAAGAAACTTAAAGCAGGCTGAAAGGAAAGCATACTGCACTATAAGTTGCAATTTGCTTTCAACCTACTTTAACTGCTTTAAGCGGTCACCTTTCTCCAAAACTATAAACAAGTTATGAAATATGGAGTTTTGGGTCAAAGGAAAATGTCTTAACCCATTACCCCATAAATGCACTTTTTAACGCCTTTAAATTATTCTTCACTGAAGAAAATTATAAAGTCATGAATATTTACCGTAAGAAAGATTTTCCATTTCCAATCATATAGTAGATTAAAGCAGGCTGAAAGTAAAACAAAATGTGCCTTAGGGCACATTCTGCTTTACTTTCAACCTGCTTTAATTGGTCAACTATTTTAAATGCTGAAAACAGGCTAAGGGGTAATGGGTTAAATCTAAATTGATCAATTTTAGCAGACGACCATTTATTGTGCAGACGATGTGATGGTGAAGGAGGGGTCAATGTCTACAGTGATGGAACATGTCCTGCGTACCCAGGAGAGACCAAGTCACATGATATGGCTACCCAATCACACATACAGCCAGCGAGACATAAAACACACACTGACATCTTTACATAGATAATCCTTCAAAAACAAATTCACCCACTTCCATCACGGACGACGTCACATTCAATATCTCCAGAGTGGTCCAAATGTCAACAATTGTGCGGTAAAGCTCGCACGTTGTTCGTGTTATGCGTGCCTCAAGTGTCCTTCTCCGAGGACTTGATTAGATTATCACACATAATGTTATTATTGGTCAAAGGAGTCAATAGCGTGGCTAATACTAAACTTTCATTGGTTGCCACTTAGGCCAGCAAAAGGTGTTTAAAGACGAAATAAAATTGTCGAAATGTCAGTAACTGTTAGAGGGTCACACGTCCACTTGACAAGGAATAGCCAGCCATGTCTCTAGCAACTTAATCTTTAAAACACCACAAACATAATATACTATGTACAGGGCTCCAGATAAGAGGGGGTAAACTGAAAAAATCCAACATTTTCTCACTTATTTCAGCACCAAATCCTATGGTGTTACTACTCAATAGAATTGTCTCGAAGAGACAATTCTAATGAGTAGTAACACCATAGGGTTTAAACCAGAAACAAAAGTTTTAGTTTTTGAAATACTCCCCTTATCTGGAGCTCTGAATGTAATAAAAAAAAATGCCTACAGCTTATTTTCTGAAAATATACATTTGATTTTCATCATGTCCTCATACAAAGTGTGCATTTACACACAAATAGTTTGCCTCATCACTTAAACTCAAATTTCTATGATGCCGATCTGAAGCAAAACAATTTAGAAACATGTGCATTATGGAGAGTGCTCTTCTATCCTTAACTCTTTGCACGCTAGCGGCGGATATACCTGCCATAGTGATTATCTCTGCAAACAGATTGGATCAAGATCAGGATCCAAACTGTTTGCCATTCTGACACTAAATTTAAAAGAAATTTTGAAAATGCAAATTTTAGAACGATAGCAGACGACAATTTGTTGCAGACGAAAAAATTACCCAGCATGCAAAGAGTTAAAGTGCAGCTCAGTTTTACCCTGCAACAGTTGTTGTGTTGACTGTGAACTCGTCCAAATATCAAACAGTTTGAATCCAGATGAGATGTCAATTTACTTGATGACTCTCATCTATATCCAAACAAACAGCAACTAAATGCAACTTAGTAACCATCAATATGCCATAACATGCTTAAACCATTGCAGTACTGCATTCAGAGTATACACATCCTTCACAAACAGTGTAGACCCAGATCAGAGGGCTCCGAAAGGAGCCCTCTGATCTGGGTCTACTCTGTTTGCTATATTTCATAATTATATTTTTGCCAAAACCCTTAAGAGTAGATATACTCTGATCATTTATTAGAAAATTGAGTAGTCCATGTTAAAATTCTGTATTAGAGGGCTCCGGTTAAGTCGGGGAGCGAATTGAACAAATCCAACATTTGCTCACTCATTTCAGCACCAAATCCTATGGTGTTACAACTCATTAGAATCGTCTCGAAGAGACGATTCTAATGAGTAGTGACACCATACGGTTTATTGCAAAAAAAGATTTTACTTTTTTTTTTAAATACTCCCCTTATGCTGGAGTTCTGGTATTATAAGGGCTAAGGTTGAGAATAATTTGCTTGTTTCATCTGTGGCAAGGTGATAGTGAGGGCTACAAGAGGTATGTCAGCTAGAGAGTTCACACCCTGTCCCAAGTTTTGAAGTCAATGGCGATGAATTATATATCTCTCTGGTCTGTTTTTCAGTTTTCTTCCATCAACTTGTAGTCTGTGAAATTAGCCTGTTTATTTAGGCTGTCCCATGGACAATGTCTTTCTTTGCAACTGGCTGTCCCAACATTAACACAATCCACCTTTGCAACGAGTATACTAGTCATTAACAAACAGTGCAACTTTGGAAAATACACAAAGTCTGATACCACGCAAACTGTGAAGACCCTGGGTCCAAGGTTATAAAGCTTTTCAGTTGAGTCTTAAGTTGTTCTCAAGCATTTGATTGGTCAGATTTGAGCCTAGGCTCAAAGCAAATGTTTGAGAACACACTCAGACTCAGCTCAAACGTTTTATAACCCCTGATCAGAGGGCTATGTTGCTAACAGTTTGGATCAAGATTAGACACCACATAATGCAGTGTCTCATCAGGATTCAAACTGTTTGATACTCTGACCCTATTTTAAAAGAATTAGTAGATAATTTAAGAAGAAAACAGACAACAAATTTAGCAGACAAAAAGTTACTAATTACTAACTAAGCATTAAAAGTTAAACAACTTTAGTTACATTCAATGTTTTTCGGCGGAGCTGACTGTTTTCTATTTAGACACACTTTATATTTGGCCACACATTTCAACCAATAATATTTGATCAGAAATTTAGAATTAAGAGCACCTGTTGAAACTGAATAGTCTGATTGGATAGTAGCCAGGGCTCCAGATAAGGGAATTGTTTCAAAACTTAAAATCTTTATTTGTGCATTAAACCCTGTGGTGTCACTATACATATGAATTGTCTCTTCGAGACAATCAAAATGAGTGGTAATACCTTAGGGGTTGGTGCTAAAAGAGGTGAAAAAATGTGATTTGTTTAGTTTAATCACTCTTATCTGGAGCCCTGTAGGCTGGTTTATGTCCCATTACAGTTTTACATGATGTGGACTGTGGGTGTAAAATTTAGAGATACAGGCTGGCTGTTTACTACACTGGGATAATGAGTTTCCACTGTTGACAAAATTATGCTTCTATTTTAAGATATGATCTGAAATCTATTTATAGATATACAGAGGAAGCTAGGTGTTTCGTAATTGTTTACAACCAATTTGTTTTAATTGTTAACTATTTGTACACATTTGCCATACATTAAAAGCAATATTTTATATATGAATAGCCTCAAGTGAGTTAAACACAATTGTGTTGTTTCATCATTATTTACAAGAGTGAAGTACAGTAGATTTTTGTATCTGTACATTTGTGTATGCTATAGTTTGTTTCAAGAAACTCTATGAATGGAACAATAGATTAATGTGAGGATCTCCTACCAGTAGCTAGGATATGAGTTAAATTATTGTTTTGTTTTGCATTTCTGTACATGATAGTTTTGCATTTTAAATAACAGTTACTGTTTCAATTGAATACTTGTATTTTTTGCTTTTCAATCCAAGATATTACAACTCTTTGAAAACCTCAATTTAATTCAATTTTGCACACCCATCTATATAGCCTTAGTTCAACCACTCATTCCGCCGAATATCTTTTTTAAAGATATTTCTTGTTTATATTATTTTCCAGCAGAAACATGTATATCGAGGGGGCATTTATCAAATGGGTAGCATTTAAATGGGTTTTTACAGTACTTATAAAACACTTGATTGTCCTGAGACAACATAGATACAATAATACTCGTGCTAAGCTGATATTCACTAAAGTAGCTAATAACTAGGAATTTCATTAAATAGAGGATTGGACAAAACGGACCAAGGACAAAACAGACAATGGACAAAATGAACCATATCAGGGATAAAACTTTAAATATTCATGAATATGTACCAAAAGAAATAGTTTCTACACCTTAGTAGATCGTATGATAGCTTAAAGCAAGCTGAGAGTAAAGCAGAATGTGCCTTAACTCTTTCCTCCCTGAAACTTCAAATGGACAATTCCAGTTTCCATTTTTGTCTAATCCATTTCTGACTTTTAAGGGTTGCTTTTGTCAATGTTTGGCTTTATGACAAACAGTGAAGACCCTGATCAGAGGGCTCCTTTCAGAGCCCTCTGATCTGGGTCTTCACTGTTTGCATAGGACAAGTGTACTATTCACATGTACACCGCTTGAAAAGGACGCCTATATGCGGGACTAGGGTTCAAAGGGTTAAGGCACATTCTGCTTTACTTTCAACCTGCTTAGAGGTCATCTATCTTCAATACTAGAAACATGCAATGGAGTGTTAAGAGGACTCTATGCTACTTCAATGCTTAACCCAATTAAGCTTACTGTCTACTAAGGGAGGGTACTGGCAAAAAGAGTAGGCCCTGATGAAACATCAAATATGTATATCTCATCAGGGTCAGCACTGTTTGATATACCACCTGAAATATTTTCTTATATGATTAACATTACAGTGTCCTTAGATCAATCTTGTATAGTATCTACAATGAAATCTTCCAGGAGTTCATTGCAATACCTAGGCATACATTGGTTAACCCTCTACCCCATAGCCTGTTTCTAGTATTGAATTTGGTGACCACTAAAGCTGGTTGAATTTAAGGAAAGCCTTATGGGGAATTCTGCTTTACTTTCAGTCTGCTTTAAGCTACCATCTGTTAGAATATAGAAAGTATTTCTTATGATACATATTTATTACTGTATACAAAGGAACCGTTTTCTTCAGTGGAGAAATCAATTAAATGCATAACAAGGGCAACTATGGCCCTAAATCACTCACCTGGTAACCATGTAACCATGTACACCGTGTGACCTAGTTTTTGACCGGGCATGACCCTCATTCTAACTTGTCCTCGATTTCAATGAGACGAAAATTTTGTTCAAGTTTCATGATATACATTCAATGAATTTTGTAGTCTCTAGAGTGTTAACGAGGTTTTTGGATGATTTGACCTAGTGACCTAGTTTTTGACAAGACATAAGCCACATTTTAACTTGACCTATATTTCATTGAGGCAAACCTTTTCATCAAGTTTTATGAAGATCAAATGAAATTTGTAGTCTCTAGAGTGTAAACAAGGTTTTTCGAAGATTTGACCTAGTGACCTAGTTTTTGACCAGGCATGACCCACATTAGAACTTGACCTAGATTTCATTGAGGCAAACATTTTGATGAAGTTTCATGAAGATCCAATGAAATTTGTAGTCTCTAGAGTGTTAACAAGGTTTTTCGAAGATTTGACCTAGTGACCTAGTTTTTGACCGGACATGACCCACATTCGAACTTGGCCTAGATTTCATTGAGGCAATTATATTGATGAAGTTTTATGAAGATCCAATGAAATTTGTAGCCTCTAGAGTGTTAACAAGGTTTTTCGATAATTTGACCTAGTGACCTAGTTTTTGACCGGACATGACCCACATTCAAACTTGACCTAGATTTCATTCAGGCAAACATTTTGATGAAGTTTCATGAAGATCCAATGAAATTTGTAGCCTCTAGAGTGTTAACAAGGTTTTTCGATAATTTGACCTAGTGACCTAGTTTTTGACCGGACATGATCCACATTCAAACTTGACCTAGATTTCATTCAGGCAAACATTTTGATGAAGTTTCATGAAGATCCAATGAAATTTGTAGTCTCTAGAGTGTTAACAAGGTTTTTCGATAATTTGACCTAGTGACCTAGTTTTTGACCGGACATGACCCACATTCAAACTTGACCTAGATTTCATTGAGGCAAACATTTTGATGAAGTTTTATGAAGATCCAATGAAATTTGTAGTCTCTAGAGTGTTAACAAGGTTTTTCGAAGATTTGACCTAGTGACCTAGTTTTTGACCGGACATGACCCACATTCAAACTTGACCTAGATTTCATTGAGGCAAACATTGTGACCATGTTTCATCAAGATCCAATGAGATTTGAACCTGCTAGAGCGTTAACGAACAATTGTGAACGGACGGACGGACGCACCGAATTGGGTTAGAGGGCCTTTTCTTTTGTTATTTTCTTTTGTTCGAATAACGGGCCACGGCCCCTTAGTGTATTGTTACGGAATGAACTCTATTGTCTTCTTTTGTTATGTTTACCGTTATCTGGCCCTCTAACCCACTTTAGTGGCGCGGACGGACGGACGTACGGACGTTCTTAGGAGACGGTTGTTGTGGGGATTTTTGCTATATAAACCCTAACCCTAAAACTAACCCCACATGCGTGATTTTGAACCCCACAATACTCTCTTTCAACCCCACATTCACTAACTGGCCAGGTTAATGACCGAAACGGACCCCATAAGGTAGCTCCTGTAAGCCCGGACAGACAGACTGACAGACGACGGACATCCAGCGATCCTAAAAGCTCACCTTGGCACTACGTGCCAGGTGAGCTAAAAAGGTAAATCTATGGAGTAAGGTAAAATTGACAGTAATTTCTTAGTTCTGTGAGTACTTTCTGCCATTTTGGTTGTATGACATATGTGTCTACTCCTAATACAGACTGGTAGTTTAACTCAACAAGGCCTACAGTCCGTGGACCAGAGGTTACAGCCAGTGGACCAAAGGTTACCGTCCATGGCCCAAAGGTTATTCTCTTTCCCTCATACCCTGTTTTCACTGTATAAGATGCATAGCTGCTGAAAAGCATGCTGAAAGTAAAGTAGAAATCTCCCGGAAGGGAGATTTCTGCTTTACTCTAAGCATGCTTTATTCAGTCATATCAAGATGTAGGAAATATTTCTTATGGTTATTTATATGGAGATAGTAGAAGCATGAGAAGATGGTTCTATGAGGGAAAATGAAAGGGGGGATATAATGGTGTTTCTGTAAGGGAAAGGGTTAAACACACTAATTGCTAGGCAACATAAAAGAACAAGAAATGAATGACCAGTAATATGTGATCTACATAATGGAGGATAAAACCCTATTTTTGGTAATTGGCTGAATAGCACACCTGCTAGGACTGACTCGATCACATTATAATAGCTCAAAATGAAGCAGTATTTTAACCCACTACTCCATAGATTAACATTTATATGCCTTCAATGTATTTCTCCATTGAAAAAAATAGTTTCAATTTATACATTCATGAATATGCACAATCAGAAATATTTCCTCTTTCCTAAAAGATGGTTGCTTTAAATAGGTTGAGAGTAAAGCAGAATGTCCTTTAAAATGGTCATGTCTTTAAATATAGAAACAGGCTATGGAGTAAAGGGTTAAATATATAAATATTCTTACTTAATTAACTCTTTCAACACCATGGTCCTGTTGAAAATATACTCATTAAATTTGCAAACAGCGTAGACCCAGATCAGAGGGCTCCTATAGCGACCGAGTTTTTTAGACCACAGAAGGCTAGAAAGTGAACTCACAGCATGACATTGTCGAGCACATGTGTGAAGTTCTTTGACAATGACTACTTTTGGGACACATACATAATGAGACAATGTATGTATAAGGCAGATCCCTGTATACCCTCAAAGACTCATCAAGCGGGTATAATATCTGAAAAACTGCAGTGACATTTTCAGTTTACTCAGCTTGGCGCATTCTGCTTTATTTTCAACCTGCATTAACCTATTACCCCCATAAATACGCCTTTTCACGCCTTTAATTTATTCATCCACTGAGAAAATAGTTCTACTTTATACGGTCATAAATATGAATTATAAGAAATATATTGTATATTTAACCAGATCTGTAACCACTTAAAGCAGGCTGAAAGTAAAGCAGAATATGCTTTCAGGCACATTGTGCTTTACTTTCAACCTGCTTAAAGTGGTTACAGATCTTCAATGCTAGAAACAGAGTATGGGGTAATGGGTTAATTCTGAAATAAGTCTTTAATTTTCTCTACATTTGACTTCTATATTTAGAAATGTAACAATCAAGGTGACAAACAGTATGGATCATAGTCAAGTGCAGAATTACTCAGTGATTAATTGGGAACCAACCTGTTGGCAATTTTCTAGGAAACTGGTTTCCCGCATCCAAGAGGTTAAGTGCTAATGGCCATGAAGTCACGAAGCCACATTCAGAGGTCTGCCACCACTAACTTTTAATTAATCTTTCAACACGGCTCTCAACTCTGAAAATTGAGGCATTGCCAAAACCTGACACCAACCCCGCAGCAGTCTTACGGAGGTTCGAGCTAAAGGTTAAACGCTACTTGTGCCATGGGTTACGAAACAGTCATTTTCTATTACCGCTATTACTACTGTTATTTTGGCTTGTATGTACTGTCAAACCTACGGTACAGATCAATCGATTCATAAAACAATTAGTATTCTTATTGCAGATTAGAAATTATACAGAAAACTCTCGTATTTGCTCTTGCATTAAACTTAAATATTTCTGATAGACTTGGTAATATATCTTAATTTCAATCCTTCACTCCAGATAAGGGGAGTCTCTCAAAATCTAAAAGCTTCATTTCTGCATTAAACCCTATGGTGTCACTACTCATTAGAATCGTCTCTTTGATGCGATTCTAATGAGTAGTAACACCATAGGATTTGGTGCTGAAATAGGTGAGAAAATGTTGGATTTGTTAAGTTTACTCCCTCTTATCTGGGGCCCTGCTTGCACAAGACAGGGTTACACTGTATAAAACATCTTAAAGAGTCGGTCTTCATTATTTTGAAAGGTTGACTTCTAAATTAGTGGAACTGTCAAAAACCAATCTCAGCAAGGGTACTATTTGGAACAATGTCCGGATTACAAGACAATTAATGTGCATACTTGACGAAGATCAGCACGTGAAAAATCTGATGTACGAATCACAGCTATTCTTAAACATCCCCAAGCCGTCCGACGATGGGCTAGCTAATTAAACCCTGGCACCACCTTGTAGGCACAACGAACCAAAATGGACAGATATTCTGACAATCACTGCTGAGCAATGTCGCGAAGCTGGCGAAATTCACACTTTGTAAAAATGGGAAATAATCTTGGCAGTAGACATATTACCACTTATGCTTTCAGGGGAGATTAATTTGGATAATGTAAGATTTATAATCCTTGACTTGTTAATCGTGATCCTGTCTTGGGCAGAAAAAAAGGAAGGGGGTAGGTGATTCAGCCCTGTGTCCATCATACAAATGCCATGTATTATTAGTAAATGATCTATAACAGAGGGCAGTGCTAGTACCCTTACCATTCAAGACTCCAGATAAGAGGCAGTCAACTGAACAAATCCAACATTTTCTAACTTATTTCAGCATCAAATCCTATGGTGTTACTGCTCATTAGAATCGTCTCTTCGAGACGATTCTAATGAGTAGTGACACCATAGGGTTTATTCCAGAAATAAAGATTTTAGTTTCTGAAATACTCCCCTTTATCTGGAGCTCTTATACCGCCATAGTATTAATCACTAAACCATAATAGCCCTAATTATAAGTACTGCATGGGACAGACAGGCCTGAGCAAAGCAGTGAAGACCCTGAGCACACTGCTCCATCAGGAGCAGTCTGATTAGGATATACACTGTTTGCACCTTTTGAAAAATACTGTCTGATTAAAGCAATTTATTAACATCTTATGATAATTGTATACAGTAGTTATGCCGGATGTGGCAATATTAAGGATTTTTAGGGTATCTACAACAACAATGGGAGACAAAGATTGTGTGTGTTGTTTGGAGGGAATTGTTACAGAAAGAGAAATTGGCTTACATTTGCAAACAGCTTGAATCTGCGGCATCTGATCTGGATTCAAGCTGTTTGTCACTCGTCATCATGTTGTTTTATTAATGTCAAAATGTCCAATATGCAAATTCAAGAAAAACAGCAGCCAAGCACAGAAAATTGCACCCGTGAAAAGGTTGGACATAATTCATGATACAGAGCTCCAGATAAGGGGAGTATTTCAAAAAATAAAATCTTTATTTCTGAATTAAACCCTATGGTGTCACTACTCATTAGAATCGTCTCTTTGAGACGATTCTAATGAGTAGTGACACCATAGGATTTGGTGTTGATATAGAGGAGAAAATGCTGGATTTGTTAAGTTTACTCCCTCTTATCTGGAGCCCTGATGATAATTGTCTTATTTGAGAACAGCCCAGAGATCTGAGTGTTGTAAGAAGGGAATCATTGTTGGGAGGGCGGTAGTTGGGAGGGAGCACTGTCTAACTGATATAGTATATTTAGGTGGATTCTTTTAAAAGGCAATATGAAAGTAAAGTAGAAATATCATTAGGAGCTTTCTGCTTTAGTTACGTCATGCTTAAGCAACCCTAATGAATCTGTTTTTTACCAATGAGGAGGGGACCTCCGTGGCCTAGTGGTATAGTCACTGTGACTTACATCACTAAGCTCCACACCGCTGTGAGTTCGAATCCCAGTAGGGTCGTTCGGATTTTTCATGTGGGGAAGCCTTCCAGCTGGCTTGCGGAAGGTCGGTGGTTCTACCCAGTTGCCGATTTGTGCCAGAAACAGTGCATAAAGGGCTTCTGTGGTCTTCCTCCACCAGTAAATTGTAATTAGCTGGACGTCGCGATATGACTGAAATACTGTTGAAAGCGACCAAAAAATAAAAAAAAATCAAATCAAATATACCAATGAGGAGAAAAAAGAGCAATTTCCTTAAAACTTAGCAAACAACATTTTGTGCATTCCAAGATAATCAAGCTACATATTGCACACACTAAAGTTATATATGGTATTGTCCATCTACTTAACCCTTTACCCCATAGATACACCTTTCTCCTTTGTGTGCATTTAATTCATTCCTTCACTGAAGAAAATAGTTCTATTTGATACATTTACAGACATATTTCCTACACCCTAGCAGATAGTAACATGATAAAGCAGACTGGAAATAAAGTTGAGGTGCATTTTGTTTTACTTTCAACCTGCTTTAAGTGGTTACCCATTTTCAAAACTTGGACATAGGCTATTGGGTAAAGATTGTCAGTGAACACAGAATATAAAGTCTGTAAAATAAGAGACCACAGTACGTTTTAAGGCATTAAATTTATTCCTCCATAGACGAAAAAAGTTCCATTTTTAATTTTTATAACTACATGTATGAATGTTCAACATAGCTGTTGACATAAGAAATATGTCGATATCTTATCAGATAGTCACTTAAAGCAGGCTGAAAGTAAAGCAGAATGTGCCTTAACTTAAGGCACATTCTGCTTTACTTTCAACCTGCTTTAAGTGATAGTGATCACCTGTCTTCAAAACCGAGAGCTAGGCTTTTGGGCAATGGGTTTACACTATTATGGTGTTAATTTCATTAGTTCATTTCATCGGCCCTGCTCTCAAAGACCTGCTATGCCTACCCCCGTGGGTACACCAGTTGACAGACAGCTACTCACCATAAGGTCTATCTACCACGTTTACTTCTGTCTACAGTACTAGCGGGGTTTTCAGTGTCTGTAACAAAAATAGAAAGCCATGTCAGGACTACCAGAAACATGCACAACTCCGCAGATCGCCCCTCGGCTGACACGGAAGAAATCAGTCTCACAGACTCCCGTCATTTTCCAGACGATTCAAGTCAGACTCAGTGTAAAGGCAAAAGAAAACCCAAGCTGTCATGTTCGAAATCCAGGAAACTTGTACTTTTCTTAACCTTTCAATACAAACAGTGTGGATCCTGATGAGATGCTGAGTAACTCAGCATCTCATCAGGATCCACACTATTTTGTTGATTTATAGAGAGATCTGTAGACATTAAAAATAAAGATTCAGTTTAAGAAGTTAAGCAGATGGCATTTTGTGTTTGGGATTTTTTTTTTCGGCATTTAAAATGTTTAAAAAATATTAAATTAACAAAATTAGAAAAAAACTAATCTCATTCTTGTTGATTCTTTTTTGGTCACTCACAAGCTTCTTTCAAACAAATTGAACCTCCTTAACACATTCAACCCTAGTGACGAGTATTCTTGTCATCAATTAACCCTTAGCCCGCCAAATAAATTGTCGTCTGCTTTATTTCTCGTCTGCTTCAAGTTTCAAAGTGCTTCAAAGTTGCTCAAAATTGCTGAAAATGTTGTCCGAGTGTCAAACAGCTTGGATCCGGATGAGACGCCGAGTTACTCGGCGTCTCATCCGGATCCAAGCTGTTTGCATATGGAGCTATAGTCGTGAGTGGCAGGCTAAGGGTTAACAGTGTATATGTAACTTACTAAGGAGTATACTTGTTCTATGCAAACAGTGAAGACCCTGATCAGAGGACTCCTGCAGGAGCCCTCTTAACTATCAGGGTCTTCACTCTTTGTCATTTTGCAAGATTTTGTTAAAATCAACCCTAAATAGTCAAAATGGACTAGACTTAATTTGACTATGGCATTGTCCATTAAAAGTTCCAGGAATGAATCAGTTAATTAATAGAGATTTTCAATCACTTCTTAAGCTCTGTATTTATTGGGTGCATTTCAAAATTTAACATCCTAAATACATATATAGTGTCACATTACTTTAAGTCTTTATTGTTTGCTCATTTTATGAAAGAACACATTACTTTTAGTCATAAATAACAGCTGGTGTCCAACCAGATACGGGAAATATTTTGAAAACTATTTAAAAATCTGTAGGTCTGCTAATAGTAGTCTGCTAATAACTCTATTACTGTTTTTTTGTTTGTTAACGTCCGTTTCTGCCATCTATGGGCTAATTGGAAGCCCCAGAGAGAGGGGAGCGGATACAGAGAACCCAGGCGTGATGCCCTACTCTTATTATCGAAAGAGTTCTCTGGTTCTTTTAGGTACCAAGTGTAAAGCACTCACTATTACATCGGACCTCGGTTTATAAAGTTATGTCTTTATTATTTGCTCACTTTGTGAAAGAACATATTACTTTTAGTCACAATAAGGGAAATATTTTGAAAACAATTTTAAAATCTTTAGGTCTGCTACAAACTCTAAGGTCTTACTGCTGATTAGAATCATCACAAAGTGACCATTCTAATGAGTATAGTCCCACCACAGGGTTTGTTCACAGGGAACAGCCATGATAGAAGTCTGAACCCCAAAAGAAAAAAATGTATAATTTATACATTTTTTTCTTTTGGGGTTCAGACTTCTATAAACACTAGATCATGTATATAGACAAGTGGTCGAACTTCCAATTTCAGAATTTTACCCCTCTCCCAAGTTATGCCTCTATCGACATTCGATCAAAGGGTATGTGATTAGTATATCAGGTAAGGCTATTTGCCAATAAGTAGTATAATGTATATCCGTCGTATATGCAAAGCGAAAAATTCCTAGTTAAAACGGTTCTCAGATGCCACAAGGCAGAATTCCGAGAAATGCCACAATTTTGACAGGTTGGCAACGACCTCGCAACCACTCGCTTACGTATAAATACGGCTATAAGATTGCTTGCTAGAGCGGAGTCAGGGCTTCATGCAATAGCAGGTAAGGCAACAATGACACTTACTGTGAAAACCGCGTTCAATTGACTTTATGTACACTGCTGGACAAATGAAATTGTCTCCAAACCATTTGTTTAGCTTTGAGCAGCCATTTTATGTGACGTCATTCTGAACTCTTGTTCTTATAGTTGGTAAGTGGGCGGTTGCGAGGTCGTTGCTGACCTGTCAAAATTGCGGTGTTAATATGAGAAATTGGTGAGTAACTGTGACATACATTGTATCGTGAGTGAAGTACAGTCAGGTCCCTCTCTACAACAATATTACACCATAGCCTTAAGGTGCATTCTGCTTTACTTTCAGCCTGATTTAAGCTTACACCTTCTAAAATAAATAAAATATGTTTTTATCACAGATATTTATGACTGTATAAACTGCAAAATTTTCATCTGTGGAGGAGTAAATGGTGTAAAAGGGTGATTGATAGGGTAATGGGTTAAATTCTAATTTTAATGTTGCAAGTCTGTGTAAATATACACTGATCATCATCATCAGATTTTTTATCAACATGCAGGGGTGGGAGCATTATCTACAACAGTGGGCATCCTTCCAGGTAACTGGCAAGCTGCATGGCATTTTTTACATAGGATCTAAAGACTTTTGTATCAAGTGAATCAACTGCTTAAAGTCCCCATTCTTTGAGGTCTCTTACAGTCAGCTCCCTACATGAATCTTGGGCTGCCCAGACAGTGAGGCCGACCCTTTGGCCTTTTCTGCAAATTTGAACATTCATGTCTCTGGCACACTTGATAGCTCCACTGAAGCATTAGATACACCCTCTATTGGACACTCGGACAAGACAAGTGAAAGAAGCGATTACAGGGTTAGAAATTAGCTAAAAATTACACTTGCATTTTTTTGCGAGTGACTTTTGAACTTACTCGCAAAATGCAAAAACTACTCGCGAAAGTTAAACTGTCATTCTGAACATATATGTTTTAACTTTTAACCCGACACAGACGTGTAGTAATCAAATACGATCTACCTACACTTCGTGTATTTCATAGTTGTACATTTGTGGTTACAGCTGACAAGGGATAAGATCTTGATTTTCATATCTATGTGTACATACCAAAGGAGTATTTTTCTTACATTTTATAATATTGGGGAGAATGCATGCTGTATGCATTAGGCAGACCGCACACGATAATTAGGTCAGGTTTAGATTGCCAATCCGTCTACGATACAAACATTTTTTCACTGGTCGTATATTTCAGGGCTGTGGTTAATAAACAGTATGTCACAGTAGAATTAGAAGTATACTTGTACTCGTGCGAGTCTTTTAAATCGCCTCGTCTTTGGAGAACGGTTTCGGTTGTTGAGTCTCAGACTCTGTGATAAGAATTGTTTACACATCGGAACTCCGAAGTAGCAAAGTGCGCGTTTCATTAGCCAATGAGAATTGGGAAAGTCCGTCATTACGTCATTCTTACAGACAAACAAGAGGTTGAAACTGCCCGAGAAGCTATGATTGGCTTACGAAAAGTATTCGCTCGTCTTCTCGTCCATTTCCGCCACTCGAAATGCTACGGAATAAACCGAGCATAGCCTTACAGACGCTATACTGTGTTTAGCTGTCCGAAAAACTGTACTCGCATTTTTTTGGGAGTTTGTTGGAAAATCACTCGCAATTTACAAATTCCACTCGCATTTTGCGAGTATGCGAGCTTAAATTCGAACCCTGGATTAAGATAAAACGCCAGTCTTCGACTATGAACAGGGACGAGGGGGCCTACAGACTTATAATCACGAGCCTACGACCCTGTTTTCGCAGCTCACCCGTGCAGTGGCGGAAAAGCCAGAAATAGCCGAAGATGACAAGTAGTCAGTGCTCTGAGGAAGGACATAGACATGTCCGAAACTGTCAGGTATCCCAGACAGCAGGAACATCTGAAATCAGGATCTTTCCCGAACCTTCTGAGACCACTCATTTTGTTGTGCAACCACTTTTTTTACTACTAGTCTAGTGTTTGTTTATTTTATTCCCAACCCACATGTTGTAGTGGCTGTAGAGGTGGGATCAATAACAGCTTGGTAAGCTCAGTGGGTAGAGCGCCTGACTAGTGTTGAGGTGGTCATGGGATCAAGTTCCACCTCGGGCCGACGTTTTTCCCCATTTCACTTAAATTGTGTCAGAAGTGTTTGACGACCCATACAACGGGAGTCATTCAGTCTTCATGAGAGCTTGTAAATTAAGCTCTGAGAAGTGAAGGGGGAGGAGTGTAGCAGCTGTAGAGGTGGAATCGATAGACTGCCGCGCCAGACTAGTGTTGAGGTGGTCGTGGGTTCGAGTCCCACCTCGTGTGGACATTTTTCCCCTGTTCACTTTAGTGCGCATAACTTTTCGCTGAGCTAATTACAGTCTGATTAGATCCTAGATCATTATTTGGTAGAAAATGAGTGTAAAGGGCTAGACTTTAGAATCTGTCCACAGGTCTTTTTGGAATTTGTAGAAACTAACTAGCCATCTCTTGAGTTATGACGGGTAACCATTTGTGGAAATAAGGTTAGGAACAGCTTCTAGATCATTCTATTTCAAAGTAAGACCAACAAGAGTGACTCCTGTGCATACAGATTCTAAGGCTACTTCAAGCCCAAATTATGGCAAGTATTTTTTGTGAGAGGGGCATGAACAGACATGACAGCTTTCAAGCTAAAACGGAAAACAACTTTACTTCCTGCACTAATCATACTGCCGTTGACAAAACAAAATAATTCACACAAAACAGTTATCTTTCTCACCTAAATCATGTCATTCCAAGCTATATATCCCGCATTTATATTGATAAATCCTTCTCTACGTTTCGAAAACCCGCTGCAAATGCATTATCAACATTGAATCTAATGTCGTAAAAGATAAACAATTTACGAAAAATATTATTAGATGTTAATTTGTTGACATAACAACTGAATATATAACATTTTGTATAATAATTGATCTACATACCTGTCAGAAATGTTGTAAATTATTCCAAAAAATATTTCGATAACGACATACACAAACTATTGTTCGTAGGTCTCCGTTATTACGGAAGTTACCGAACAACTGACAAGTGGCGGGAAATACGCAAAAAAGCTGTCAATGACGCTAAGGAAAGAAGACATTAGGTTTTGATTTCATGAAATTGAGCTATGTTTGTTTATTAACAGAGTACTTAACATTTGTATCAACACCAACTTTAAATGATAGATGAAGAGAGGTAAACTATCGATGTAAGTACTTTGGCATTTAAAGTCTTGAAATGGCTATAAAATTTGCACCAGTAGGCACAGGGCTTTCATATTGTGAATGTATATTTCTTGTGCAAAAAGACCTTTCCAACCATAACAACGTCTACAAGTACACAATTGCTGCAAGAGTGCAGCAAAGAAATGGTGCACGGCGTAAAAAAACGCAGATGGGGTGGTTGAATCAGTGTTAAATTCAAAATGAACCTACGATAGAAAGAAATGAATGATTTGTAACTAAGTAATTGTTTAATAAATTTTACTCTTGGTTAAGCAATGAAACACAGAAACAAAGGGACCAATGTGGCCCTAAAGCGCTAATGTGTGTAGACCATGTCAATTCTTTTGGTGATTTGATTGTGACCCCCTGATACCCTTTGACCTATTTTTTCACTCGGCATAACCTACATTCTAACTTAACCTACATTAATATGAGGCAAACATTCTAACAAACTACATTGAATATTCAGTGTAAAACGTACTCTGTAGAGTGTTGTTTGGTGTAAGCCTATACTATAGTGAACCTGTGTGTAACCAAACCTGAATCATATTCTGACTTGATTTGAATGAGACAAAAAAGCTCGATAAAACCATTGGCGGCAAGTAGGCACGTGCCTACACTTTTTTTCAGAAGTCCAAAAAATAAACAGGATCCCCATGGGGCATATTTCGCTCACCTGAGAATAGCTGTACATCAAAATGGAGATAATGATTTATGTCCAGGATGGGGTCATTTTTTACCCGATGGGGTATAATTTGAACAATCTTGATAGAGGACCTGTAGATGATGCTATGTTCAACATATCTAAGATCAGGGTAAGTGGTTCTAGACAAGAAGATTTTTTTAAGTTTCCATTGAAAAAATCTATTTTTAGCTCCTGTGACCTACATATGCAACAGACTGAAACATTAGAACAAAATAAATAAAGGACATCTAGAAGTAACACCATGCCGAATATCAAAGCTCTGGCCATATTAGATTCAGAAAAGAAGACGTTTGAAAACTGTGACCCCCGGGGTGGGGCCAATTTTGACCCCAGAGACATAATTTGTACAAACTTGATAGAGGACCATCGAGGGCTTGGTGCAAAACTATTGTAACTCCTTCACAAAGGCTCAAGGTGAGCTATTGGGATGGCCCTGTGTCCCGTCCGTCGTCGTGCGGTGTGCGTCGTGCGTCGTCCGTCGTCGTTAACAATTGCTTCAAATGACATCTCCTCCTATACCGCTTAACAGATTTCAAGCAAACTTTACAGAAATGTTCCTTGGGTCAAGCTCTTTCAGATTTGTTCAAAGAATTAAAAACAATGCAGAACTCTGGTTGCCATGGCAACCAAAGTGAAAAAATAAGGAAATCTTAAAAAATCTTCTTGTCAAAAACTACAAGGACCAGAGCTTAGATATTTGGCACATAGCATCACCTACAGGTCCTCTATCAAGTTTGTTCAAATTATGCCCCTGGGGTCAAAATTGGCCCCGCCCCGGGGTCACAGTTTTACATAGAGTTATATAGTGAAAATTTCAAATGTCTTCTTCTCTGACACTAATATGACCAGATCTTTGATATTTGGCATGGTGACACTTCTAAATGTCCTTTACCTATTTTGTTCAAATGGTTCTGGTCGGTTGAATATCTAGGTCATAATTCACATTCAATATATGTATAGCAGACAGCAATTCAGCATTATAAGCATTATAGCCACATTTCCTACTGGCAGAGTTACATAACTGAACTCAGCCCAGCCAGGTCAGCTGAGGTTCACTGTAACCGCAGCATATGGTGTTGTCTGCTACATTTTTTATGCCCCTGCAGTTGGAGGCATATTGTTTTTGTCTGTCTGCTTTTTTTTGTCTGTTTGTCAATTTGTTTGTCTGTCAGTCCACAACTTTAATCTTAGCCATAACTTTGTTAAAGTTAGAAACTTTATATCTTAGGTCATGTTCTGCAAAGGTCAATGTCATTTTTGAGTTATTTCCCAGTGTGATATTTTCTTGTCTTTGAGATAACTCCAGTTCTACTGATGCTAACCCATTACCCCATACATATGCCTTTTTATGCCTTTAATTTATTCCTCCTCTAAAGAAAATAATTCCACTTTATACAGTCATAAAAATGTAAGATATAAGAAATGGTATCTATATCTTAGTAGATGATAACTTAAAGCAGGTTGAAAGTAAAGCAGAATGGGCAATAAATAATCATACGGAAATACATGTAGCTTGATAAGAAGAAGTGTCATGGATAAGGGCCATAACTCTGCCAACAATATTTGTTTAAGTTATTCCAATTTGTCATGGTTTTTTGTCTGGAAGATAATTCCATTTACAGCTATATTAAAATGTTGTCTTGCCTATTAAGCTAAGGCACAATGACCTCATGTGAGCGAATTAAGGGCCATGGCCCTCTTGTTTAATATAGCAAACACATCTTGGCGTTTTTAATTAAGTTTAACCTTTAGCCATATAAGAAATACAAGTCCCATCTATCTG
Source organism: Gari tellinella (assembly GCA_922989275.2). Lineage (NCBI taxonomy): Eukaryota > Metazoa > Mollusca > Bivalvia > Cardiida > Psammobiidae > Gari > Gari tellinella. The sequence goes on from OV277864.1 coordinate 56,101,466, forward strand.
CGGCAATTTTTCAAAGCTTAGATAGGAATTTTACCTATTTAGAAGCGGGCTGCCATGGATCATGTCAAGAAATTTTCAAATTGTGCCAGTAGTTTTAAATAAGATTGTAACGTGTGTTGCTTTTTAACATACGTTTGTCCATATATTCCTTTATAAGGAAAACTGGCCGACCCACAGGCAGCCATGTTTTTTAAGTTGAAAACGTGTTTGTGAAAGCTTGTAAAAGTTAATCATTGGACCATTTGTGTAAGAATCAGTTTTCAAATCTCGCAACTTTCACGCAAGATTTTGTTTGGACATTTACCTTTAGTTGGCCCCCTTAGGAAAAAAGAAGGCAGTTAGCTTGTAGAGAATTAGTAGGTGTTTTATTTTTAACCAGTAAAAGACAGTTAGCTTGCAGGTTTTTAAACCATGTTTTTAGCAGTGATAATGCAATGAAATGAGCCGAAATATGCAAATGAGCTAGCAGTTTAAGCAGTTTTAAAAAACTACAAAACAACTGCAGGGCATGGCGTTACCAGTTTCTACCAGTTATATCAAACTGCAAATAACTGGTCAATCTTCTTAAAAAGGTGTGTTTCAGAGCCAGTAAAAGGCAATTTTTAAGCAGTTATTTTACAAGTTTTTAGCAGTGAACGTGCAGATGAATCAGCTGAAATATGTAAATGAGCTAGAAGTTTTAAGTTGTTATAAAAACAAAGTACAAAATAACTGAGGCGCAGTTTTGAACCAGTTATATGACATCTTGAAACTGGAAGAAAATACTGTCGATACTTAACCCCATAAATATGCCTTTTACACCTTTAATTTATCCCTCCGGTGAAGAAAATAATTCCACATTATACAGCCATGAATAGCCTAAGCATTAAGCACCATATGAAAGTTACACTTTCTATTTCAACAATATATTACCTGAAACACGGAGTAATAACAGCTCTTATTACTCCGTGCCTTAAAGAAGGCTGAAAATAAAGCAGAATGTGCCTTATGGCATATTCAGCTTTACTTTCATCCTGCTTCAAGTACCTTAACAAGTTACCCCATAGCCTGTTTCTAGTATTGAAAATAGGTGGCCACTTAAAGCAGGTTGAAAGTAATAATAATAATAATTATAAACATAATAATAAAGACTTTATTTCAAGAGGGTAACGCAATTAGAACACACAAGCAACTAATCTCCCTTGTGGCCCTCAAACAGTAAAGCAGAATGTGCCATAAGCTGCAATCTTCGAGGATATACAACATATTTTTATAGCACATATTTCATTACTACATAAAGTCGAACAATTTTCTTCAATAGAGAAATTATTTAAAGGCGGAAAAGGCCGTATTTATGGGGTTATGGGTTAAACTTAAGTAACTTAAAACTTGAGTATTTCGAAATAAATCTAGATAGATCAATCTGCATAAAATCAAGATTTTTAATTTTAAGATCCCTGATTTAAATCTACCATAGTAAATTCCAACTGTCTGACAAAAACATAACTCAAAAATTTCAAGTGACCACAGCATATTTCAAGAAATTAATATGAACTTTATCTTACAAAAATACATTATTTACAACACACAGATGAAAGCAAAAGTATCCTCTATAGGCGTATGAACCAAATACAGTAACAACTAAACAGTAGTCTAGATCTTTTATGTAATGTTATTTTTAAGGGTGACGGACGTTTCGGTAAATGACCAGTTCGGTAAATTGATTTTATATAGTGACTGTCTGGACGTTTCGGTAAAAAGGTAAATTATAGTAATTATAGGTTTATGTACAGGTCTGTATATCATACCTTTCGCTAGATCAATAACTGATGGGTTGGGTCTAAACTATACGATCTAGTTCTGGAATTGGTAAAATTTCTATGCCGAATTGGGGCAATAAAGTAGGTTATGAAGGAAATATAAATTTTGTTTTGTTCGTTCTTAATTATTTTGAGATGTAACAATAATCTCATCTCCTTATAGAAGAAATGACTTTTTTTTTTGAAGAAATCAAGTTATTTTTACCCCCTTCACTCACATGCCCTTTATTTCGTTTTGTAAACAGGCCGAACATTTTTAACTTGTGGTGGGATTTTTTACAGGTAGTTATTTTTAAGTTTAACATATACGGAAAATCAGTCCCATCCTCAGCTGATCAGAATATGTACTGCTTGTGTTTTTAATTCATTGAAAGTAGATATAATCATTGCAAGATGTTTCGAGGAACAACTTCACTACATAGAACATATTTAGATTATACATATCCACAAACAGTGTTCGTGTGATGATTATACACTTATCCCGTAAATCGTAAAACTGTCGACCCAAGTCAGATGGTTCTCGCAAGAGCTGGTCAGTGTGTGCACTGTTTCTGTTGTTTTTGTTTTCTTATTTTATCGCAAGTTTTGCAAGAAGTTTCAGGGGAAAACTGAACTGTATAGACAAAATATGTTAACACGTATTTACTAAGTGTACCCGTGGAGAGTACATTTGTCCTCAGTGTGCAAATCTGATGTAGACTCAGCTCAGTCTCACAGGCTGAGTCAGATGCAGGGTTCACCCTGGCTTAAAATTTTCTTGCGCCAGCACTTGCGCCAAATGAAAAAAGTTTGTGCCAAAATAATATTTTTGGAGCCAAATTTTTCGCCATTTTTTTATGTATGTTATACATACATGTGATATTTTCTTGGACCCAAATAGGGAGATTTGGTCATTTTAATAGGGAGATTGGGGTTCCAAATAGGGAGCTTTTTTCGCCACACCTTTTTCGCCATTTTTTTTTAATCAGTGAATCTAGATAAGTCTATAGACCACTAAGACAGAGACAATTTTCACCCAGAGATATACTTTTTATAATACTGACATGGGCCTATTATTCTAGCATCTAGGCTGAAAGTTAAGCAGAATACTCTTCAGGAGCATTCTGCTGCAGTAAAAGTTTAAGCCTGCTTTAAGCTAGATCTAACATCTGCTAGGATATAAGAACTATTTCTTATGGTTCTTATAATATATATTATTCATTCATGACTAGTAAAGGTAAACTGGAACTATATCTATTTTCTTGAGAGAATAAATGAAGTAGTTCAAATGGTCTAGATTTCTATCTATGGAGTAGATCTAGAAAGAGTAAGCAACTTAACAATCTGTTATTCATTAACTTATGCAAACAGTATGGATCAAGATGAGACGCGCATCATCTTATATAGATACAAACTGTTTGACACTGATATTTTCTGGAAAAAAATGCACAAAAATTAACTCAGAGAATTGTTGCAGGTGACAAAGGTTGCAGACGACAAATGCTGCAGACGATATTTACTAGCGCCATAAAGTGGGTGTGGTTTTAACAACGAAATAACGCGTCTTAATTTTCTACCGCGAAAACTGATTGCAACTCAATTTTACGAGCGTAATTGGTTGTAAAACCTAACTTTATAATTATACATTTGCACAAATCGTATGTAACAAACAGAAGAATTTAGGTCCAATGTTTAATTTTAATTTATTGTTAGAAAACGGCGCTGGGGAATACTTTTTAGACTAACAAAATATACGTAGAGCTCTAGTTCTCGTAGCAAATGTTACGGCGCCCCGTCATTTTGTAACGGTATCATTTTCGAAGAATTTTTCTGTTACGTGAATATACAAAAAGTTTTTTGTGTTGGAAATCAATTCATGAATGATAAATTCTGATCAGCTTTCATATAAAATGTGTGTTTGTCCAGAACTTACGGATAATTATCTGATTTTAATCCGACCCGTATCGGCGACATAGATCTTTATCCTTCGCATCACCGCTTCTAAAAAATGTCGTTGAAAAGGTCTCCGATTCGGGGCGAACCTGTCAATCACTTTTTTTGATAACCAATTAGATCTACAACACATTAAAAGCAATCTCGGCGCGTGTGGTCAAACATTGTTTGGCAGCCTGCCATTACACATGCCGTTATCGACGATTGCGTAACGTGTTTACACGCATCAGTAGCGTTTGGTGATAGGCTAAGCGTGTGTATAGATTAGACGAACTCTGAAGCCAATTTTAAGATTTTTAGAGTCGGCGAGAAAATAAACTGTACTATTATACGGCGACAATTTCCGAAATTTCTCGGCGCCAGACACTTTCGCCGATTCGAAATTTCTGTCGCCAGAATTATTTTTTTTGCGCAAATGGCGCCGTTGGCGATGCCCAGCGGGAACCCTGAGATGAGTTCAA